>JARHVA010000603.1:4090000-4690000 GCA_037957365.1 Torreya grandis
ATCATTTTAAAAACATTATATAAAATTAGATTGCTTTCGAAATTGTGTTTCAAAAATCTGATAAGTACATCAATGATAATTATCAACTACATTTTTTCCTTAATTTTGTTTATGTTTCTCTCATTTTAAACTAATGGTCAATAAGTTATTCATTATACTTTATAGTTACAATTACTTATACCATGGCATAATCAATTACAATTATAGGCATGTCATCCTCTATGTCATTAACACACTCTATGTATCGATAATTGCGATATGTGTAACATGTACACCCATGGGTAATATTGATGAAACCAACAATATTTTTAAATGCATAAAGACTTCCATTAATAAAGGTATGATCATGTATACATGTGGTTTCCATTATTCCAAATTATTTGAATTAGAACACGTGCCATAAGTTGACATACTAAATTTATATCTCACAATATAAATCAAATCTACAAAATTGTACACTGGGCTTTGAAATATAATATTGGTACACCTGATCTACATCAAGTATTAGAAGCAATATTATTTATTGACAATGTGAAGAGCCCATAATTGGTATTAGGGATAATTGGCAGTCATATCATATAACTTTGCCTCCAAAAGGTAAATACCGCATAAGGCTCTAGGAGTGGATCATGAATTGGCCATGCCCCATAATATCGCTAATTAGGGAAATTAGAGTTATATTTTAGCAACACCTCATTAGAGTTTCAAATCATCTTTGGGTCCTTGCTCATAACTTTTAATCTTAACCAACCCCTTATCTACATGTAATTTATTGAAAATTTTTGACATCCTATTATTTATTTGTGCACTAGTGTAACTTCTTTGGAACTTTCATCTTCAAAGTATTTTCCCTTATCATATTTTATCATTTCCATATTGTTTACATATTCATATGCTCATGATTATGAAGGCATATAATGACAAACTGAATTTTCAAAGTTTGACATATCTTTAACAAAAAAACCTAAGGTAGTAATAATAATAATAATAATAATAAAATGCCAATTAAGGAAAATTTAAGATAAAAACTAATTACTATGTCAAATGTAAAAATGGAAATTTTGACTAATTTATGTAATTTCAATAGTTTCAATATTTTATAATGAAAAAATATGTATATTTTCACTAATTTACGTAACTTCATCAAGTTTGGCCTAATTTTATTCTAAGATTACCTTGATTTATTCTAATATCTTTCATTTTCATAATT
Source organism: Torreya grandis (assembly GCA_037957365.1). NCBI lineage: Eukaryota > Viridiplantae > Streptophyta > Pinopsida > Cupressales > Taxaceae > Torreya > Torreya grandis. The sequence continues at coordinate 4,091,211 of JARHVA010000603.1, forward strand.
TGTAATATTTCTCCTGATTTATGTAATTTCCCAGATTTGACACTAATTTCATAATTTTGGATATTGTCTTTCAATTTTGGTCCAATTCTATTAATTTTAGCTTATTTTACTCCAATTTTCCAAAGTTTCACTATTTTTTATAATTTTCATGTTTTTCCATTTTTTTCTGGTTTTCCCTATTTTCCATAATTTATCAATTTTACAAAAAAATTATTCCAAATTTACCCTACTTTCTTCAATTTCCTCTAGTTCCCATAATTTTTATAATTTCCCTTATTTGTCATTGATTTCCATAATTTCAGAAGTTTGACAAATGTTTGTCAATTTTGGCCTATTTTTACTCTAATGTCAATACTTTACTGAAGTTTCACTAATTTATGTTATCTTCCCTAATTTCCTTAATTTCTATAGTTTTCCCTATTTATCACTGAATTCCTTAATTTTGTCAAGTTTGGCCTAAATTTACCCCACTTTACTGTAATTCCTTAATTTATACAATTTCCATAATTCCCCCTTTTTTGTCATTTTTCCTTATCATCATTGGTTTTCCTAATTTCGTAAGTTTGGTACAATTTTGTCAAATTTGGTCTATTTTTAATCTAATTTCTATAATTTGCCTAAGTTTTACTATTTTCTATAATTTCCCCTGATTTCTCTAATTTCCCCTTTTTTCAGTAATTTCCCTAATTTTTGTCAAGTTTGGCCTAATTCTAACCAAATTTACTTTACTTTCCCTAATTTACACAATTTCTTCTAATTCTCTTAATTTCTATAATTTTGCCTATTTGTCACAAATTCCCCTAATTTTGTATGTTTAGCATAATTTCATCAAGTTTGACCTAATTTTACTAAGTTTGACCCATTTTTACTCTAATTTTCATGATTTCCTTAAGTTTCACTAATTTTCGTAATTTTCCCTAATTTCCCAAATTTCTCTCATTTTTTGTATTTATCATTAATTTCTCTAATTTCATAAGTTTGGCATAATTGTACTCTAATTTCCCCAAGTTTAATTAATTTTTTTAATCTAATTTCTCTTTTCTTCTGACATTTTCACTAATTTATTTCAATTTTTTAACGAGCCACTAATTTATCTAAATGACTCTATTGCTACAATTTTATACCTATTTTCAAAACAAAAATCTATATTTTTTAAATTTGATCATGCCTTTCAATTATGTATGTAATTCTTAAATTTTACTTATTTACCCTAATTTTCACTTACTAACATATATTACAATTATTAATGTATTATATCTTCTCAAATATTCATTTGGTAATATGCAACTAGAAAATATAAAAAGGAAATAATAAACTTAGGCACATTGCTAGTCTTTTTGCTTCTCACTCTTTCTCTCTTTCTCCTCTTTGGCATTGAAAATGACACTTGGTAATGAAAATTACACTTGTAAAGAGTTATATAAGAGCATGGCATAGATTGACACCAAAAACATTGAATGAAATTGTGGCACAAAGTTGGTGTAAATGTGGTGCAATTTGTGTCACTATTTTGTGCCACCTATGTATCACAATTTCCTTCGATCATAGAAAAAAACCCAAATCACATAATGACATAAATTTGACCCAATTTTTAGTAAAAAATGCACTTCATGAATTAGTGATGACAATATTTTTCAATTATTATACACATTTTTTATGGTTCTTCAAATATTTTACCAAGTTTTAATTATATTGTTTTATGACACATGGTGTTGTTATCACTCAGAAGTGCACCATGTAAATAAACTCTATATGTTCTCACTTCTATTGATATAATAGAAACTCTCCAAGGTGTGGGTGACCTTATTATGGAGAGAACCTCCACATTAAGGGTTGGTTTTCTTTAGTACATTTACCCACTTATCTGTAAACTCTTTTAGATAGTGATTTCTTGACTAGAAAAAGGAGTAAAAGAACAATGCTAAAACTAAAAATGAAAAGTAAAACTAAAAGTTAGGGTGATGCATTAATGTTAGGATAAATTATTCAGATATATCACACACTTTAGAATCCAAAGAAACATACATAAATTCACTTCATTCTCATAAAATTACTCTTACATCAATATTTCACACAGAGGTCTTCGAAAACACTCACACTATTTAAGAAGGAATTTACAATGGTTGAATTCACTACTAGATTAAGTATAAACTAGACTTAGACAATCTATATGACCAAAAAGATTTATAAAAAGGTGAATTATTCATACATAAACCTAGAAAAGAGATTAATTCACCAAGTTTTATTGATGAATAATAAACACACACTTCATGAAAGCTTGAGAATGAAAGAAAATTCAACTCTTTATTTATTCAAAGGTTATGCAGTACAAAATTTTGACAGAGTTTATGTAATATAAAAACATAATATTACATAATCATTTAAAAATGAATGTACATATAAAAAATAATAAGAGATAGAGAATACAGGAAGTTCTAGATGAATCCACATGCAAGTCCTAGTTCACTCCTGCTTCAACTAAAAATTTAAATCCACCTTCAACTCCACTTTTAGTTTCACCTAAAATACAAAATTGAATTTTATTATAAATATTATTTAATATAATATGGTTTGGTAGGAGAGATAGAGCCTATTCTTCCATATTTGAAAAGTTAAAGGGCTCTTCATGCATCTTGAATCTTGAGTTAACTTATTGTGATATTGCATGCAATTTTTGATATTTTTTAGTTAAATATTTTTATTATTTAATGAATATTAAATTTAGACTTTAGTTACCTCCACTTTCATCTTGATTTGACTGGAATTATCTTGACTTCACACCTAGATTTCAACTTCACTTATCTTGACTTGTAATTTGCATGCAACTTGACTTTTTTGACCTTTCTAAATTTAGCCCCAAGGGGGGCATAGTAAAAATTGGATTTCATGATGATTTTATAAGGATTATTTTTCATGAAAATATATCATCAAATATTTATCAAAACTCTAACTTAGCTTCTCTATTTTTTCATATTTTGAACTCCACTTATCTTGACTTGCAACTTTGACAAGCTTCTTGAATGCACTGTGAAACGCAAAAACTTTATGGATATTCATAATTCAAATAGAGGAAGAGAAAAAATATTATTTTAATATAATAAACATTGTGGCACAAACTTTCAAATAAAATTTCAGATCCAAACTCAATGTACAACTCCAAAAAACATCATTTTATGTTCTTATATGCTCTCTTGTTCTCAAGAAACCCTCATTTGGATTAGTGAGTCTAAAATGAACTTCATGACTGAACAAACACTCTTCCTATACGTTTGAATAGGTATAAATGGGTCATACCTATAAAAGTTTTAAAATCTCCAAAATTCTTCACCAAACTTTCCAAGAAAAATTCATAAAAAAGTACATGCTTGTTATCCTAGGGATGACCTAGAGATGTTTTTCAATGAGTTGAACCTATTTTGAATTGATTTTCATTAAATGATAATTTATTTATATATTTACATGAATTATCACACTATAAAATTAATTTGTTCCATTGGATGGACATGAAACACCCATTTTCAACTCCATTTGTGAGTAAAAAAGTGAAAAAACTTTCATTTCCATCATGATCAAACCTATATATTGGTATTTTATCTTTATTTAAGTATATTATGAACTTTAAACCACTTTTAAACATTAAATTATATAAAAATAGACCTTCATGTAAAATTTTAATAGTTTTCATTTAATAAAACTCAAAATATGTATTTTTTAGTGTTGACTAACTTGTCTAATTTCATTTCTGAATGCCTATAAGTCTATATTTTTCTATTTTATTAATTTTTATGAGGAATAAAGACATAATTATTTTTTAATTATATTATTAAATAATACATATTATCATTATAATAATTTTATGTGTTCAAACAATCACTTAATCCTCTCAAAAATTACCTTTTCTAACTGCCTCTCTTGCTTGCTTAAAACCTTAAAGCTTGATCATTTACCTTTCATTATTTTCCATAAAATTTTGATTTATGAATGTATATAAATATCTTATATTCCTAATAATATCTCACATAACCTTTATTTTTTAACAAGAACTCAAAAATCCAAACATACTACTTAAAATTGAGTAAATAAGGGTTTTAGAGCACCTATTTTTCTTAACAATTGTTCATAAAATTAGGACACTATAACCTACAACCAATGCATGTAATATTTATTTTATATGGGATCCACACTACCTCTAATATCATTTTATCCAACTCTTCTTCACCTTCATGTATCGAGCATCTGAAAATTAACTTCACTAACTTACAAATAACTAGTTAAAGGAATAAAAAAAATTCTGTCAAATTTTAGACTTTTGAGTTATTCATAAGCACGATTTTAGAATGATTAATGTTTTATTAAAAAATTTAAGACATTTTTATACCTTTAATCCATTAATTACGTCTTCTTTAAAACTTGCACATAAACAACTTTGATCAATGGTGACAAAATTGTCAACATTCTTGGCAACTCTGCTGGGATGTTTGCCTGTTAAACACTCAAGATCAATATCCCTATCCAATGGGTTATGTATAATGAATATATCACTAAATATAAAACTTAAAATTTCTTCCTCAAACAACTCTAAAACTGAGCAATCCCTCAAGCAACTACAACACTTGTACATAAACACTTATTGAATTAAAAACTAGAACAACTATAAACTCAAAAATATACAAGATAACATTTAAATGAATTCAAAACTAAGATAATAAAAATATATATGTATAACATCACTTAGAGGAAAATGAAATCTGAAAATACTAATCTAACCTATACTAACATGCTTTAACTACTAGAGATAGTCCTATACAAAACCATTAACTAGTAGTGCAAAGTAGCTACCCTTCTTCATCAAGCTCATGTGACTAACACACTTGATGGAAGCCACGAGAGATTAGATTAGAGGCAAATGTATGTTGATAATGACATCTTTTTATTCTTTAAAATCAATGTGATACACTTCCTCCAATTTTATTGAAACATGAGTAACCTGAGGTGCACACTTGGCTTGATTTTAAACATATTTAGGCTCTTCTTCACGTTCTTAAATGGACATGATAGGTAGTGGATTTTTTTGTTAGACTCCAACTGAGATAGATAGATAATAGGACATGTTATTTTGATAGTATGTAGGTCATCAATATTATCTTTATAACCATCTTGTACCTCTTCAAAATATGGGTGTTCAATCTAAATAAATTAAGATGGACCTTGTGGCATACTTGTAGGATTGGCTTCAAGGGAAAATACATCTTGTTTCTCATTTTTCAAGAGTGAAAAAAAATATGAAAAATTATTGATAGGTTTATAACCTTCCTTAAGAACATAAAACAAATCATGAAGTGGAATTAACTCTTGGAATGTTAGAATAAGAGGACTAACAATTTTTTGCACATTTTCTTACTTACCAAAACTATCTTTTTTGTCTTTGTCAGCCTATATTCTTCTTGTATAAGAGTGAAACCTAATTCAATTACTTCAAACAAGTCTTCAAACTTCTTTTAATTATATTGTACATCAATTAGGTTATCTTATGTCTCATCAAATTCCTCTTTGCATCAAGGGTGGGGCTCATCAATTTGATGTAAAAATTGAAGTTCAATATAGAAATTTATTTTTTCTTGAGGGTTATCAACTTCTAATTTATTTGGAGAAATTATAAATCCTAATGCATATTCATCTTGATTATCTTGAACTAAAACCTCTAAATATTTAGACTACTCCTCAACGGCTACAACATGATCTCTTTCTATGTCATATTGAATCTCATTTGACCAACACAAATCGTGATCATCCTCTTTTGACAATTTTTTTTTTTTGACCTTGATGTTCTTTTGCATTCAATATAATTAAGTTCTCCTTAAAAAAATGAGATGGTGGGAGGGTAAGAGGTTCAAAAGCCAAATCAGCTCAAAATTTCATACCCCAAAAGGATAATAATCTGTAACCAAACCCATTACGAGGGTCATACACTACCATTCTTAACCAAATTTTTTAAGCATCCCTCATTTCTTTACCACCCCTCAAACCTTTCAGTCCCCATACTAAAAAATCTCCCTGGTATAAAGAAGAGAAGGTGTGCACCTATCGTAGGACTCCTGGCCATGATATTGACAATTGTAATGCATTTAAATCCATAGTTCGAGATCTTTTTGAGGATGATGACCTTTTAAATTTATAGGAACAACAAGTTTCATCAACACCTCTCAAGGTGAACAACACTTATGTAATACAAATGGCAAAGAATCAAATCCTTTATGACTGAAGCAAGCATATCAATACCAAATTTCACTTGATTCAACACTATGTGATAGACGATAGTGTCAAGTTACAACATTGTCCTCTACCAAAATAGTTTTTAGAAGAGGTCAAGGTATGGTAGGTTTAAGCCCACACCAAGTTAGAATGGAAGAAATAGAGCACATGGGAGGTGGGTAAGCAATGCTCAAGGCATGGCAAAAATAAAGACAAGGGTAATCAGAGCTAGGTGAAGGAGGACTATGTATGGTATAGAAGGTGGAAACAAAAAGAAGAAGAAACAATATGATGCACTTCATAAGTACCTAACAAGGTGGAAGGAGACACCATGGTCAAGTCAATTGGCCTAAATAATTTTAGTTCCACTCACCCTAAATTTTTTAATAGCTCAAAATTTTCCTACCTTGAGTGTGTGATGCAAGGGCATCCTAGTTTGCAAGCAATCTTGTATGAACTGAAAAAACATAGGGGTGTGTTTGTGTATACTAGCCCTTACATTTACATTTTGGGAATGGTTAAATTGGTCCTTGAGAATAATCAACACTACAACACTTCAAGGGTGTTTGTGTATGCTAGCCTTTACATTTACATTTTGGGAATGGTTAAATTGATCCTTGAGAAGAATCGATACTACAACACTTCAAGGGCTTCATGCATATTAAATAACAACACTTTTAGGTCGACAAATGTTTTCCAAGTGATTTGGTTGAGTTTATCAAAACCTAATAGATTTTTGGAAGTGAATTAATCCATTGAAGACCTAAATGTGATAGGTTCTCTGATAAAATAAAAAGGGAATATAAAACTTAACCAAACCAAAATACAATTTTGGATTTGGATTATTTTTCAAAACTTATGCACTTTTAAAAAATTACATCTCATTTCAAGTTCGTATGCAAACATTATGACCTCTAGAAGTTATAAGTTTTTAGGAAATATGCATGTCATATACACAGAAGTTATTGATCGTAATAGTTGGTGCACAAAATTTTATGCGTGAACATTTGGGCCTAAAAGTTTGTGTGCACAGGTTTGTCCATGGATGTTTTTGTATTGAATTTGTCATGAAGATGTTTGTGTACATATGTTGGTATGCATAAGTTTGTGAATGAGTATGTAATAAATGGAACTTGAAAGGTCATACGAGAGGAAGATAAACCATCACTCATTTGGGAAATGAAACAATCGGCCTTTTACAATGATTATTGCAAGAGTGCCTACATAAAAAAATGAGCCCATTTGAAAAAGAGTTCGATCCAAGAAGATAAATAATACAAAAATGTTCATTCATTAGAGAATTGTGAGTAGAGGCTTATTGCCAAAGTCTGAGTAAATAACTATAGGGTTGAATCACATCCATGAATGGACAGATATTGTAACTTTGTAAATCTTTTGAGTCTAAATAAAGCTCAAAGTGTGTTAAGTTTTTATAATTCTCCATAAAGAAGGAAATAAACAAAAGCTTTATTTTGTTATATTCTACACAAGAACTATGCATAGGTCTATTTGTTGAGTGTTGAATCCCTAAGTTTCATGGTCTAAAGTTATTTCTCATTTGGATTCCTAGCTATGATTGTATTATGGTGTGAAACATAGTATGATGTATCACAAGTCAGAGATGTATTTATTTTTTAAATCCATATGTCATCATTGTTAATGCCACATCATAATTAAAAGTTTTATGATATGCAAGAATTCTCAGATAACCATGATGAAAAATCCTACTAACATATATCATCAATTTTCACATAGCACCATGAACATCCAAAAGATCAGGGGAGCTATGAGCTTCTACAAGCTCGATAACCTTGAATTTGGTAGGGAATTTTACCACTTAAACATCCACCTATGTCTCACACAATATGCCAAGTGGCCATGCCCATGTATTGTTTGCCATATTTAATACATAGGGAGAGGCTTTCAATGGTCTAGTTCCCATCTTTTTCCAGGCCTCCTTTTGTGAGAATATTTACTCCAACCCCAAAATCAACTAAGATATTGTATACCCACAAAAAATTCATGGTTGTGTCTATGATCAGTTCTTAATCATAAGTTGTATTATGAGCCACTCTAATTTAATTGAGCTCTTAGTTACCTTATATATGTGCCTTCCCAACATTTTTCACTATATTTATTCTCCCAATATAACCATGCATTAATTTATTCATCGTATTGTGTGGTTATATAGAAGTGAAGCTCAAATATATCTAAAATAGCATGCACATTGTTTAATTTATGCATTGCTCTAGATAAATGAAAAGATCCATGATAATTATTTTTAAACATAAGTAGTCACTAAAACTACGATAACATTCATAATACTGAACAAAATTTAAAACGCCAACTTGTTTTGAAAAGCTGAAAATGAAGCACACCAAACTCATAAATTATTTGGCTCAATTCACTACTGTTTGAGAGCAGTTTGAAGAACAATGAAATTTTTTGATGAAAAATAAAAATTTGCACTTGAAAGTGCTATTAAATAGTAAATCCAACTAACTTCACAATACCCCAAACCTGTACTTTTACAATTAGAATCTCTCAATCTCAAAAAAATGCATCTCTCAATCTAAAAAACAAAACCACTTAAATGAATCCACTATAAAATATCTTACACAAATAATAGATCACTCTTATACACAACCCTTCCTGCAACTTTCTAAATTGATATTTCTACCCAAACCATGAAACTAAACCAAATCTTTTTCCTAAAATATAAAAATAGAAACAATTTATATCCACTTTCTAATCACCAAAATCCCGTTAAAGCAAGGTGAGAGCATACAGTGAACAAAACTACATAATCCTACTTGCACACCCTACTACTAAAATAGAAATAATTTACCTAAAAATGGCCCTAAAAAGAACTCTGATACTATATGTTAAGAACATAATATCTCACATACATAAAATACACATAAATACTAAATATATTAATAACATATTTCTTTGGTAGATATGAATAACTCCACAATCGTTTACCACTTTGAGGGGGATACTTCATTATCAAAGTATTATTCTAATTAATTTATATTTGCTTGAATGTGTTACAATGGCCTATTCCCTCTTATTTATAATATTCTAATCTAGATAACTCTTCATTCTATTGCATGTGGTACTAAACTACAATTCCTTATTATTCTACTATTTATGATACTATTCTACCCCTCCTAAGTATATTACAAGAAATGAAAATTGGATTATTATGCAAAATTCTAAATATTTCAAGTATACGTCTGAGTTACATTGCATCACATACATCTCCTGCTGCACGATATTTTGATTATGTGGAGGACCTTGAAACACAAGTTTGTTTCTTATATTCCTATGATATTGGTCTAGATCCCAAAAAGGATACAAATCCTAAAGTAGATATTTTGTCATCAATGTTCTTTGCATGATCTAAATCCAAATATCCTGTCAAGAAGAAATTATTATTCTTTTGATATTTGAGGCCAAAATCCATGGTTCCTCTGATGTATCTCAATACTCATTTTGTTGCTTTCTAGTGAAAAAATTTGGGCTCTTGCATGAACTGTGAGAGATAATTGACATCATAATTGATGTTTGGCCTAGTATAAGTCAAGTAAATGAGACTCCTTATCAATTGTCAATATTGATTTGCATTTACCTATGGTGATGGATCTGTTCACGATAATTGGTCTTGTTTCTATTGGTGTAACAATTGGATTGTAATCCATCATGTAAAACTTATCGAGCGTTATCCTAACATATTTTAGGTGAGACATAAAGATGTAATTTTCTCTCTACTAAACTTCTAAACCAAGATAACAATACAAAAGCTCAAGATCTATCATGTCAAATGATCGATTTAGATATTTCTTTGTTGACTCAATTATCTTCTCTGAATTGCCAGTGATGACTAGATCATCAACATATACAATAATGATTACCATCTCCCCTTTGTTGTTTGAGAAAAAAACTGAGATCATATGGACTCCTTTTGAATCCATGTTTTAAAGATACTCATCAATTTTGATATACCAAGCCCTAGAAGCATGTTTAATACCATACAATGATTTGACAAGTCTATAAACTTTTTCTTCTTTCCCTGGTATGATAACCTTTTAGTTGAGTCATGTAGACTTCTTCTTATAAGTCTCTATTAAGAAATTTACATTTTACGTCCATTTGATGGGCTTTCTAGCCAAACTGTGTAGCTAGAGTAAAAATTATTCTGATAGTTTTGATCTTAGCTTTGGGAGTAGAAGTCTCCTCATACTCAATGCCTTCTTTTTGAGCATACCCCTTTATAACCAACCTTGCCTTGTGCTTGTCAAGACTACCATATGCTTTGTACTTTGACTTCAACAGCCATTTGCATCTGATTGGTTTCTTCCCTCACGGAAGGTCTATAAGTTACAATGTTTTATTCTTCATCAATGAGTTATATTCTTCATCCATGGTATCTTTCCAAGGCTTTGACTGTAGGGCTTCCTAAACTGTAGAGGCTCAACAGATTCAACAATTATTATCATTAAGGCTAAATTGACCTCTCCGCGAGCTATACTGCAAGTCCTTGGTCTAGTGGTAGATGTGTCCAGGACACCATCCAATTTAACATATTTTAGTGTACTTGTATACCATTTAGGCATACATAAAGTTGTATCTGTGAGTGGTGGAGATACACCATTTTTCCCATCATCATCACTATCTTCTTTTGGGGGATTGCCATCTTCTATTGTTTCAATGGGACCAATTAGTTTACTAAGTGAGCTTGTAGAAGGAGCTACTGCTTCTAATTTCTCAAAAAACTCAACATAATGTATATTTTCATGGTTTTTGGATCCATGAGTATATAGGTAAATGCTTCTTCATTGTACCTTAAGAAGACATGCTTTTTTTTTCATGCCAAGTTTAGTCCTCTTCTTTTTCGAAATGTGCATACTTATTTTGCATCCAAAAACTCAAAGATGTGTTATAGATAGCTTTCACCCTGACCATGCTTCCTGTGGTGTTATCCCATCAAGAGCTACAATGGAAACTCTATTGAGCAAATATACTACGGTTTTGACTGCTTCTAACTAAAATGCCTTTATCAAACCTAAATCATGTAGCATACATCGTACCATTTCCATGATAGCGTGATTCCTTCGTTTAGCAACAACATTTTGTTGAGGTGTATATGGAAGTGTCATTTGATGACGAATGTTATTTTCTATCAAAAACACTTTGAATTCATTATTGGTGAATTCCACTTGACAATCTACACAGGGTTTTGATTTTGCAACCAGTCTCAATTTCAACAACTTTGATTTTTTTGAAAATTTTAAAGGCTTGACCATTTGTTTTCAAACAATAAACCCACATCTTTCTAGAAAAATCATCAACAAAGAGCATGAAGTACTTAAACCCAACATGACTAAGTTTTATTGGTCTGCACAGATCAATATGCAGCAAATCAAGTTTTTCATGAACCCGATATGTACTTTTATGAAATAGAGCTCTATGTTGTTTGCTTGCTAAGCAATGTTGACATTTGTCTGTACCCTTTTTAAGAGGTGACAACCCTCTTATCATGTTATAACAGTGGAGAGTGTCAAGATATTTAAAACTAATGTGACCAAATCTTTTGTGCCATAATTGTGTTGAATCTATGTCCTTTAAAACAAGTGTCTAATTGTTTTGTCAAACGAAGTCAAACTAAAACATTCGATTCACATTGGATGCCCATGCAATAATTTTTGAGTTTTTTGATTTATCTCGAATGAAACACGTCTTATTTCCACCCTTAAAGTCAAATTCAATCTTCAAATTGTGGTCTAAAAGTTGATTAATAATATCAGATTCTTAGTTAAATTAGAGACATATAAGACATTTGTGATTCTGCAAGTTTGCATTCTAAGAGATAAAGCAATGGTGTTGATCCCTTGTACACTGTAGGAGGTATCATCACCTAGAGAAACATGGTTTTTTTTGCATGTGTCCTTCAAAGTGAAAAATCAATCTTTCCATCCAGACATATGTTGGGTTGCACCCAGATCAACATACTAGATGTCACTTTGTGAAGGGAATTCTTCATAGAAGTCGACAAAGTACCAAAAGTCTCCATCTTCATCATTGTGTTCATGTTCAACAATGGTACCTTGTTGTTTTGCTTTCTTATGCCAAATTCATTTTTTCTATTCCGGTGGTTCACTTTGAGATGATGGAGATGATTGTTGGTTAATGGACTTCTGACCACTAGAAAATCCCTTCTAAAATGTATTATACCAACAATATTTGAATTCATGTCGCTTACGACCACAAATGAGACATTGTTTTTGTGATTTACCCCATTGTGGTTTCTGTTGAGCATTTTTTTTTATGATGAGTTTCTTGAATTTCTATGAAGTGAAAACATGTTCTTATCCTTCTTGAGTATTGAAATAGTCTTCTTATTGCAACATATTCACAAATTTTTCAAAACTTGGTTTCTGTTTTTTGATAATCAAAGTAGTCAAAAAAAATTTATATGAAGGTGGCAGTACTCTTAAGACAATAGGTTTAAGAGAGTCATTTAAAACTGTCTCACCCAAGGATTGCAATGATGCCCTTATTGTTGCAACATGTCTGAGAAAGGCCTCAATCTTTTCCCCTGATCTTAATTTGAGAGAGTGAAGTTGACTTTGTAGATGTAGAATAGTGCTCTCATTTTTTTACTCATATACAGTTTGGAGTTTGTCCAAGCTTCTTTGGTTGTTTTGGCTTCACATATATGTGGTTGCATCTCATCCGATACCCTAAACATTATGATCAATTTCACCTTCTGATTGACTTTGTCATATTTACGTTGTTGGTCAACATTTGTTGCATGGCAGATATAGTATCCATTTATAACAAGGCAAATTTCCTCAAATTCTAATTGAGTTTTGATCTTTGTATTCCGAGCAGAGTAGTTGTCGCCTTTGAAGAATTGAGAATTTAGTAGAAATAATTTGGTTTTTGTGCAACCATGATCAAGGCTATGGGTGATGGATTAGTGCCTTATCACTCCAAATATTAAGGTCCCCCTTTCTATATATCGTAAGTCTGATATACAAGACCTTTATATATATGCACCCTTCCTATATATTAGTCAGTATATGGAAGAAGCTTACCCTTTCTATATACCTATTGGTATGTGGAAAAGACGTTAACATACATGAAAGAATTTGGTACGTGGTGCCTACACAGCACTGAAAGGGGTTCATCTAAATGTACCTGCTTAGATGGAATTTCTCATACACGAGTGTATCTTCTCTATGTACTTGAAAATTCCAATTCAATATTTACGCTTTTCGATTGTAATGAAGGATTAATGGAGGGATGGTTATGAGTGCATGTCTTATTTCTCCCTGACGATATATAAGGTTAATACTCAGACATAGTTGTTACAATTATATTAAAAGATAGATGTAGTAACTCAAATGAGATAGCTTTATCTATAAATATGAGTTAGAAGCATAACTTATACCGAATGGTGCATTTAAGTTTTGAAACTCGTAATTTGTATTATATAATATTGAAAATGAATTTACAATATACTTGAAATATACAATACAATAAAAATGAAATTGCATTTTTTTTCTGAAAAATTAAATTTTTTACAATTTCTTTTATTTTTGAACTCTGACCTCTTTTGGAAAAATAATAAAAAATCGCTTTTCCCTTTTTTTTCAAAATGGTTTTCTTTTTCGGAAAGTTTTGAACGTCTCACCTCCTTTCTACCGAAAAGTTGGCTTTACAGACTCACCAATGTGTCATGACAAGTACACATACGACAAAACATGTACTTGAAGACTAAAATTTCTGATTTATTCCTTTCCCTATAATACCACAGATTTGCCTAGAAGTGGTTTTACAAAAAATTTGCAGCAAAGAATTTTTTTGGTAGGCGGTTTTGAACAAAGATAGGTGGTTTTAATGAATTTTGCAGCAAAGAACGACTTTTGAAGATGGTTTTGAGGTGGGCAAATAATGTTTAAGAAAAACAGAGCAATACTGTATTGGAATAATGATGAGGACAGAGATTTAGTGCGAATATGGATATGGTACTGGTAGGTATAGGAGGGCCAGAGAATGAGGTACAAATTTGGCTACGGCGATATACTATTCTCCCAAATACAACTTGCTGTGTCGAAATGGAACTTGCATTTTCGTCTGAGGGAAAAGTATTCTAATCTCAAAAAGAATTGCCGTGTACACCACGTCACAATGTCTAGGTTCGCAAGAGGACTAACACGGTGATTTTATTTGATACTCATCGCTCCGGTTAGTGTGATTTTATTTGATTAAATTAGGGCTGTGAAAGGAAGTGATGTCCGCTCCTTTAATGCTGCAAAACTCGTACCCACAGTGTGACGTTTTCTTTTTTGTTGTAAGATTTTATTTGATATGCGTTGCATCTGTTTGAAAAAACGCTAACCCTAAATCTTTGAAAACAAATGGTAGAAGTTTCTCAATTGTTTTCATTACAAGGAAAAAAAACATAATATAATAATAATAATATTTGCTTACCTGGAGCTGGCAAACTCGTGTTGCTTTCCCGTTGGCGAGAAAATGATGAGAGCAACTTCAGCTTCGCACAGAACAGAGAGCTCGCTCGCCTTTTTCAACAGTCCCGCTTTGCGCTTGGAGAAAGTATCCTCTCGAGCTGCACATTTCCTCTCCCCATTCTTTTCTATCTTCTATTTGCAGGGATAAATAAAAATGCAGCGGTTACGAAGTGAAAGACGATACAGAAGGACAGGCCCCTCCCCCACATTATTCCGTCTGAAGTGTAGATTCTGAAAGACACGATTCGTGAGTATTAAAACTCCGTATGTCCTCTCCTGTGACCAATTTCACATCCCCGCTTAGATTTTTGCTTAAGTACAGTTCAGTTTCTGCAATTAATCACACCGTATGATGACTCACCTCATGATTCTCTAATCTCATACAATTATGGTCCCACTTGGGATAGATAGACACTTCAATATGTTGGGAAATGGGTTAGAAATCCATTAGATAGAAGGAAAACATGTTCATAGTTTTAAGGGACTTCATATGCCTACTTGGATAATGCCTTAGATCCATAAACCTTTCATGAGGCTTTTGGCATTCTATAATGGAATTCTGCTATGTAGGAGTATAGTTACCTAATCAAGAATAAAGCATGAGACATGGTCCTTCTTCCTAAAAGAAGAAAATTAGTCTAATACAAATGGGTTTATCAAACTAATTATGATGGATATGGGTCTATTAATAAGTATAAATCTTGTCTAGTTGAAAAGGGTTTTTCTCAAGTGCCTAACATAGAGTATATTGAGACATTTGCTCTTATAGCCAATACGATGTCTATCAAACTCACTATAGTCATCGTAACCACACATTGGTGGGGTGTTCACCAAATGGACATCAAGAGTGTTTTTCTAAATGGTGACCTCAAAAAGAGATATACATGGAGCAACCATAAGGCTTTATGGAAGATTCCTCCTTACTCTGTAGACTCAATAAATCTATCTATGGACTCAAATAGGCCCCTCGAGAATAGTATAGCAAGATGGATTCCTTTCTCATTAAAACTCTGCATCTCCGATTTGCGTATTGTTTTGTGATTTTGTTACTTTTTTTCATCCATTGAGGGGTGAAAATATTTGCCCACCCTCTCGAAAATAAATATCCTCAACCAAAATATTTAGGAAGTGTTCATAGGATTGAAAAAAACAAAGGAAAAACACCACAAGTTCGAAATGCTTATCCGCTTCGACATATTTCTTGATGTGGTTATCATGGTTACGTGGAAGAGGGAGCCTCCTATCATTTATAATGAAATTCGAAGTGATTTATACAAACTTTAAGAGGGGAATGTTGTATAATAAAAGATTGGAGCTATTAGTCACTATATTTTCAAGTATCAATGTATTTATTAAGATTCACATTATCAATCGTCTTAGTATATGTAAAAGAGATTTATAGATTTATTTGGTTCATCAACAATTATTATCGGATAAGATGGTATTATTAAAGAGTTAGTTATACTTTTTTTCGAATTATTAGGTGACAAAGATGACTCTATAACTAGAAATACAATAAAGTAAATTATTCATGCCTATGTTATTGCTATCAAGTCTAAAAAGAAATAAAAGCTTGCTTAAAGCAAAGAACACTTTTATAAACCAATAAACTCATTGGTTTAGTCGATTTGTGAAATGAATGCAACTCAAATTTGCTCAAGCTAACGTCTCTAAAGGAATGGCTCGTTAAGAACCACACCAGTGATCTAAGCTTAATAAAACTTCATTAGTTTTATTATACAACTTAGTTATTGGGAAGGCATAAAATAGGCAACAACTCAACTATAAAAGCCTAGGGGAGTCTTTCATAAGACATTCATCTGATCCACAACAACATTAAAGGTTCAACGAACTGTTTCTATTATTATTCCAATAATAATGCATAGAGATGTGTTCTACTCATCCTTACACAAGTTAGATGTCGATCATAATAAAACCATAATAGATTTTTAAAATGAGAGACATGCATAATAAAGAGATTGTTCTCAACGAATATTTTAATTGAATAACTCACAGTCTGTTATAAAGCAAGCCATGAAATAAAATAGAGCTTTCTTTACAAAATAACTCCTTCTCAAGGGTTTGAATACATATGGCCATAACCAAACATGACTCATTGTACCAAAAAGGGTCAACTTAAAGACAAGATAAGTCTTTACTCATGACTAACATAACTATACCAGAAAGCACTAGTGTTTAGTTCTTTTCAATAAGCTTGATTGTTATTCATTATAACAGTTTCATAGTTATTTATCTAAGTTCCACTCATTTTAGATAAGTTTAATTCCAATAATTCTTCTCACTTAGATAAATAGAAATGCATAATGCTTACAGATCAGTCACTCATGACAAGATAAAAGCAAAGAAATCAGTATGTTTATTCATTTGAAAGTGCCTCAAAGGTTAAAGTCATTGATACATATAGGACTCTTCCCAAGATCCTATAAATCAAGCAATTATAAACAATTACATCTCAGATTGACACTGAGATTTCAATAATAGAAAACAGATGTCTTAATCCATAGTTGTAATATTATCCAAACTCTATTTTTAACAAGAATATTACAAGCATGTTGGTTGTTACAACATTAGTAATACATCAGATTCATTCATCTTTTATCATAAGTGAGAGATACATCTTTTAGTATGATCAAGTACAAAATAACCAAACAATCTTCTTCAGTGTTCCATGTCTGCTCGTAGGCATCGTCTCACCACCCAACCTTTAGTCATCATTAAGCTGATGCTCTAAACACCCCCGAACTTGAGACTCGCAACTCCAAGATGTTTATATCACTTGATAGAGGTAAGGGTGGATATCTAAGCAAGGGTATCTTAACACAAGGGAATGACCATGTAACACCTAAAGTCTTATTCTCAGTTCTTACCCAAAGAGACTCTCAGCCCCAAATATAAGCAAAAAAACATTTAAATGATCATTAAAATGAAATAGCAGATATTATGGTATTTGTGGAGTTTTATTTTAGTTTTATACAATAGAAGTGTGTAATTGTGAGATTAGAGAATTGGAAGACAATTTCAAGAATTTGTTTTTGTAGAGAGAATACTAGAATCCTATAAATTTTATGGTCCAAATTTATTTTTAAGGAGAAACACTTCCTACTATATGTGTCCTTGTGAGAAGAAAATATTATCACAGGGGCAAATAAAATTAGTACCAATACTGAACATGTAGTCCCCTATGCAGATCTATGTGATCAATTTTTTTATTGAATCAATTCTACATTACATCAAGCCACTTTGTCATTGTTAACTGTGTCAATCAATGATCCCTCTTAGTGATCTATGTTTTCAAACAACTTTTGTATTATGTTTCCCTCCTTGCTATAGACCTAGCTCAGACTATGACTTGTCCTATTTGCCTTCGATTTCAACCATGGTGACTCAATTTTTTACATTAACGTTAGACATTTACAGATATAACATCAATTTTTTTCCATTTGGATTCAAACCAGTTAGTGACACCATAACCTATCAACTTTCTCACCCACCAAAGATGCCATTGCATGTTCAGTTACTAAGTACAAGCATTAACATTGAAATATATTGTACATTGGAGTATTCATCATTTAACTCAACAAACTCAACACTAAACATTTTATTACCAGTTATCCACTTGTAAGCTCAAGTTTAGGTTATGTTATTTCTCTTTAATGTGTCAAAGTTTATTTGGTTTACATAGTCTATAAATTTTAGTTTATGTCCTTAGTTAAATTTGTAATTATAGCCTTTAGCTATATTATAATTTTAATTATTTATAACTTTAAATTATCTTTTTTATTACAATTCAAAATTAAATTAATAATGAGTCATTATCAAAATTTGTCATTGTGTGTTGATATTATCTCATCAATGTCAGTAATAGAGTCATCAACGTCAAATTGTGTTATTATAATGCATGCATTTTTTATGGAAACTGATATCCAACAAGTATCACATTGTGGGGGGAGATATACAATAAGAACAATGTGGAAACATTTGAGCCTCAAAGCTAAATTGACCGAGTAAGCAGCAAAATGAAGGAGGATGAAGGCAAAAGAGGAAGAAGGTTTTCAAAGTTTCTTATTAGTCCCCAATGATGGGGCTGTTATGATTTGGTGACATTTGTTTCAGTTGTGTCCAGTGTGATAGTTGCATTATTTTTTAGTGTATTTTGTAATAAGACTAGATGTTCATTTCTATTCTCTTTCATATGTAAGTTATTCCTATGTAATCCCTTGATGTAAACATATATTAGAGTACTAATCAAGAATTATTGTAGCACTCATGGATCTTGAAAAGGTTAGTGGTGATCTAAAAAACTATATGAGGTGAATAGGTTGAAGGGCCCCTATTCATGTCCATGTTTATGGTCAATTTTTTTGAAAACCATGGAAGGTTGACAAGAAGTAACTTTCATTTTAGATCAATATCATGAGATCAGCTTTGTTGGTGACACATTGTAGTTTGAGAATGAGATGTGCTCTACCATGTAAAAACTTCGGGGGGGCAAGGGCTGCGATGTTAGGAATTTAGTATTCACATGGCTATTTGTAAGTTATCATAAGATAAATAATTAATATCATGATAATATGGTTATTTAGTTGGTTAGTCGTATATAATGTTATAACAACAATATATCATGAATAAATTATAGGTTTGGGTTGGTAACATATTCGAGGGATATGGTTCTCCCTATTTACAGGGAAGACATTACCTATATATTTTTATGTCTTGAACTATTTTTTAATAGTGTGGATAGTGTGTAATAGAACATAATATAATATTATATTGTGTTTGAATATTAATCTATGTGTTCAGCTCCAATTGTGCTTTTATGAGTTAAATCTTGCCACAAACTTGTCCAAAAGCTAACAAGTGGATGGTTGAACATGTTCATCTCTTGTTCTAGTAAATGTTTTATGAGGTTGTGAGATAGCAATAAGAGGTGATGGTGCGGGTGATGAAATATGAGTCTGCATGGAATCCTCATCATAATGCAAAGACATTGATGATGTGCCACAACATAAAAATTTATTTAATTTTTAAAACTCTTTCATCATTTTCATCACATTCATATACAAGTAATTATAAAATTAATCTTTAGATATTTAAATGTAGAAAAAAATATATACTATGAAATAAACTATATTTTACATAACATAAAAAACCATAAAATTATATTGTTTTAAAAACACTATATAAAATTAGATTGCTTTCGAAATTGTGTTTCAAAAATCTGATAAATACATCAATGATAATTATCAACTACATTTTTTCCTCAATTTTGTTTATGTTTCTCTCCTTTTAAACTAATGATCAATAAGTTATTCATTATACTTTATAGTTACAATTACTTCTACCATGGCATAATCAATTAAAATTATAGGCATGTCATCCTCTTTGTCATTAACACACTCTATGTATTGATAATTGGGATATGTGTAACATGTACACCCATGGGTAATATTGATGAAACCAACAATATTTTTAAATGCATAAGGACTTCCATTAATGAAGGTATGATCATGTATACATGTGGTTTCCATTAAGGTAAAATAAATCCATTATTCCAAATTATTTGAATTAGAACACGTGCCATAAGTTGACATACTAAGCTTATATCTCACCATATAAATCCAATCTATAAAATTGTACACTGGGCTTTGAAATGTAATATTGGTACACCTGATCTACATCAAGTATTAAAAGCAATATTATTTATTGACAATGTGAAGAGCCCATGATTGGTATTAGGGATAATTGGCAGTCATATCATATAACTTTGCCTCCAAAAGGTAAATACTGCATAAGGCTCTAGGAGTGGATCATGAATAGGCCATGCCCCATAATATCGCTAATTAGGGAAATTAGAGTTATATTTTAGCAACACCTCATTAGAGTTCCAAATCATCTTTGGGTTCCTGCTCATAACTTTTAATCTTAACCAACCCCTTGTCTACATCCTATTATTTATCTGTGCACTAGTGTAACTTCTTTGGAACTTTCATCTTCAAAGTATTTTCCCTTATCATATTTTATCATTTCCATATTGTCTACATATTCATATGCTCATGATTATGAAGGCATATAATGACAAATTGAATTTTCAGAGTTTGACATATCTTTAACAAAAAAACCTAAGGTAATAATAATAATAATAATAATAATGAAATGCAAATTAAGGAAAATTTAAGATAAAAACTAATTACTATGTCAAATGAAAAAATGAAAATTTTGACTAATTTAAGTAATTTCAATAGTGTCAATAATATTTTATAATGAAAAAATGTGTATATTTTCACTAATTTACATAACTTCATCAAGTTTGACCTAATTTTACTCTAAGATTACCTTGATTTATTCTAATATCTTTAATTTTCATAATTTGTAATATTTCCCTTGATTTATGTAATTTCCCATATTTGACACTAATTTCATAATGTTGGATATTGTCTTTCAATTTTGGATATTGTCTTTCAATTTTGGTCCAATTCTAATAATTTTAGCTTATTTTACTCCAATTTTCCCAAGTTTCACTAATTTTTATAATTTTCACGTTTTTCCATTTTTTTCTGGTTTTCCCTATTTATCACTATTTTCCATAATTTATCAATTTTAGAAAAAATTTATTCTAAATTTACCCTACTTTCTTCAATTTCCTCTAGTTCCCATAATTTTTATAATTTCCCTTATTTGTCATTGATTTCCATAATTTCAAAAGTTTGACAAATGTTTGTCAATTTTGGCCTATTTTTACTCTAATGTCAATACTTTACTGAAGTTTCACTAATTTATGTTATCTTCCCTAATTTCCTTAATTTCTATAGTTTTCCCTATTTATCATTGATTTTTTTTAATTTTGTCAAGTTTGGCCTAATTTTACCCCACTATACTCTAATTCTTTAATTTATACAATTTCCATAATTCCCCCTTTTATGTCATTTTTCCTTATCATCATTGGTTTTCCTAATTTCATAAGTTTGGTACATTTTTGTCAAATTTGGTATATTTTTAATCTAATTTCTATAATTACCCTAAGTTTTACTATTTTCTATAATTTCCCCTGATTTCTCTAATTCTCCTATTTTTCATTAATTTCCCTAATTTTTGTCAAGTTTGGCCTAATTCTACCCAAATTTACTTTACTTTCCCTAATTTACACAATTTCTTCTAATTCTCTTAATTTCTATAATTTTTCCTATTTATCACAAATTCCCCTAATTTTGTATGTTTAGCATAATTTCATCAAGTTTGACCCATTTTTACTCTAATTTTCATGATTTCCTTAAGTTTCACTAATTTTCGTAATTTTCCCTAATTTCCCAAATTTCTCACATTTTTTGTATTTATCATTAATTTCTCTAATTTCATAAGTTTGGCATAATTGTACTCTAATTTCCCCAAGTTTAATTAATTTTTTTTATCTAATTTCTCTTTTATTCTGACATTTTCACTAATTTATTTCAATTTTTTAACGTGCCACTAATTTATCTAAATGACTCTATTGCTACAATTTTATACCTATTTTCAAAACATAGATCTATTTTTTTAAAATTTTATCATGCCTTTCAATTACGTATGTAATTCCTAAATTTTACTTATTTACCCTAATTTTCACTTACTAACATATACTACAAATATTAATGTATTATATCTTCTCAAATATTCATTTGGTAATATGCAACTAGAAAATATAAAAAGGAAACAATACTCTTAGGCACATTGCTAGTCTTTTTGCTTCTCACTCTTTCTCTCTTTCTCCTCTTCAGCATTGAAAATGACACTTGGTAATGAAAATTACACTTGTAAAGAGTACTATAATAGCATGGCATGGATTGACACCAAAAACATTGAATGAAAAGGTGGCACAAAGTTGGTGTAAATGTGGTGCAATTTGTGTCACTATTTTGTGCCACCTATGTATCACAATTTCCTTCGATCATAGAAAAAACCCAAATTACATAATGACATAAATTTGACCTAATTTTTAGTAAAAAATACACTTTATGAATTAGTGATGACAATATTTTTCAATTATTATGCACATTTTTTATGGTTCAAATATTTTACCAAGTTTTAGTTATATTGTTTTATGACACATGGTGTTGTTATCACTCAGAAGTGCACCATGTAAATAAACTCTGTTTGTTCTCACTTCTATTGATATAATAGAAACTCTCCAAGGTTTTGGTGACCTTATGATGGAGATAACCTCCACATTAAGGGTTGGTTTTCTTTAGTAAATTTACCCACTTATCTCTAAACTCTTTTAGATAGCGATTTCTTGACTAGAAAAAGGAGTAAAAGAACAATGCTAAAACTAAAAATGCAAAGTAAAACTAAAAGTTGTGCTGATGCATCAATGTTAGGATAAATTATTCAGATACATTACACACTTTAGAATCCAAAGAAACTTACATAAATTCACTTCATTCTCATAAAATTACTCTTACATCAATATTTCACACAGAGGTCTTGGAAAACACTCACACTAGTTAGGAAGGAATGAACAATGGTTGAATTCACTTCTAGATTACGTATAAACTAGACTTAGACAATATTTATGACCTAAAATATTTATAATTTGTTACATAAAGGTGAATTATTCATACATAAACCTAGAAAAGAGATCAATTCACCAAGTTTTATTAATGAATAATAAACACACACTTCATGAAAGCTTGAGAATGAAAGAAAATTCAACTCTTTATTTATTCAAAGGTGATGCAGTAAAAAATTTTGACAGAGTTCATGTAATATAAAAACATAATATTACATAATCATTCAAAAATGAATGTACATATAAAAAATAATAAGAAAGGGAGAATACAAGAAGTTTTAGATGAGTCCACATGCAAGTCCTAGTTCACTCCTACTTCAACTAAAAATTTAAATCCACCTTCAACTCCACTTTTAGTTTCACCTAAAATACAAAATTGAATTTGATTTTAAATTTTATTTAATATAATAAGGTGTGGTATGAGAGATAGAGACTATTCTTGCATATTTGAAAAGTTAAAGGGCTCTTCATGCATCTTGAATCTTGAGTTAACTTATTATGATCTTGCATGCAACTTTTGATATTTTTTAGTTAAATATTTTTATTATTTAATGAATATTAAATTTATACTTTAGTTACCTCTATTTTCATCTTGAGTTGACTTGAATTATCTTCACTTCACACCTAGAGTTCAACTTCACTTATCTTGACTTGTAATTTGCATGCAACTTGACTTTGTTGACCTTTCTAAATTTAGCCCCAAGGGGGGTGTAGTAAGATATGAATTTCATGATGATTTTATAAAGGTTATTTTTCATGAAAATATATCTTCAAATATGTATCAAAACTCTAACTTAGGCTCTCTATTTTTGTATATTTTGAACTCCACTTATCTTGACTTGCAACTTTAACAAGCTTCTTGAATGCACTATGAGACCCAGAAACTTTATGGATATTCATAAATAAAATATAGGAGGAGAAAAAATATTATTTTAATATAATAAACATGGTGTCACAAACTTTCAAATAAAATTTCAGATCCAAACTCAATGCACAACTCCAAAAAACATCATTTTATGTTCTTATATGCTCTCTTGTTCTCAAGAAACCCTCATTTGGATTAGTGAGTCTAAAATGAACTTCATGACTGAACAAACACTCTTCCTATAATTTTTGTATAGGTATAAATGGGTCATACCTATAAAAGTTTTAAAATCTCCAAAATTCTTCACCAAACTTCCCAAGAAAAATTCATAAAAAAGTGCATGCTTGCTATCCTAGGGATGACCTGGAGATATTTTTCATTGAGTTGAACCTATTTTGAATTGGTTTTCATTAAATGATAATTTATTTATATATTTAAATGAATTATCACACTATAAAATTAATTTTTTCCGTTGTATGGACACGAAACACCCATTTCCAACTCCATTTGTGAGTAAAAAAGTGAAAAAACCTTCATTTCCTTCATGATCAAATCTGTATATTGATATTTTATCTCTCTTCAAGTATAGTATAAAATTTAAACCAATTTTAAACATTAAATTATATAAAAATATACCTTCATGTAAAATTTTAATAGTTTTCATTTAATAAAACTCAAAATATGTATTTTTTAGTGTTGACTAGCTTGTCTAATTTCATTTCTGAACGCCTATAGGTCTATATTTTTTTTATTTTATTGAGTTTTATGAGGAATAAATACATAATTATTTTTTAATTATAATAGTAAATAATACATATTATCATTATAATAATTTTATGTGTTCATACAATCACTTAATCCTCTCAAAAATTACCTTTTCTGACTGCCTCTCTTGCTTGCTTAAAACCTTAAAGCTTGATCCTTTACCTTTCATTATTTTTCATAAATTTTTGATTTATGAATGTGTATAAATATGTTATATTCCCCATAATATCTCACATAACCTTTATTTTTTAACAAGAACTCAAAAATCCAAACATACTACTTAAAATCGAGTAAATAAGGGTTTAAAAAGGGTTTTAAGCACTTATTCTTCTTAACAATTGTTCATAAAATTAGGACACTATAACTTGAAACCAATGCATGTAATATTTATTTTATATAGGATCCACACTACCTCTAATATCATTTTATCTGACTCTTCTTCACCTTCATGTATCGAGCATCTAAAAATTACCTTCACTAACTTACAAATAGCTAGTTAAAAGAATAAAAAATATCTTTGTCAAATTTTGAACTTTTGAGTTATTCATAAGCATGATTTTAGAATGATTAATTTTTTATTATATTTTTTAATACATTTTTATACCTTTAATCCATGAATTAAGTCTTATTTAAAACCTGCACATAAACAACTTTGATCAATGGTGACAAAATTGGCAACATTTTTGGCAACTCCGCTGGGATGTTTTCCTATTAAACACGCAAAATAAATATCCCTATATATTGGGTTATGTATTAATTAAAATATCACTAAATATAAAACTTAAAATGTCTTCATCAAACAACTCTAAAACTGAGCAATCCCTCAAGCAACTACAACACTTGTACATAAACACTTATTGAATTAAAAACTAGAACAACTATAAACTAAAAATTATACAAGATAACATTTAAATGAATTAAAAACTAAGATAATAAAAAAATATGTGTATAAAATCACTTAGAGGAAAATGAAATATGAAAATACTAATCTAACCTATACTAACCTACTTTAACTACTAGAGATAGTCCTATACAAAACCATTAATTGGTAGTGCAAAGTAGCTACCCTTCTTCATCAAGCTCATGTGACTAACAAACTTTATGGAAGCCATGAGAGAATGTATTAGAGGCAAATGTATGTTGATAATGACATCTTTTTATTCTTTAAAATCAATGTGATACACTTCCTCCACTTTTATAGAAACATGAGTAACCTGAGGTGCACACTTGGCTTGATTTTAAACATATTTAGGCTCTTCTTCATGTTCTTAAATGAACATGATAGGTAGTGGATTTTTTTTTAGACTCCAACTGAGATAGATAGATGATAGGACATGATATTTTGATAGTATGTAGCTCATCAATATTATCTTTATAACCAACTTGTACCTCTTCAAAATATGGGTGTTCAATCTAAATAAATTAAGATGGACCTTGTGGCATACTTGTAGGATTGGCTTCAAGAGAAAATACATCTTGTTTCTCATTTTTCAAGAGTGAAAACAAATATGAAAAATTATTGATAGGTTTATAACCTTCCTTAAGAACATCAAACTAGTCATCATTAACTAGATTTAACTCTTGGAATGTTAGAATAAGAGGACTAACACTTTTTTGCATGTTTTTTTACTTACCAAAGCTATCTTTTTGTCTTTGTCAGCCTATATTATTCTTCTATAAGAGTGAAACACGATCCAATTACCTCAAACAAGTCTTCAAACCTCTTTTAATTATATTGTACATCAATTAGGTTATCTTATGTGTCATCAAATTTCTCTTTGCATCAAGGGTGAGGCTCATCAATTTGAAGTAAAAATTGAAGCTCAATATAGAAATTTACTTTTTCTTGAGGGTTATCAACTTTCAATTTATTTGGAGAGATTATAAATCCTAATTCATATTCATCTTGATTATCTTGAACTAAAAATTCTATATATTTGGACTACTCCTCAACGGCTACAACATGATCTCTTTCTATATCAAATTGAATCTCATTTGACCAACACAAATTGTGATCATCCTCTTTTGACAATTTTTTTTACCTTGATGTTCTTTTGCATTCCATACAATAAGTTCTCCTTCAAAAAATAAGATGGTGGGAGCGTAAGAGGTTCCAATTGGTGGCATAAAAATATAGGTCATTATTAAATTCTCTTGAACTTGAGGCATTTGGTGAACCCTGTTTACTTCAACATGTTGATTTTTCTCTTGGGGCTCATCTATAGCCCTTCTCTTGGATCTTGTAATGGTTGCAACAAAGTTATTTGATTTTCTAGGCTCACTAATTTGATTTACTACCACATGATCAACTTAAAAATTCACCAATATTGCATATAATTTTACTTATCCATGGTTTGCTTCCTCCTATGTCATTTGAAGAATTATCATATTTTGTGCTACTAAAACTTGATTCTGTACATCATTGATATTAGAAGGCTGCCAACTTAAATCTTGTATCAAATTATTTTTTATTGGAATAAGGGCATTGGTTAAAAAAGGAACATTAAGATTAATTGCAACATATGGTTTGGCTGGTATAATAGCTCCTTGAGCTTGATATGAAGGCCTATTAACTTGATATTATTGCCTCTTCAACTTAGATAACTTTTTATCATAAGATTGCAGCATAGTTTTAATTCATCAAACCCACTAGATTGACTATGAGGAGCTTTATCTTGATTTTGAGGGGCTGAAATGTGGGCTATTGATGGTGCTTGAAAAGGTATAATAGGATGCAATTCTAGAAAAATTGTCAATGAAGGCTTAGGTGAAAGTTTATCAACTTGAACTAGATAATTTTAAGCATTAATGGCAACCTTATAAGCATCTTGGAGTGTTCTACCACCCATGTATTGATTCATAACTAAAATATCAGAATTCAAGGCTCTTAAAAAGTATATAAAAGCATGTTCAAGAGATGGCCTTATCATGGGATGGATTCTATTCCATGTTTTCTGAAATATGAAATTGAAATTAATCATAAATTCATGTCAAGTTCTTTTGATGGTAGTGAGCTGTTCAACAAAGGATAAATGGTATGATTTATCTTTAAATTGCCTACATAATAGTTCACCTAATTCATCTCAAGAAGCTATTGAGTTCAAGGGAAGGTTCCTATACCATTTCAACACCTTTCTTTTAAAATATGAAATAAATAAACTGATGAAAATATTCTCTTGGGTAACATGGTGAATGAACACAAGTTGGCCACATATTTGATATGCTTTATGGGTATAGTTTGATCTTCACTTGTGAAATATGGTAGATTTTTGAAGTTTAAGATAAAAATATCATCACATTAGACCAAATTGAGAGGGCTTTCATCATTGAAAAGAATAAATAAATAATTCTTTGGGATATCTATGTTCATTTGTAGTGACTTTAGGCATGAAACTGATACTTCTTGTTTCTAAAAATATCTTTTTTTAGGTTCAATATGTGTCCCACTAGGGATGCAAAAAACTATTATCACTTAGAAGTGCACCCTAAAAAGAACTTATGCCTGATCTCACTTTTATTGATACAATGAAAAATTTTCAAGGTGTGGGTGACCTTATGATAGAAAGAATCTCTAGATGAAGGGATAGTTCCCTTTATTACATTCACCCACTTCTCTCTAAACTCTTTAAGATAGTGTTTTCTTGACTAGAAAAGGGAGTAAAGAACAGTGATAAAACTAAAAATGAAAAGGAAAATTGAAAGTTGGGGTGATGAACCAATGTTGGGATCAATTATGAAGATACGTAACACACTTTAGAATTCAAAAAAACTTTCATTCACTTAATTTTCATACAATTACTTTTGAATCAATATTTCACACAAAGGTCTTGGAAAATAGTCACACTAGCTAGGAAGGAATGACCAATGGTTGAATTCACTCCAAGATTACGTAGAAAATAGACTTAAACACTTTATATGATCTAAAAAATTATTAATTTTTTAAATAAAGGTGAATTATTCAAATATAAACAAAAAAAAAATAGTAATTCACTAATTTCTATCAATGAATAATAAACACAAACTTCATGAAAGCTTGAGAATGAAGGAAAATTCAGCTCTTTATTTCTTCAAAGGTCATGTAGTACAAAATTTTGGAAGAGTTTATGTAATTCAAAAGTATAATATCCCATAATCATTAAAAAATAAATGTACATATAAAAAATAATAAAAGAGAGAGAGAGAGAGAAGATAAGAAGTTCTAGATAAGTCCACATGCAAGTCTTAGTTCACTCCTGTTTCAATTGAAAATTCAACTCAAAATTGAATTTCACCTTCAACTCCACTTTTAATTCCACTTAAAATACATGGAATTTGATTTTAAACATTATTTCATATATATGGCATGGTAGGATAGAGGGAGACTATTATTACATGTTTGAAAGTTCAAAGGGCTCTTCATGTATCTTGAATCTTGAGTTAACATGTTTTGATCATGTATGCAACTTTTGATCTTCTTTAGTTAACTCTTTCTAGTATTTAGTCAAATCCTATTAGTGTTTAATTAATCTTAAATTTATACTTTATTTATATATACTTTTATTTTGATTTTATTATAATTATCTTGACTTCACATCTAGAGTTCAACTTCACTTATCTTGACTTGCAACTTGTATGCAACTTGATTTTTTTTACTTTTTTAAATTTAATCCCAAATGAGGGCATATTAAGAGATGGATTACATGATGATGTTATAAATATTATTTTTCATGAAAATATGTCTTCTTATATTTACCAAAACTCGAATTAAATTTTTCCATTTTTACATGTTTTGAACTCCACTTATCTTGACTTGCAACTTTGACAAGCTTCTTGAATACACTGTGAGAGCTAAAAATTTTATGAATATTAATAATTTGAATAGAGGAGGAAAAAAAATATAATTTTTACATAATAAAAATGTTGACACAAACCTTCAAACAAAATTTTAGATCCAAACTCCATGTACAACTCCAAAAAATACCATTTTATGCTCTCTTGTTCTCAAAAAACTTGATTTGGATTAGGGGGTCTAAAATGAGTTTCAAGTCTTAAAAAACACTCCTAATATGATTTTTAGATATTTATAAATGGTTCATACCTATAAAATTTTGAAAATGTCTAAAATCTCTCACCAAACTCCTTAAAACAAATTAACAAAAAAGTGTTTACTTGTTGCCCTGGGGATGATCTGAAGATGTTTTCAATGAGCTAAGTCTATTTTAAATTGATTTTAATTTCATGATAATTTATTTATACCTGTACATAAATTATATACACTATTAAATCAATTTTTTCTATTGGTGGATACTGAAACACCCATTTCTAACTCCATTTATGAGAAAAAAAATGAAGAAACCTTCATTCCCTTCATGATCAGAGCTGTATATTAGCATTTTATCTCTTCTCATATATACTAAAAATATAAAACTAATTTTAAAAATTAAATTATATTAAAATAGACTTTCATGTAAAATTTTAAGAGTTTTTATTTAATAAAATTTAAAAGATGCACTTTTTAGTGTTGACTAGATTGGTCAATTTCATTTTTGAATATCTATAGGTTTGTGTTTTGTCATTTTTTTGAGTTTTATAAAAAAAAACATAATTATTTTTTAATTAAGACCTAAAATAACCCCTCTTGTCATTACAATAATTTTATGTTCTAAAAAAATCAATTAATTTTTTTGAAAATTATATTTTGTGATTGTTTCTTTTGCTTGCTTAAAACCCTAATGCTTGATCCTTTACCTTTATTCATCATTTTTCATAAAAAAATTATTTATGAATGTGTATAAAGGTCTTATATTTCCCATAAGATCTCACATAACCTTTATTTTATAATAAATAACTCATTAATGCAAATATACTACTTAAAATCAAGTAAATGAGGGTTTAAGAAGGGTTTTAGAGCACCTATTTTTCTCAATAATTGTTCATAAAGTTAAGCAATTGTAACTTGAAACTAATATATGTATCATTTAGGTCATATGGGCCCTAAATTTTTTCTAATACCACTTGATCCAAATCTTCTTCACCTTCATGTATCGAGCATCTGAAAATTGCCTTCACCAACTTACAAATAGCTAGTTAGAGGAATAAGAAAAATTTCTGTCAAAATTCAGACTTTTGAGTTTTTTATGAACATAATTTTAGCTTGATGAATGTTGTATTATATTTTTTAAGACATTTTCAAACTTTTAATTTATGAGTTGAGTCTTATTGAAAACATGAACATAAGCAACTTTGACCAATTATGGCAAAATTATCAACAAGTGCATCTAACTCTTTTGAGATGACTGATTTCAATGATTATAATTCATTGCCTCAAAATGGGGACATATGTATAGATATTTTTAAATATATACTAAAATGTTTTCAATATTTAAAAAAATTGAGGAAAATTGATCAATATATTAACGAAATTTACGTAAATGAAGCCACCAAGATGACTATATGATATATATTTATTGCTTAAATCAAGAATTGGAAAAGAGTTGAGAAGGCTTAATTAAAATTTTCTAATCAAAAGGAGTTTTATAATATGTTTTTGTTGAGTTGTGGAGCTAAAATCTTCACCAGATGAGTAAATGCAAGGTTGCTGGAGTTACACAGTCGCTGTCATCGGTCAGGAGTTGACCAGAAGCTGCCGATGTCAGTTATAGATCAGCCGACGTCGGTCATGTGCAGGCAGACAGGGACCGACGTCGATCACCTGTGCATCCAGAAGTCTATTTTTGTGGCAGAACAAATTGTTTGCATGAAAAGAGTAACTGTTAGTATTGAGTTCGTGTTTCTATTTTTGACAGGACTATTTTGAACCTTTGATTAAGAGGTGTATCTAACGGTGAAGAATGCATAGCTCATGAATCCTAGTATTATATAATAGGGTTAGATCTTCATAGCTTGTAAAACAATTGAAGGATTGAATTGGTTGTAATTGAGAGAGAAAACTCTTGAGGGAAAGAGATCTGTACATCTGAGAGGTGTGAGAAGAAAGAGAGATTTTTTCATTGTATTTCCTTCTGGAAGAGTTTAATACAAGTTTTTTAGGTTGTTTCTTGTTTCTTATATTCTTTATTGTTTCTGATTCTAGTTACTTATTTTTTTTGGTTTAATTTCATGTTTATTTGCTTACACAATAGTAATCAATTATGCTGATAGATCCTAACAAGTGGTATCAGAGCATTGGGTTGACTAACAGATTGTATCAGATCAGGTTAGTGTTTGTTGATTACAGGTCACTCACAGGGGTTTCTGATTGAGTGGGAGTAAAGCAATGGCAGAAGAAAAAAAATTAAGAATGGAGAAGTTTAATGGCAAGAATTATCAATTATGGAGGATGCAGATAGAAGATTATCTGTATCAAAAAGATCTGTACTTACCGTTAGGTGGGGTTTCAAAGAAGCCCACAGATATGGAAGATGAAGAATAGAATGTTCTTGATAGAAAGGCTCTTAGATCTATAAGATTGAGTCTGGCATCTTCTGTGATTTCCAATTTATCACAGGCAAAAACAATGATAGAGTTAATGGATACTTTAGCAAATTTATATGAAAAGCCCTCAACTTCAAATAAGGTATATCTTATGAAGCAATTATTTAATTTGCAAATGCAGGAAGGTGGATCTGTATCTAATCATCTTAATGATTTCTATGGAATTGTAAATCAATTAAATTCAGTCAAAATAATTTTTGATGATGAAATTAAAGCTCTTTTAATCTTATGCTCTTTACCTGAAAGTTGGCATAGTTTGGTAATGACAGTTAGTAATACTGCATCTACTTCAAATATCTTGAAAGTAGATGATGTTGTTAGTGTAATTTTGAATGAATAAATTCACAAGAAAAGTACAGAGGAAACATCAAGTAATGCTTTAAGTTTTGAAAGCAGGGGAAGGCAAAGAGAGAAGGGCAAGCAAGGGAGATCAAGATCAAAGTCAAAGATGAGAGGTAGATCCAAATCCAGAAATGGCATAAATATACTCTGCTAGAATTGTGGAAAGAAAGGGCATGCAAAGAAAGATTGCTGGTTGAAAGTTAAAAAAAATCAACATGAAGGTAAAAAAGAAGCAAAAGTTGCAGGTATTGTTGCACAAGATGCTCTTATTTTTTCTTTGGATAATAAAGTAGAATCTTGGGTTTTAGATTTTGGTGCCTCTTTTCATGTAACCCCAAATAGAGAATTTGTCAATGATTATGTCCATGGAGATATTGGAATAATCTATTTAGGGGATGATGAGCCTTGTAAAATTGTTGGCAAAAGAAAAGTGCAACTAAAATTTTAGAATGGCAACACATGGGTGTTGAAGGATGTCATGCATGTACCCACCTTGAAGAGGAATCTAATTTCTGTAAGAAAGTTGGGGCATGAGGGTTGCACAGTAACTCTCACAGCTGAATCCTCAAAAGTTTCCAAGGGTGCACTTTTATTAGCCAGAGGTAAGAGAGTAGGTACTCTCTATTTATGTAATTGTATTACTGATTATTCTCCTTCTGTATTATCTACTTCAGATGTAGATGCAAAATTGTGGCACTGCAAGCTTGGCCACATGAGTGAGAAGGGAATGACTGTTCTTAAGTCAAAAAATAAGCTTTCAGATTTGAAAAGCATAGATTTAGATTTCTGTGAGCATTATTTTTTTGAGAAACAGAAGAGAGTGAAATTTTTCAAAACTGGGTCAACAAAGAAGAAGCACAAGTTGGAGCTTGTTCACACAGACGTGTGGGGACCAGATCAAGTAGCTTCTATTGGAGGATCACAATATTATGTTTCTTTCATTGATGATGCTATAAGAAAGGTATGGGTTTATTGCATAATGAATAAATCTGATATTTTTGACACATTTAAGAACTGGAAAGCTTTGGTTGAGAATGAAATAGGGTTGAGATTGAAGTGCCTTAGATTTGACAATGGTGGTGAGTACTATAGCAATAAGTTTAACAATTACTGTTCTATGTATAGAATACGCAGGGAAAGGACAGTTCCAAGGACACCTCAGCAAAATGGAGTTGCTGAAAGGATGAATAGAACAATAATGGAGCATGCACGGAGTATGAGGTTGCATGCTGGTTTGCCCTTACAATTTTGGACAGAAGCTGTGGATACTATGATTTACTTGATTAACAGAGGACCCTCTACTGCTCTGGATGGTGGATTTCTAGAAGAGGCGTGGACAGGTAAAAAGGTAGATCTTTTATTTCTCAGAGTTTTTGGTTATGAAGCTTTTGTGCACATTGATAAGGAAAATAGAAAGAAGCTGGATGCTAAATCTATGCGATGCACTTTTATTGGTTATGGCTCTGGAGATTTTGGATTTCGGTTATGGAATTTAAGAACTAACAAAATTATTAGAAGTTGTGATGTTGTTTTCAATGAGAAAGTGATGTACAGTGATCAGCTCAAGAATCTGAATAATTTTGAGCAGGGCAATGTTGATTTGGATAAGGTTACGATCTAAAATGAGCTCGCGAGTACAAATAATCACACACAAGAAAACACAGACACTGACGTCGATCAAGAGGGAACTGAGGTTGGTCAGTCTATAACCAACGTCGATCATACAGGAACTGACGTCGATCATGTGGAATCGACGTCGATCAGGTATAGACCAAGAGATGATCGAGATCGGTCACTGACAGAGAGAAACTTGGATAGACAACAAGCTGTGAATGAGTCTCAAATGCCCAGGAGGAGGTCAGAAAGGGTAAGTAAACCTCCGATTTGATATTCCCCTTATTTATTCTACTTGTTGCTCACTGATGGTGGAGAACCAGAAAGTTTTGATGAGGCAATACAGGTGGAAACCAAGAAACAGTTGGAGCTTGGCATGAATGAGGAAATTTATTCCTTGAAAGAGAACCAAACGTGAGATTTGGTTGAGTTGCCAGCTGGAAAGAAAGCACTAAAAAACAAATGGGTTTACAAGGTAAAGGAAGGCAAGAATGGACAGATGAGACATAAGGCCAGGTTGGTAGTAAAGGGATTTACACAGAAACCAGGTATTGATTTTGGTGAAATTTTTTCTCCTGTAGTAAAAATGACTTCTATTCGAACTGTATTATCTTTTATTGCTATTGAGGATTTGCATCTTGAGCAGCTTGATGTTAAGACAACGTTTCTTCATGGAGATTTAGATGAAGAAATATACATGAATCAGCCAGAAGGATTTGAGGTCAAAGGAAAGGAGAAACTTGTGTGCAGGTTGAAGAAAAGCTTATATGGTCTTAAGCAAGCTCCTAGACAATGGTATTTGAGATTTGACAGGTTTATGACAGAGCATGGCTTTTGTAGATGTCAATCTGACCATTGTGTTTATTTTAAAAGATTGGATAATGGTAGTTACATTATCCTGTTACTGTATGTAGATGATATGCTTGTTGTAGGTTCACACATGTAAGATATTAATGAGCTTAAGGTAAAATTAGCTCACACATTTGCCATGAAAGATTTAGGAGCAGCAAAGAAAATCCTTGGCATGAGATTAAGAGAGATAGGAAAAATCACAGTTTGATTTTGTCTCAAGAGGATTATGTGAACAAGGTGTTGAAGAGGTTCAATATGCAAGATGCAAAATTGGTAAGTACACCTATGGCTGGACACTTCAAGTTGAGCAAAGAATAGTGTCCTAAATCACATGATGATGTTGAGTACATGAGTAGAGTTCCATATGCTTTCGCGGTTGGAAGCTTAATGTATGCAATGGTATGTACTAGACCTGATATAGCCCAAGCGGTGGGAATTGTCAGCAGGTTTATGGCCAATCCAGGGAAGGAACACTGGAAAGCAGTTCAGTGGATTCTCAGATATCTGAGAGGGACCAGCAGTAGGCATTTATGCTATGGAGGGTCAAACACTTCTCTACATGGGTATGTAGATTTAGATATGGCAGGTGACTTGGATGGTAGGAGAAACACCACAGGATATGTTTTCACTATTTGTGAAACGACGGTTAGCTAGATTTTAAAGTTACAGAAGGTTGTTGCCTTGTCTACTACAGAGGTAGAATATATTACAGTCACAGAGGCTAGCAAAGAAATGATTTAGATGACTCAGTTCATGGAAGAGTTGGGAAAGGAGCAAAAGAGTTGCAGATTATACAGTGATAGTCAAAGTGCAATTCATTTGGCAAAGAATTTGGCCTTTCATTCAAGAACCAAACATATACAACTTAGGTACCACTTCATTAGACAGGTATTGGAGGATGGTGAGTTGAAGCTGAAAAAGATCTATACAAATAAGAACCCTGCTGATATGTTAACAAAGCCAATAACAAAGGAGAAGTTGAATCTTCATTCAACTTTTGTTGGTCTTCAAGATTGAACTTGAAGATGGAGAAGCTAGAAGATGTCGCTGTACAGGTAGAGGTGTAGATGTTTATCTCTAAGTGGGAGATTGTTGAGTTGTGGAGCTAAAAGCTTCACCAGATGAGCAAATGCAAGGTTGCTGGAGTTACACAATCACCGTCATCAGTCAGGAGTTGACCAGAGGTTGCCGACATCGGTTATAGATTGGCCGACGTCAGTCATGTGCAGGCAGACAGGGATCGACGTTTGTCACCTGTGCGTCCAAAAGTCTATTTTCATGGTAGAATAGATTGTTTGCATGAAAAGAGTAACTGTTAGTATTGAGTCCACGTTTTTATTTTTGGCAGGACTATTTTGAACCTTTGATTAAGAGGTGTATCTAACAGTGGAGAATGCATAGCTCATGAATCCTAGTATTATATAATAGGGTTAGATCTTCATAGCTTGTAAGACAATTCAAGGATTGAATTAGTTGTAATTGAGAGAGAGAACTCTTTAGGGAAAGAGATCTGTACATCTGAGAGGTGTGAGAAGAAAGAGAGATTTCTTCATTGTATTTCCTTCTGAAATAGTTTAATACAAGTTTTTTGGGTTGTTTTTTGTGTCTCATATTCTTTGCTATTTCTGATTCTAGTTACTTATTCTTTCTGGTTTAATTCTGTGTTTAGTTGCTTACACAATAGTAATCAATTATGCTGATAGATCCTAACAGTTTTTTTTGTTGTGACAACGTGGTTCGCGTACCATTAGGCATATTCATTCTTATACTCATTTTATTTTCAATTTTTATTTCCATTTTTTAATTCATTTTGACATGATGTGACATTGACTACATGTTTCAATTAGCCATTTCTTTCAAGTATTATAGATTTTACAAGAAATAACATCACATGTGAGTGGACTTAATGTCAAACATTATTTGATATATCCATATTTCCTTAGGAAGATCAAGGTAGATGCTTCAATTTATTATTTGTTTATTTTACACATGCATGCATTTAAATCATATATGCACATCAAATTAGGAGCATTATGTAGACACCTTGTTTTGGTACGAGAACATTTTACATCATTTATTTATGTAATATACATAGGGAGGGGAATATAGTGCATATTAGAGATAGAATTGTAGTAGAATTAATAGTAATGAATAGTAGTTTATCACCACATGCATAAAAATAAGAAGTTGGGTAGATTAAAACTAGTATAAATAAAGAGGCATAGGCCATTGTAATGCATTCAAAAAAAATACAAATCAATTAGAGTGTTGCTTTGATAAGGAGGTAACCTCCTTGAAGAGGCAAGAAATTTATGGAGTGATTTCTTCATGCCAAAAAGGAATATTGTAATTTGTGTTATGATATATGTGATTAGTTTGTTTATGAGTTTAGATTTTATTAACATTTTGTATCAAAGCTCTTTCCTAGGTCATTTCTATATATATTTTTCTTGTAATAAGTTGAGCACATTAATTTTTATGATTCTATGCATCGTATGCTCTCACCTTGTCTTAATGGGATCCTAGTGATCAAAAAGTGGATAGAAATTATTTTTATTTATTATTTAAGAGAAGAGATTTCATTTTATTTTAAGGTTTGGGTGGTTCAAAATTTTGGAGCATACAACTATAAAGTTGTAAGAAGGGTTTTCTAATTTGTTTTTAAGTATTTTGACTGTAGTAGCAAAGTATATTATGAGTGATTTTGTTTTTTTAGGTTGAGAAATATGTTTAGTTTGGATAGAGTGAGAGATTCTAATTATAAAAGTGTAGTTTTTAAGATATTGTGAAGTCATTTGAATCTGCCATTTCATTGCAGTTTTAAGTACAAATTTACATTTTTATCCTAAAAAACTTGATTGTTATTTTGCATACATCTCTTTAACACTCAATAATCATGCCAAATAATTTCTGGTTTTTATGTGCCTTGGTGTTAACTTTCTAGAATGGTTTGAATTTTTATATTTTATTTAGTATTGTGAACGTTATCATAGTTTTAGTATTTTCTACTGTTGTAAATAAAATGATTGTTCTTTTACACTTGGTCTCAAACAAAATATAATTTCACTAAAGCATTTATGGGTTTTATGCACCTTGGTTCCATATTTATAGAATAATTTGAATTTTTGCATTTAATTAAGTATTGTAAAAGTTATCATAGTTTTAGTAACTACTACTATTTAAAAAAAAATGTCAATTTCTATGGAAGTCTTAGGGTAAGGATATATTTTTAGTTGAATCTGACATCCACTGACTTGTAATCATGTACCTTCCAATTTTTAGTTTTACCTTGACTCACCTTCATGAAATCATCATAATGTGAGAGTGTCATAATTACTTTTCCAAACTAGCCACTCAGATATAGGCTTGCCTGAGGATTTCCTCCCAACTTGCTTCATCAATGGACTCTATGAACAAATTCAAGAAGAGGTTAGAATGTGGTAACCTCTAAACCTGATGGAAGCTATGGGCTTAACTAATATTGTATAAGATCACATCATTTGGACACATCACTAGTCCCATATGGTTTCAACCTAGTAGGTACCTACAAAGCCTATGCAAGCAAAGAGATATGCCTTAGTAAGCATTAGAAGTGTCCCAACCACCTACTATAGAAACACATGAGAAGGACATAGACTTACATTTTGATGCATCCCAAATACTTCTAGGAAATCTTGAGCTACCACTAGTATCATCTAAGCTGACACTTGTCACCCTTGAGCAGACAATCGATGTCCCTGAGTAGGTCATCAAAAAACCCAAGTCATATACCATAGAGATCAAATAAGAAACCAACACTTTATAACCCTCAACAACCAATGCTGAGTAGGATGACATGTATCCTCAGCTCATCGAGCTACCTATTTTGTGCCCCCTTGTTTTAGCTTTGAAGTGATGATTGTCAAGCTTAAAATTTTAGTGGCTGACTACAACTCCTCAACTGTGATGTTTCAAGTTGAGGTTATTTCATACATCAATCTCTCTATAATTCCATCACAATTTAGAGTAATCAATTTTGCCTTGTGGATGTATATGTTCATCTCTCATTTTAGGTGGAAGATGTGGAAGCAAAAAAGAATGCATGACCGAGATTCTAATTGGTCTTCTACATTTTTTTTATATATAATTCTTTGCATGTTTTGAAGATGAAATATGTCAAGGGGGATGGAATATAATATACCTAGGTAGGGGTATAAATTGTATATTAGAGGTATAATAGTAGTATAATGAATAGTAGTGAATAGTAATAATAATACCACATTCATAGAAATGAAGAATGGGATAAATTAGAATATTATAAATACGGGGGCATAGACTATTGTAATGCATCCAAGAAGAAAAATTATAATTGAGCCTTGTTCAAAGTAGATACTTTCCTCGAAGTGGCCTGCGATTGGATTTATTCTTTATTAAAAATGAATTGTGTTTTTAATGCATGATTTAGCTAATATATAGTCAATTAGTGTTGTTATTTGTTTACTATGTGAGTGAAGTTCTTAACATTTGGTATCAACACTCTTTCTAGGGCAATTTTCATATATTTTGTTTTATAAGAAATTGAGCAGTTAGTTTTTATGATTCTATACATTGTATAGTCTCACCTTGCCTTAGTGGGATCCTAGTGATAAAAAATTGGATAAAAATTATGTTGAAGAGAACATTTTTTAGGAAGTTGGTTTTGAGAGTGAAAGTCGTTGCAAACATAGAGCTATTGTGGTGAGTGTTTTTATTGCAGGCACATTCCAGAGCTTTATCGAGAAAGTCTAAGTTCTCCATTACATCTTGGGAGATTTTAAAAGTTAGATATACATCATTTTATCTCATTCTAGTTGGAATTTGAAGTCAAAATATGTCATTTACAAGTGTAGATTTCCCTTTTTACATAAAAACATGACTATTCTTTTATATATAGCTCTCAAATTATAAACAATCACATCAAACTATTTCTGATTTTTGTGTATCTCTATTCTATCATTCTAGAATAATTTTAATTTTGTAATTTCATTTAGTATTATGAAATTTATCATAGTTTTAGTAACTACTTCAATGTAAAAAATCACTATTCTTTTGCATGCTACTCTCAAATATGAAATAATTTCACCAAAATTTGTCTGGGTTTTATGTGCCTCTGTTTCAACTTTCTAAAAAAAAATTATATTTTTCAATTCTATTTAGTAAATCAAAAGTTATCATAGTTTTACTATCTTCTATTGTGTAAAATGTAAGGATGCATTTTTGGTTGAAATCGATGTCCACTAAATTTTAATCATGGGGCTTGCTATTTTATTTGAAGGTAATCTTATTAAGACCTTGACTCAACTTCGTCAAACCAATATAATTAGAGCATAACAAATATATTTTAACAAAATCTTTAATCCATTCGAATTCCTATCTAATGATTTCTACCAAAGATGCTTTATCATCAAACATCAAGATGAGATTTGAGTAGAGGTAAACACATGGATACCTCAAACCATGATGGAAGTCATGGGATTAGCTATGTTTGTAGAAGGTCACATCACTTGGAAATGTTATCACCAGACAACTACCTAGCTCGAGTCGATACTAGATGCACTGCAATAGGCCACAACAATTCTCAAACAAGCAATAATAGCACTCGAAGATCCTTAGATGGAAATAGAAGTATCTGAGTTGACAACCAAAGCTTTTAGGACCTCAACTTCACCTGTAACAATCACTATGCATACCCTAGTCACATTACCCACTCCAAAAACAATGTGTGTTAAGAAAAATGCTAAAAAGGATGGCATGTATCCTCCCTTATCTAAACCAATAGCCTATTTTAAGCACCTTTTTTCTAGCTTTTGGGTGATGATCATCACACCAGCTTTCAGTGCTCAACTCTAACCTCATGACTGATACGTTTTAAGTTGAGATTATTCTATCCGTAGCTCTTTGTGTAATCCACCCTCATGTTATAGTACTTGATTTCACATTGTACTTGCTCATCTCCAAGCACAAGATGAAGAAGCAAAACCATAAAAGAATGCATGGCAGGGCCTCCATCCGGTCTTATAAATATTTTTTATATAATTTTTCATATGTTTTGAGGATGAAACATATTAAGGGGGATAAAATTTAATATACCGGGGGAGGGGAATATAGTGCATATTAGGGGTGGAATAGTTGTAGAATTAATAGTAAAGAATAATAAGGAATAATAGTTTAGTACGATATGAATAAGAATGAGGAGTTGGGTAGGTTAGAACTATTATAAATAAAGGGGTATAGGCCGTTATAATGCATCCAAATAAAATTCAAATCAATTAGAGTGTTGCTATGATAAGGAAGTACCCCCCTCGAAGTGGCAAACAATTTGTGGAGTGATTCCTTCCCACCAAAAAGGAATATTGTAATGTGTTATAATATATGTAATTAGTCTGTTTATGAGTTTAGAGTTTCTTAATACTTTACCCCCCTTTGGAACACTTGGTCTAAATTTGTATGTTTTGATATTTTTTGACACTTCCTACCCTAAGCTAGAATCTTTATAGCTTGTGATCCTTCTAGATATCTATAACATTCATTTGTTTTTAGCATTGAGCCTTAATTATCTATTTCCTAAGACATTTTCCCACATTCTAAATATCTATTTCTCTAATGATAGATTTGACAATTACAAGTGAACCATTGATTCTACCTCATGCAAATTTAATGACCTGCTAAATCCATCCTTTTTTGTGGGTCCTCTGTCTTGGCCTAATTCTTGTGCATTTGATTTTGATTAATACATT
Organism: Torreya grandis; assembly: GCA_037957365.1. Lineage (NCBI taxonomy): Eukaryota > Viridiplantae > Streptophyta > Pinopsida > Cupressales > Taxaceae > Torreya > Torreya grandis. Next base: position 4,133,232 of record JARHVA010000603.1, read on the forward strand.
CCTCCATGGTTGGCCATTAATCATGTTATTTTCTAAAGACCATAATATAATAAAATCATTCATAGTCATTTACTAAGTAACAAGTACTGATAAAATAGTGAAACATTCTCCATTATTCAAGTTAGATCCATCATTGATCATATATATTGCTACACTTATGAGAGATCTAGCACCTTAATACTTCAATTTTCTTCCAGCCATTATAACATCATCCACTTGTACTAAGAAAAGATTTTATTTAAATGTTCAAGCATTTTTCATTGCAATTGGGAAAGGAGATAAAGATCTCACTCAAAAATCCACTCACATGCATAATATAACTACATTGACTTTAATTCCACACATCTGGGATATGTAGTTTCAACTCCTTGAGGGGTAGCCTATTTTAGCTAAATTTTCACATAATCATTTGACTATGCTTTTCAAGGATTAAGTCAAGAAGTATAAATAAGATAAAATAGGGATTTCTTCTCATCAATTATGCATTATGATCACACAATAGTGTATAGAATCTAATAACTCACATTTATAAAAAATATGAAAAATATAAAAATTATTAATACACATTCAATGGCTCAAAATAGATTCAATAGTTACAAAGGTGCCTATTCATTAGTTTGTAAAATATACCCTAGACATATTTTATGGTTGTAGTTGAAGCATTAATTTATCCTTTAATAATTAGAGATATAGAATTGGCACATACTTGCATTATCACATTCATATCACTATTTCAAATTTAGAATTCCAAGATTCTACCTAAGCTTGTCAAAGTCCTATCTCCAATATCATTTCATTGATTTTGGCTTGTATTAGTTGTTTCTTATTCCATTTGTTACTGTTTACATCACTCTTAGGGTTTTAATTTATTGTTTATAATATATTTACATTAAGACTTTGTATGCCCTCCATTTAACTAAATATGTGTTAGTTTATTTTCATAGTGTTCATTTTAAGTAGAATAGTCGGCTACTATAAATAAAATAAGTTTTTGTATCTTGGAAATTTATGAGGTTGTTAATCTCCCAAAAACACATTAATCAAGGTAAGAATCCATTTATACTTGTTATACTTTATCTTTACCGTGTTTGAAAATTAAATATGTACCTTATTTTTGTTTCTCTCATCAAATACCTACCACTTATCCAAATAATTATGTGTTGTTTGAATTTTCTTGACCTATTTGTTTGTATTTATTTATTTTATTTATTTTTGTGTTTGTACCACTAAGTATCTCCATGCCTTGTAAATGCATCAGATTATCCCTTTTAACTATATTTTAAAACTAAAAACCTCAAACATATTTACAATGTATTTTTTTGCATTATCTGATTTCTTTGTTCTCTCACATTTAAGATGAGAATGCCAAAGGTTCATGAAGCTTAATGATTAAATTGTGAAATTGAGATATTTTGAAAGCAATTCCCATTTTTATGGCTTTAAAGGTCTTCATAGTTTTTGAATGTAAAACTAAAGAACTTCATAGTTGTTTAATGTAAAAAAAAAGTTCTAATGACCATATTTTAAATTAAAAGTTTAGACATATATACAGTGGAATGTTACTGATTTTGGAAGCCCTTTTTATAAATTTATCATGAAAATTTTGTTTTTAACCTAAAAGTTTTTCATTTATTTAGTTTTCCTAACCCTAGTATTTGTTTTAATTTTAATATTTTAAGCATTTTATGTATTTGGATTTAAGAGGGTTATTGAGGAGTAAAATATTTTTAAATTTGCATTACTTCAATATTTCTTTGAAACTTAAAAGATCTTGAAAAACCATAATATAAAGATATTTGTTCAATATTTCTCAGATTATATTAGTATTGTATTTATTTACATTCCCATTAATAATATTTTGTTTCCCTTTATAATGGTGTTCATAAATTCCCTCCACCATTCACTTGTGAAATCATTCTTTATTCTTGATTTATTTTAGTTCTCTTACCTAAAAATTGACTTGATATGGTGCTCTTGCCTTAACATGGAGAATATGATGATGTTCTCTAAAAAAAATTGTGAACTTAAAAAGGTTTTGATATAGGTAATTTTACTTATAATCAACTAAATTTTTAAAATATTTCTAATTGACATTTATCCAAGTAATTCACCTGTTATAAACTAAAATTTTAAAAGATTTCTGATACCTTTTGAGAAATTGACTTTAATTTATTTGTGTTATTGATTTTTTCAAAGTATAGAATTATTTCAAATTTTGTTTAAAATAATGATCACAAATAATTTTGAGAGAAGTACATATGCCTTTGATTTGTTTATGGGTTACATTCCTCTTGGACAATTGAAATAATAAATGACAAGATATTTACAAATAATATTGAAGCATAAATAAAATAATATATAAAAGGTAAGATATTACTTCAAAGAAAGCCAAATCATGTAAATGTAAGCCATTAATTCACATCAAAAAGGAAGGTTTGCAAATAATATTCTCTAAATTAACATAGGGTTATAAAACCTACACACACATAAATTAACTCAAGGTAATAAAATTAACACAAATTAATATTAGTCTCCAACATTCTCCCTTAAATTTTATTTTTGAATTACAAAAGAGGAGAAATTTTAAACAAATAATAGAGATGACATTACATAATACTCCCCATTGATGACAACTTTCTTCAAGAGGAATAATAAATATTACAATGATTTGAGAAAAGAAATAAGAAGAACATAAATGTATTCAATAATATTGTAAAGTTGTGGGTGGAATCATCAAAAATTTGTTATGTATCCTCTATGGAAAAGAAGTTAAATCTTTTTTGTAACAAAGACCAACAAAAAGGTAGATGATAAAAAATGATCCACTATAACTTAAAAAACACAAAAGCTTGCACCAATCTTCAGTTAAGAAATAATTATGTCATAAGATATGATCTGCATACATTTAATGTAATAAAACTAGATCTAATAAAAGACATAAAGAGCAAAAATAAAGCTTTCATATCAAAGTATTAAATCCATTTTGGATACTACATGGTCGAAAATAAGATAGTCAAAATAAAGAGATACTACATGCATATTATATCTTCAAAATATTTAAGAATAGCCACTATGGGTAGAAGGTACTACAAGATTATGAAAAAGTTATTTAATAAATTATCTCCCAAAAAAAAATTCCTTGAAAACCTACAATAAAAAAATGTAAGCACAAAATCAAGGAAAAATAAAAACCAAGGTAGATATCTTTAAAAAATACTAAAGGTTAGCTTGGAAAAATGTAAAACATAATGCAAATGCTAACCAATTAACTTGACAAAAATATTTTTTGGCCTTTCACAAAATATATCTTACGTGATTCAATCAAATAATTATCTAAAGAAGGCACACCATTATCCATTAAAAATACCAAAATTTTAGGAAACCAATTTTGTTGAACCTTAAAATGAGTGGGTTTAGTTATATTCCAACAACGAGAAGAGTCATAATTTTTTTTTCCATAAGTTTTACAAGGATGTAATTTCTAAAATTTAGCAATATCATTGCCCATCTCTACCACAATGCTTATAATATTTAACATTGTTAATGAAAATATTAGTAAAAGAATCCTTATATTGATTCTTAGATCCAAAAGTATTGTATTGAAATGTCCTTTGATGAGGGGGACAATATGACTTCACATTAACTTTAGAGTCATTAAACCCAAGCCTTACAAAAATTGAATTAATTTCAAAATAAATTAGATTAACAACATCATTTTCACTTTTTCCAAGTCTATCACCATTATAACGCATCAATTTCATAATTTTTAAACTAGGGTTAGAAAAATATTTTTTCAAAAGAAAACATCCTATAAGAGAATAAAAATCACATGTTATATCAACATTAGAGACTTGATGGTTTTTAAAATATGCAATTTGAATGTTGAGATATTCAATTATAATTTTCATTTGACTCATTTTTTCATTAGATGAATCTTGCAATAAATGAAAAGTCTTGTTTTGACATTCAAGTTGACATCTAAGAGCAATAAATTAATTATATTTTTAAATAAGTTGTTACTTGATATTATTAACGAATTCATCATTTTGCTTCCAAATCCACATCACTTCAAAATATAATTGATACAAATAAGAAAAAAGAGGTTAGAGAAGAAAAGTAATTTTTTTTGACAAACATAAGTTTATTTAAGCTTACCAACCAAACTACCACTTGCCAAGGATGGGAAAATAATAATAAATAAATTTTAAATTAATAAAATGAATTTAAAAAATGTGAAATAAAAATAAAATAATATCAAAATGAGGTTGAAAGAAAATGTTACTTATCAAAGCATAAAACTTATATTTTAAGCTAACACCAAACTGAATAACAAGATTATAATGTGATTTATCTTGCAAAAGTGTTGTATAAGTTATATGAAAATGCCAATAGTTTACTATATTACCAAATATTAAAATGCCAAAGACAAAGTAAGAGAACACCAACTCACCATGAAAGATTGTAGTTAGTTTGAAACACCAATATAAAGCACCATACAATAAAGCTCAAGCATTATCAAAACCATAAAACTAGATACAATATTATCTGCTATAACACATAGAGCACCCAAAAAAATTACAAAGGTGTTATTTTGGTGAATAAAAGTCATTTACCATTATTGCCATGCATTCCAAAAAAAATTGTGGATTGTTTTATTACTGTAAACACCTCCAAAAGACTACTCAAAGTGCCAATAATAGCACACAAATGTCATGACCTCAAATTCGTATCCTCTAATTTTTTATTATGGCATTGTTGGTTATTGTTTAGTATGTTATTCAGTTACTTAGTTGTTTCAATTACTATTAAACTATTACTTGGACATTATTGAGACTATGTTTTGAGATATTATGTTATGATGTGTTTTAGACATGTTTATATCATCACATTGATAATTAAATTTAGTTTGTTATAGAATTGATTGATATAAATTTAATTTGGAATTACTTGTCATATTTGATATTGGTTTTTCCATTCAAATATTATTGATGTATCATTTTGGTGGTTGTAAGAATGGGAAGAATGAGCTAGGTTGGATATGTTATTAAGAAGCAAAGGGCACAAAGAGGTAACATTGAGCTATTTGATCTTTTGAGCTGAGATATTTTGAACTTCATCTTATTTTGGTCATTATTGACTGTTTAGTTTGCATGTCTTTTCTATTGTTTAGTAAGATATTCTATGTTTAGTCTTTGACTACATAATTGTCTTTTGACCTGTTTGATTTCCATATTAAGCTTCTTGTAAATTATGGTAAACATTTATGGTGTTGTTCTATTGTTCGGAGGTCATTGAGATCATTCTTAATCTTAGAATTATTTAATGCAAGTTTTCTAGTCTTGTTATGTTGGTCACTCATCATGGTGATTATTATGACTAGGAGTTTTACTTGTTTTTGGGGGACCATGCCTAGGTCTTGGGGTTTTCATTAGTTGTTTGATTTTATTTTAATCATGATAATTTGAAATTGGGTTTTGACCCCAATGGGAAATTAGGTCATGATGACCCAGTCCCAAATTTTGACCCATCGAGTAGTTTTAAAGTCATTATTTTTGGGTCTTTTGGTGTTGTATCAAGCTCATTTTGTCAAACCCTAGTTGAATGCTACCAATTTTTTTGGTGAAGGCCATTGAAGAGCTAGAAGGACTGGTATGAGCCTGTTAGTTCTATTTTTCAATTGCATTATTAGGTGGAAATGATGTTTATTTTTTGGGCCATGTTCTCAATTGTTCATGATGATAATGTAGGGGCAATGTGGTCTTTAATGGTAGTCAGAAGAGTTTGAAAGGGTTCTGCTAGGTGTAAGAAGAATAGAAGTTTTTCTTGGAGACCATGGTTTATTTTGTAATATTGGTGTGAATAACAAGTGGATTATTTTTGTTTTTGTGTAAGAATATAGTAGATATTATTATTATTGTTACTTATGGAGTTTTATAAAAAATAAAAATCAAACATTATAGGTTCATGGTGAAGTCAATAGACTTCACGGTGAATCTATAATTCATAGAATCGACTTATAGTCATGTTTACTCCATTAATCACAAAATGGGTTGTTTTATTTTGACTGCATTTGATGTATCTACATTATGACCTAAGTAAGGTGTGTTGTTTTTTGTTTTGTGTGGATTCAAACTCTATTTTGATAAGCTTTTTAATTTGGGACTACGTTCTATTTTGTATTTTTTATTACACCTTAAGGGTGAACCAAAGGTTATTATTATTAAAGTGGAGTGGTTTTTAAAAATGTCGTAGGCTTATATGCATTATTTTTTTTGTTGTTCCATGGTTGTTAATAGGGTTATGATTCTTACCCTATTTGGGTGTGGCTTGAGTCAATGGAAGTTGGTTATAGGTGAGTTTGTTTTGTGTTATTATTGGAATTTTGTTGGGTTACATTTGTTATATAAATGATTGCATATTTGTTAGTTTTTTTATTATGGTTGTAGGTGTGTTTCACTTTTTCATATGGGATAAAGAACCCTATTTTGGTTTAAATGACTAGGGTCATGTAAGAAGTTAAAACTAAGTTTTTTTTTCATTTTGTAAAAGGATATTAAATGAGGTTTTGGGTTTGGACTCTTTTTGGTGTCAACTCTTTTAAATTATTTTTAGTGTCAACCTAATTTGGATAAGATTTTGGAGACAAATGTATTTATGGTTATTCTTAATGCTATTATATAACTAAATATCTAAATGGTATATAGTTATAATGATTGAAGTTGATGGATTCTATAAATTATAGTTGATTCATGAAAGTCAATCTGATTTATTCTTGTATTGAAAAATAACATTGAATCTACTCATAGGTACCTTTCTCTTCAAGGGTCTTAATATTCCATCAATTTAATTAATCATTATTGTAATATTTAATATGCTTCTTGGATATTTTGGATTTACTTTTATTTTTGTAAGCTTATAATCTCTATTTAATGATTTACCCTGCTATACTATCCCGGCTATTGAACTCCACATCTAACTGATGAATGGGGTAATATAGGGCCACCAATGGGGGGCTCATTAGGTTGGAAGGTTGGGCCTTTGCATTTTTATCTACAAAATTTAATTTGAGTGCTTGGATTCTTCTTTGTATTAGGTTCTTATCATGTTGAAGTTTATTATGAGGCATGATTGACACATTGTAATTTAGAAAATACAATTCTTAGTTATTGACCTATGCTTTAGTGGAATATTTTTGTTATTTAATTTGGAAATCAACAAGTCTATCGTATTGGTAGTTAATAAGTTATTGAAACATTATTTTAGTTATTGTTGTATGTTGTGGATTTACTTATACTCTTTTCTTGTAATACAAATTTTGTTATAAGAGGAAATTGATCATTGCTGCTTATTGATGTGACCTTTAGGTTAAGAAATAGTGTTAAATTTTTTGACCAATACTTTTATGCATGTTGTATTTGAAATATTATGAATTACCTTAAATTTGTGATTATAATTGATTCATTGAATATTGGAGAATAATTTGGCATTTTAATGTTATTAAGAATCTATGCTTGATCATTTTTCCTAAGCTGAATATTGTTGACTGCTATTCAATTTCTATTCCACTTGAGTGTATGAAGAACTATTCAATTTGCTTATTAAGACACATTGGATGTTTTTTGGAATTTTATTAATTTGGTCGTTTGTAGTTGGTGAATACAACTTTATAGAGACAATATAAATGTTGTTTTCTTTACATTTTAGTTCATAATGAAAATGAAATGAGGATATGTTATATATTATAATAATTTAATCTTTTAATATTTATTCAATTATATAATGTCACAAACATGGTGTGAATAATACATTTTGAATTACATGCGTTTCCAATTATGTTTAGATTCAGTGATATAAAGTTGATACTAATACTTGATTGTGCGAGAAACTTAAGGGAAACTTTGTAGTATCATTGTTGAAAATTATTATGGTAAATAGATTATGTATGCATCATGTTGAAGAATAAACTACAAAGTGCATGTTAAATATAGCAAGTTTTATTAAGAACCTTATACGATGATGGTTTATATTACTGGTTGATTTCATTTCATATGAGAACTTGTAAAGTCTCAAAAACAATCCTTGAGGATAATCTTGACATTGAATTTAGGTGTCAAATATTCTTTTTTTTTATGTTCAGTTATTCTATTAATATAATGGACATCAAAAGCCACAAATGGCTATGAAGGAAATAGACAAGGTGATCCTTGGTTTGAAACCTAATTAAATAAGGAAGATTTTTTTGGCTTCATCTTTCATTACTTAAGAAGGCAATTTAAAGAAATGAATATTAGAATTCTTGTTAGTTGGTGCATCTAAGCTGAGGCAATGTATGTCTTCATGAAATTATTAATTTTTATTTATGTAAAATGTAAGAATGGTTATTAATAATCATTTATCATCTAGCTTGATGAAGTGCAATTAAACCATATGACTAGCATGATTTACATATAGTAAGTTGTTATTATATGGTATTTCAAGATGGTCAAGTTATTGTACCTAAGTAAATTGGTTTTGGATCTAATTAATTTTTGTTATGAACAATTGGAGTTGATTCCATTTGATGTAACAAGTACTTATGTGGTAATGTTTATTGATAACAAGAATCATTAATGTATATTTATTTAATTTACATTATATTGTCAAACATGTTGAATGTTATTATTTTATAAAATCTATAAGGGTAGTTATCCTAGCTCTAGTCATGATTAAGTAACATAATCAGGTAGCCCTAATTGGTTTAAATAGACTTATCGTGGCATGTAAATTTGAAAGTGTTTCAAACAAATTGTATAGTATTATTTTTGGAAATAATATGAAGCTTATGTCTTTTTGTTAACATAATTATGTAAATCATTGAATGTGTAATATTAGTATGATAATTATTCTTTTTTGAATTAAAATCTTTCTACATTATCTCAATGTGATTCTTCTTGATGTTTGACTAGTACTCTCAGTTTAGATTTTAGCTACTTTGAACGACCAAGGTGCAAATTATTTTATGTCAAGTCTAGGCATTTGGGTAAGGCTAAAATTTGGTAAATGCTCATATTATGAAGTCCATAGAATAAGTATACAAATTAGAGTGTATGAGTATATGTTAAGTACACTGACACACCCTAATCTGCATATTAATTGGAAAAATAACCTCCTAATAGTGTCCTTTAGGAAATTTTAACCTTAGTCAAGTGCTTGTGTTTGGTCTAACATAGTTATGGAATTCATCACACTCATACGAATTAGCTTCCTTTCATTATATTTTTGAAGCATTAGTATGTATCATGGTGCTTTTAAAAAAATGGGTTGTTACAACAAAACCAAAAAATATAGCCTAATATTTATTGTTATGATGCAAAAATTGATATTAAGGATTTTAATGAAAACAACAAAAATAGTTTTAAGAATGGTGTAATTATTGAATGGATCTAATAATGAGTAATGAGGAGTGTAATGTGTAGTCTAAAATGACTTTGAACAGTTGGGAAATAATAGAAGCAACTCAAAACACCTTCTTTCCCAGCTCAAAACTCAAAGTTATACATTCAAATAGCCAAAAAATGATTATATGCATTCAAATAGTTATGGAAATAGTCAAAAATATTATTAAGATCAAAACAAGTTTCTCCACAGTGGGCATAATCCTGAAAAAATAAAATATATTTCAAGAAAATAAAAGATTAAAAAACAAGTAATGGGTTAAGATAAATGATCAAAAACACTCAAAATGTTTTCAAGGGTGTAAGCCCTTACTAAGAAGAATGTTTCAGAACAACGCTTATTTCTCCACCCAAGAACCTAGAGTACTTAAATTTTAATGTTAATAATTACCTACTCTGATACCATGAATTAATAAATGATAAGATATTTATGATTAACATTGAATCATAAGTAAATTAATGCATAAAAAGGTAATATATTACCTCAAATTAAGTCAAACCATGTGAATGTGAGCCAAAAATTGATAAGTGGGGAACCCAAATTAATGGAAGAAAACCCCACATACATTAAGAAGGAAGACTTGCATATTATATTCTCTGGATTATATTCTTTATGAAGATATTATAATAAATAAGAGAATAGAAAAGAATAATAAGCTTCAAGTGTTGAAAAAGAAGAGGAGAAATCTGTTTAAATATATTGAAGAAGCCAAAAAGAGTTACAAATAAACTTCAACATTATCTTGGCCAGTCTTCTTAGTGTGTTTCTAGTTTCACTAAGCCCCATGTGGTGAGGGGAAGTGTGTGCCAAGTGTTGTGAGACACAAAACTCCAAGATTCCATATAAGAGGGACAAAAGAGTTGAGACACCTCACATATTCCCTTAATATATGAATTAAAAATTCATATGGGAATAAACCTACAAACATAAATTAACATGTGATAATAAAATTAACCCAAATAAAGATTTATCTTCAATAATAACTAATAATTTTAGTGCCACATCTTGATTACATGAATACTTTATGGATTCTTTTGTTCCTACAATATATTAGAAACTTTGTTTCACTTTGGGCGATGGATATCCCTATTTTGATTGTTTTATATTTTATTGTTGTTATTATAGACATATATATTATTAGGTCTTGTACAAGGGTTTGGGCACTTTCAAAAACCTATTTTTGGGATTATTTTTATGCCTTATATTATATCTTATGTTGTTTTAATATAAATATAGTGTTTCCATATATGTGTGCAAAAAATCCTAGAGGAGGTTCCATTTAAATAATTCCAACCTCACATGATTCCACACTTTTCATATTCCTTCCACAATTGTCTTTGCAATGGTTCTAATTGTGTTTTTGTATTTGGTATAAATACAATGTCATACTCTTAAATATTTTTAGGCTTTAATAAGAAAATATTTGAGAGGAATTCTCCATTGAACATGTTCAATTTCAATTATATTTTATTATTGACCAACCATGGGATATTTTATCCAAAACATCTATCATAGTTAAGTGTTTATGTGTATTATTTAATTTATGTTTTTAATATAATTGATTAAATATATCTTATAGTATTTTCCTTTTGAAAACTCCGTGTAGGTTCCATTGTGCAATCTCAATCTTTCACTATAAACTTCTATCAAACTTACTTAACCAATTTTTTTGACCAAGTATATCTCTCATACCAATTTCCTTTTCTTTTTCCTTTAATCATATATGGTGAACATAAATTCAATTAATATCCAAATAAAGATATGATTTCCATATATTTTTTTCCTCATTTTTAAACCAAAGAGATCTAAAATATATTTTGTTTTTATCTAAAATGTTTAAGTTTTATGTTAAGGTTGTATTTATTATTACTATATTCATCCACTGTAATTTAAATCAATAAATGGTAATATGTTCTCATAAGAATATTTTATTGAATCAGAATCGAAGCATAAATAAAACATGTATAGGATTCTTTTAATACTTTTTCCAACTTAGGACTACTAGCATAAGGGTTCACTTAGTAAAACTATGGTATATCATGTCCATTCATAGGCCATTAAATAATATCCCTAATTTTAGTTTTAAACTTTTATTGTGCTATTTATAATACCCCATCCCACTACACCATTCAAATTAAAATAACTCTATTTTCACCAGGTATCCTACTTACCTGTTTTGTCATTACAATTTCTTTTACCCCTTTTTAATTATACCCCTCATATGTCAAATGGACTGTGTCATGTCCACCAATAAATTTGTGCCTTATTAATAAATTATTTAAAAAGAATTAAGGCATTCAATACCTATTATCAATTACCTTAAGCTTACTCTGAAGTACTCATGGTTTATATAACTTTAACTACTTGTCAATAGTTCACATAATTTAGATGGTTAAATAAGACCATATTTGTTAAGAATCATACCCAATCCTAATTTTTTATAAGTGGGATGCTCCTTATGACACGTAATATTTCCTAATTCACAATCCTCAAATTGATAACCCCTATGGTGAACAAATTTGGGTAAAAATCTAAGTTTGTTGAAAAAAATAAAAGATTATAACTCAATTCTCATAGCGTACTCATACACTCCCTTCACATGTTTAAGGAATCAAAACAAATGAAACATAAAGTGAAAATTGAATCTCATCAATTAAAATCCTTAGGTAAATTAGGATAGAGAGACTATGAAAATTATATTTTATATTATCACATATAAATAATTCATCATCCTAAAAAAATTGTTGCAATATGATTAAGTTCAATACTTACTTTACAAAAAAATTATCATGTATAACATAAACTAGAAAATAATCTCTCCCATAATAATACACTAAGGTGTTTTCTTATTCATTTTGTTTTATATATCCATCTTAGATGTAGACAAGTATAAATATATTTCTTGATGATCTCAATATTCCAACAAGGATAAATATTTGGAAGTGTGTGAGACTTCAAAATTCAAAAAAGGGGACTTGTGACTAAAGTATTTTTGTTTTTATATTAACCCCACCTTACTTGACCCCACCTAACTGCACTATCACCACTTCACCCATATCCACCCCTCCCCAACCTACCCCCAATATCTACTCTATATATTAAAAAATAAAACCCTGTCACTCCTAATGTATAGTGGTATATTGATTATTATGAATTTAGATAGGAAAAAATAGCTAGATAGTTATTTATTCAAAAAAATATTACATAATATGATGTTTGGGTTATAAATTATGTTTTTATTTCTCATATAATCTTTAATAAGTTATCTACACCAAACTCAACCACCCAACCTAATTACCTTATGGGCCCAACTACTCGTGACTCAACTATCGCTCTAACATTATTAACATAGGTAATTAATTACTACTATTAATTAATACCTAACATAACATTACTATATTTAATAAAGGGGATGCCTCACTAAGAGATTCATGCATTGACTAACCACTAACAAAATAACAAAAAAATATAATTTGGATCACAAGACCCAATAAACCCTCCTTGATATAAAGGTGAACAAAAAATTATCTATAGTAAAATGACTTTGAATCCATCCAATAATACCTATCGCAACCTACCAATTGGACATATATACATCTGATATTGATCAACATGTGTTGACATGTCTCTTGTTATCTATGCCTCTTACTTATTTGAAGCCTGACCTGAAAAGAATATGAGCATCATCCTAGGCATACTTATACCCTTTGATCATTTTTAAATGTACTATAGTACGAGTATCATCATGGGAATATTCAACCACATCAATCTATGTATCAATATGGTAAGTGCACAGAGTTAGGGGATAATTTTGTGGACATTTTAGGTAATGTGATCACGTTAATAAATAATGTGACCACATTATTTAATTAACATGATCACATTATTTAAATTATGGCTCAGTAATTACCGAGCCATAATGTGATTGCGTTAATGTATAACATGATTGTGTTAATAGATACCATGATTATGTTAATGTATAACATGATCATGTTAATACATAATGCAATCACGTTATTGTAAAAACAATTGCGTGATCACATTATTATTGTTTTACACATTAAATAAATGAACATGTATATGGAGTGAATGTTGGTTAATAGGTAACATGATCACGTTATTGATAACGTGAACATGTTACTATTATTTTCACATAAAAACATGTGGGAGTTGCACATGAAGGCAACTTTAGCTAGAAGCTTATATTTACTATTGTAAATGTTAAATATAAGTTTACATTTAAAAATTATACTTTAAATTTGTTTTAGTAAATATAAGAAATTAGGGACACTCAGCATCTGATAGAGTTGGTCTCATAAATGGACAACTTACGATGTGGAAAATAGTTTTATAAAATCTAATCAGGTCAATATTTATGCATTTTCAGGGTCTAAGTATTAAACCTAGGGATTTTAGGACATAATTTTTACAATTGATGTCCATTTTTGGTAAACATATAGTCATTTTTTAAGTTTTGTGCCTTCCAAATTAATTCTTGGCATTTCTAGGAGTCTTCAGTTTGTCAAAATTGAAGTTTCCAAACCACTCACTTTAAAATTGATGTAAAGGGGTGTGATTGGGGTAGCACAGGTCGCATTGATGAGCTACACACATCAAATGACCACTTTGTGTTAATTTCACTTGTTCATCATCCCTCCCTCATCCCTAATCAATTCCTACTCATGTCTGATCACCCTTAATCAGTCTCTCATCATTATTCATTGTCCTTAATCACTCCCTCATTAAATCTCATTGTCCCTAGTCATCTATAATCACTCCCTCATCATCCTTGATTATTCCTTCATTGACCCTCACTATCCCTCATCATTCCTAATCATTCACTCCTCATCCCTCATCACTCCCTCATTGACCTTCACTATCCATCATCATCTTTAATCACTCCCTCATTATCCTTAATCACTCTCTCATTATCTCTCACCATCCCTCATAATCCCTAATCACTCCGTCATTGGCTCTCACCATCCCTAATCATCACTTCATCATCCCTAATCACTCCCTCATCATCCCTCATCATCCTTAATCACTCCCTTATTGACCCTCACCATTATTCATCATTTATAATTTCTCCCTCATCATCCCTAATCACTCCCTAATTGACCCTCACCATCCCTCATCATCCCTAATCACTAATTTATCATACCTCATCATCTCTAATCATTCATTCGTCATCCCTCATAACCTCTAATCACTCCCTCATTAATCCTCACCATCCCTCATCATCCCTAATCACTCCCTCATCCTCCTTAATCACTCCCTTATTGACCCTCACCATCCCTCATCATCCTCATTAACTCCCTCATCATCTCTACTCAATTAATCCTCTTCCCTCCTCATCCTTTATCACTACATCCAGTACCTTGATGGTGTTATTTTGTTCAGGTTTAACAATGTTAGGAGTTACAAGTGAAGAGTTGAGTGTTAGCATGAAATATAAGACATAGTGATCAAAATGATGTGCAGGCAAATTTAAACATAAATATTTAACACCTATTATAAAATATGGGCCTATTAGAAATGATGTAACTCACAATTAACAATCCACTAGAAAAAAGAGAAGAAGGTAAAACCACCATAGCACCAAAAATGGGTAGTAATATATGACGATCACCAAGATATGTGATTTATTTAAACCAATCAATTGTTTTCCATACAAGGACATTTTATGATCCAAATAATTAAATTGAAGGCCTTCTATTTGTATGTCTATTAATTTAGTCATCATACTAGAGAGTGGAAAATAATTTTCAAATGAATAGAACAAGTAGTTCAAGATTGGAAAGTGGTGCTTAATTCATAAATTCATATATTCAATCCATTGAAAAGTGTCACACTATGAGCTCTCTACTTGCACATCTTGAGAAGTGGGTACAAGTTATATAGTACTATAAAAAAGTAAGCAAATAATAGATTATGAACCCAATGATATTATTGTTACTAAAAATATCTCTACTTTTCCCAATAAGAAATTACATGAACTAAAAATATTTTTCCATTAACAAATGTAGATTAATGGTGAGCCAATACACTTCATCATTTCTAATGAAATTCAGAAGAATTTAATTAATCCTAAAGCATATTTTCAAAAATTGAACTTGAAATTTATACATCATCCATAACCATACGCTAGTGTATGGTCAAAAATTTAAAAGTGTCACTTGGTCTACAAAATCAAACTTTTTAAAGATGCAATCCTTTGTGACATCTCACCATTAGAGGTGTGGGATGTTTTACATGTGGTCAACCATATATTTAGCATCAACATGTAGTCTATTAATTAAATCCTTAAAATATTGTGACAGATTGTCATGATCTAAAATACCATGTACACAGTTAGTTCATAAGCTTTCAGTGATTAGTGTCAGTAAGTGCAAGAATCTTGTCAATTCTATTAAGAAGTATACTCTTGATGGTAAGAAGTAAATGTAATAACATCCTTATATCACCATAGCCTAGTGTGGTTTATCCAACAATAACAAAGACAAAATAATTGAACCATAAACTAGATGAATACAAGGATATATTTCCATAACCTAAATAAGTTCTTACATATTGTACACTAAACAATACTATTAATTTGATCCCTTAACTATCTCTACCTCAAACATCTTTATACAATATATCATTTTAGAGAATGAATAGATTAAGTGGTAGATCCATGAAATCATGGATAATGGACATATCATGCCCAAATCCTTGCCTCGCAGAAGCCCAATTGTGTTTGTGCAAAAGTTCTGAATCAATTAAAAAAATCTTAACAAGGTTAAAGTTAAGAACCATTATCCTCATTTAAATATTAAGACATTTTTCTACCATATTCATGGTGTAGAAGTCTTTTCCAAAATTGATCGTAAGTTTGGGTATCATCATATTCATGTTAAACCTCTAGACCTTTAGAATATAGGGTTAAAAATAAAGGAAGGATTGATTTACTAGTTGGTTATGCCATTTATGTTAACTCATGTAATGAATTCATTCATTTCAAGATGTTGAATGACATCCTCAGGCCCTTTACCTATGTCATTTTTTTAATCTACCTTGATGACCTCTTAATCTTTATAAAACATGGGATGAACATCTACACCATGCTAAAATAGTGTTTCACATTTTGCATAAATATATTTTTATGATAACATGAATAAATGTTCATTTTTCATGCAAGAGATAAAATATTTGGGACATAGTACACACACAAGGAGTGCATGTGTGACCCTGACCAAGATTCAAGTCATACAAGAGTGGGAAACACTAAATAAATTTGTATATAATTCAAATCTTCTCAGAATTAGAAAATTATATAAGAGATTTATGTTTAATTTTTATCTTTTGAACCAAACTACCAAAGGTGGAACCGAATAAAGTTTCATCTAGTCAGTTGCACAACAAATATAATTAAATGAACTATAATTCAGACTCTATTTTATGTTATTACTTATGCTACTTGATTATAAATTTGGAAGATCATCCTATTCATTCAGTAATAAAATTGACTATCACAAATGGGTATTGACAACACAAGTCATAGAAAAGAGTTAATTTCTATTATAATGTATTAAACAACATATGATTGGAATCAAAGATATCTTTAGACCATATACTTATGTCAAATGATGAGGTAGTGATTAGGGATGGTGAGAGTCAATGATGGAGGGATTAGGGATGGTCAAGTTCAATGAGGGAGTGATTAGTGATGATGATGGATGAAAAAGATTGATTAGGGATTATGAGGTATGAGGAGGGGGTGATTAGGGATGATGAGGGATGGTGATAATGAATGAAAGAGTGATTAGGGATGATAAACCCAAGTGATTAGAGATGATGAGAGATAATGAAAGTCAATGAGGGAGTGATTATGGCTAAGGAGGGATGAAGAGGGAGTGAATAGGGATGAGGAAGAGATTAGGGATGATGAGTGATGAGGAAAGAGTGATCAGGGATTAT
This sequence comes from Torreya grandis, assembly GCA_037957365.1. Taxonomy (NCBI): domain Eukaryota; kingdom Viridiplantae; phylum Streptophyta; class Pinopsida; order Cupressales; family Taxaceae; genus Torreya; species Torreya grandis. The sequence goes on from JARHVA010000603.1 coordinate 4,150,626, forward strand.
GAGGGATAGTGAGGGTCAATAGAAGAGTGATTATGGATGATAAATAAGTGATTAGATATGAATACAGATAGCGAGGGTCAAAAAGAGAGTGATTAGGGATAATGAGGAATGATGTGTGAGTGATTATGGGTAGTGAGGGATGAGTAAGAAGTGACCAAGGATGAGGGAGGGACGATGAATAAGTGAAATTAACATAAAGTGGTTGTTTGATGTGTGCATGTCATCAATATGACCTATAGTACCCCAATCACACCACTTTGGATCAAGTTCAAAATGATTAGTTTTCAAACTTCAAATTTTGACAAAGCTAAGATTCTTATAAATGTTAGGAGTCAATCTGTAAGGCACAAAAACCTAAAAAATGACTATATGTTTACCAAAAATAGATATCAATTACAAAAGTTATGTAGTAAAATTCCTAGGTTTAATACCTAGACCCTAAAAATGCCTAAGTACTGACCAGATTGGATTTTTAAAAACTATTTTCTACATTGTAAGGTGTGCAGTTGTGAGACCAACTCTATTAGATGTTGAGTGACCCTAATTTCTTATATTTACTAAAATAAATTTAAAGTATAAAAAAATAAATGTAACAATATAAATGTAAACTTATAAGCTTTTTGCCAAAGTTGCCTTTATGTGCAACTCCCACATGTTTTAGGGTGTTGATAATATAACATGATTGTGTTATTAATATTATCACATTATTAAGTAACACGATCATTTTACTAACATTAATAATGTGATTGCATTATTAACATGATTGTAGTATTTGAATTTAAATTCAATTTCTATGCCTTTTGTCTCGGGAATGGCTTGGATTCCCAAGCCAAGGGTTTGGAATGTCAATGTACATTTGAGTTTTGAAAGGTATGATAAAAAACAATAAATTTCAACTTTGTTTGCCAAATACACAAAGATTTTCAATGTGAAAATTCAAAAGCTTAATACCATCATGATGAGCATGCTCTCCTCTTTCCAAAAATATGTTTTTATAAATTTTGGACTAATTTAAGGTTTCAAACTATGTTGAATTCTAACTATGCATTTTTTAGGCTACTACATGTCGCAAACATACATGCCTATACATGTTAATGTAATTTTTCTTTCATTGATTCAAGTTAAAATTAAGTTATATGGTAACCAACTAGGCCTAATTCTATACAAATTCAAAAAAAAATGTTTTTCATTTTTTTAAGGTAGTTAGGTGTGTCGCATGGATGTTTATCCCTTTTTTGTCAGTTCTTAAGATTTATTTACTTGAAAAATTCATAAAAAAGTATTCATTGAAAAAATACAAAAAAATATAGGTGACATACTAGAATATCTTATCTAAATTTTCCCCAAAGGGTTTCAAATAATATTAAATGCTGGTCAAAAAATGGTGCACAACACAGCCATCTATCTATTATGTTTTTTGGGAAAAAACAAGAATTTCTCTTCAAATTTTAGATGTTTGACCTAGTTATATTTAATCATTTTTTTTTTAAATAGCATTTTAGAAACTAGACTCGAAATGATACGTTTCATGTCCTTAAACCATCTTCAAATTTGGAGTGTAGATATCTCAAATTATCTACAGAAATTCAGATTTCTGAAATTTTAGGGAAATCATGTCCACGGATAAGCCACTTTTTATCCCCCAACTTTGTGAACTTACCCAATAATAATTATGTACCTATGTATAATGTATCTCACATGATTCCCAACAAATATAACTACTTTGAAAATGTTATTGATGCTAGCAACCCCTACAATTGTACAATCATTGCCGACTGATTATAAAAATAGTATCTTTCCCTATTAGATGAGAGGTGATAAGTCTATGTAGAAAAAAACACCAAATAATTGGTCTAGTCCTCATCAATGATATCAATTAATTCAAAAATAATATTTTGGATAGAAAACATCAAAATCGTATCATCTATCCAAAAATGTCACTACAACAAACCCTGATCTCAAAGCTAGCAGCAAACTCAAGATGGGTGGGTCTCTGGCTCTATTATCCTTATTGATCTTGAGGGACCTATAACTCACAAGATGTAACTAGTTTGTCTCCAAAAACATTGGCAGAGAAAGCATAATGTTGTATATTCATAGTTTTTCCATTAAAAAAACTCAGCGAAGTGTTGCATTCATGATTTTCCTCATAAAAATAATCCACTCTCAATTTCATGACAATACTAAAATGTTAAATATAACTAAAAATACACCCATTATACATCTTGAATACCTTTTCTTTATATTTTTAATACATTTTTCCTTTAAAATCACAAAAAAAGACTCTGAAAACAAAAAAATTCTCTCCTTTAAACATCCATTTAATAAACAAAATATCAAACTTAAATATAGCTTGCAATTCTAGATTGGTCTTGTTAAATTTACACTATATGAAAAATATAAAATACTTAAACCTTAACCTCGTTGCTTGTAATGATTTCACACAACCATATAACCAACTCCATTATAAACCTCTTTAACAACCATGCTCAAACAACACTTATACCACCATGCTCATATTATATGTAAATCATAATTTGCATACAATTACTTAAATATTAATATAAAAAAAATTCCTTCATACGATTTAAGCCTTAAATCTCCTCAAATATTTTAACTAAGGGACTCATATAACAAGTTTCACCCACTCATAACTAAATCTCTCGAAATCAAATTATCATAAATGAATAAAAACAAAAAAGCACTTTAAGGAATTATATCTAATTATTTAAATATAATAGTTTCAAACTCTTTTTACATTCATTTTTATGCCTCTTAATGCAATTTCCAACACTTTGATGGGGTTCTAACATCTTTTAGCAGTAACGTACTTTCAGGGAGTTTTAGTGCCCTTCTTTGCATTATCACGATTTTTGGTTGATTTTCATTTAAAAAAAAAAAAAAACTGATTTCTCAAAGTAATCATGCATTTCCAAACACTTCATACATGTGGAAAAAGTTATATGCTTCCATTAAAGAAAATAATGCTTCAACAAGTATTTTGACAAATTTGTATAGCCATTCTCATGCCATTTCCAACACTATTCACATTTCCACTTTAAAAATAAAAATAAATAATTTCAAAAATGCATTCAACAAATAATAAAAGCATTATACATAAAACATTTAATGTAGGCAATGTAGGCAAATATCAAAGGAACTTTGTACTTTGATTTTTTATTTATTTGTTATTTCATATTTTTTATTAAAGTTTTCTTCAACAAACCTTATTTTCATGAAAACTTTTCAATCATTTATTTTCTCTATAAATATGCTTTCTAAACTTATATAAAATTTTGTTCTCAAAAATTAGTCAGGAAATTAAAAAAACTTTTTAAAAACTCATTCCATTTTCTTCATAATTCGAACATGCTTTTAACTTCACCTTCAACCTCCATCACAACCTATTTTTATTATGAATCTAATACCATTATTATCAATTTAGATAGATAAAAATAAAAACATATGTATTTATTCAAAATAAGCTTACATTATATGATGTTAGGGTTTAACATTGTATTCTTATTTTTGATACAAGATTTATAGATTTTATACATTAATTTTATTTTTACCATTTTAATTGTTTAAATATGAACTAACGTCATGAGATATTTGCTAACTATTGAACCCCCATGACTATTAGCAATGTGTTATGGGATGTGTTTTTTTCAAATTTTAAAAATAATTTAATCCAAATATGTGCTTAAATTTCAATAAATAGTTTTCACAACCACAATTTTAGGGCATGGAATAGTGTTTATTATTGAATGAATAATAAGTTCAGTTTATTTTTAACACTAATTTATATAGTAATGGATTGAGTCTATAAGATTGGTTGTGATATTCTACTTAATATTAATAAATTAGTTCCAAAAATATGTATTATAATATTTTTGTTGTGATTGAAACTGATTTATTTGGTAACTATACTACTTAAAATAATATTCAACCTAATATTATTTGTTTTTGCTATTTAATGTAACCAAAAAGAATAGAGTATGTTCACTATATTTTTACACAAAATTTCCTAATTTTCCTTTTCACCAGTAGTTTCAATACCTACATGAAATGTTTGAATCTATTTATGAAATCCTTCTTTTCATTTCCCTTATATTATTATGTTTGATGATGTTGGAACCCTCAAATAACTAGGAAGATTGATTGTGTGGATATGATGTTGGATTTGATTATGTGGATTGAAGGGTGGGGTTGCAATCCTATGCTTGAAGATGTATACTATGCAGAGTGCATTCAAAAGAGAAATTGGGCATTTCGGGAGCATACATTAAAGTTATTAATAATGTAAGTAAAATTCTGCAAGGTATATGGCTTTTCAAGGATTGAATACAAATTACATAATTTATATGATTGTGGTTGTATATATTAAGAGTATGGTGTAACTTGATTGGTATGTAAGACTTTTCTTGAATGCTAAATTTCACTCACATTGGATAAGTTTTCTACCTTTTAAAACTATTCTCAGGTAAGCACATATATTGAAAACTAATAATTTAATAATTTTTTCATTAAGCTCTTTAATTTTCAATTAAAGCTTTGGGATATTTTGGACAAAAACTTTGTTTATGAGTCTAAATTATCTTCCATGTGAAATAGTTTTATTATGTTTGTTGATTGAATAATATTAGTTAAATGTTATTGGTCTTGATATTATTAGTAATTGTTTTTATTTATAGTTTTTTTTGTTAGTTTTTTATCATTATTTTAATTTTAATATTAATAATAATATTATACAATTAATTGTAAAATAACTTTATTTATTCTTTTTTATTTTTTCATAATTTTTATGATTTAATAATACTTTGATATTTTAATATAGATTGCATTTAAACATTAGATAATATATTAGAAATGAAAACATATTAATTAATAGTTAGCTTTCATCAGAAAGAAAAAAAAAACATTGAATTAGGGAGTTCAAAATGTTTTTTCTATGAACCAATTTTTTATTGACATGACATTTATATCACATCCTGGTTACATTACTAGGCACACTTCTTTTTATGAGCCAATGTAAGCTATCAATGTGAACCATAGTGTCACATTGTTATATGGAAAAAAAAGATTTTTTTTAAAGCCAATTTGTTTAGGTGGATAGAAGATAAATTATGGGATCTTTATTGGAAATCAGCTAGGTTTTTAATGTATTATTTAATATAAATTTTAGTATGGTGAAATTTAAATTACAAAGGATATTTATTTTTATTCCAAATCACATATTAATGTCTCAAAAGTTTCATATTTCATTTCATAATTAGTTGTGTTATATTATAAACCTACATTTCTTCCATTGATTCAAGCTAAAATGGTTTGCCATTCAAAAAGTGTAAATTAACAGTTAAAATCAAATTAAAAAATGGACTTATTTTATTTTCATTTTTCATTTTTTAATTATAATTACGTATCTACAGCAAAATCTTTACCTTAAAAAGTTTATTACAATTAATTAGTTTGCTTACTTTTTTAAAATTCATTAATTTTACCATGTAATATGTATAATTTTGGGCCTTACTTCCATCCACCTTACAAGGGGAGGCAATGCTTATTGGAGCAATGTGATAAAATTTCTTAACTTACCCTATTTCTCATTTTAGGTAGCATAATAGTTTCTTTCCACATGTTGTAACCAAGACAAAATAAATACACCCTTGTCTAATAAATATATTATTTTTCTTATGAATGGAATTTTCAACTTTAATTATTTTTCGAAATATTCTCCAGGGAAATGATATGTCATGTACAAAGTACTAACATTAAAAAAAATAGTTTTTTTTTTTTGTCTCTAATTGAGTGTACATGCAATATGCCCTTCTTCTATTAACATCTAATATTTGGAGAAGCCTTTGTATCAAAATGTTTTTAGTATAATTTTTTGTATATTAGTCATCACTTTGAATTAGGTGTTTTATGGCACTTGTTTTTTTGTTTCTCATTATGCTTTATATGATCATGTGGTATTTTTTTCTTATTTTTGTCATTCTATTATGTTTGTTTTGTGTACATGAACATGTTTTATTTTTTTATGTTTATTCATTCTTCTAGTATGGGAATGGTGGTCTATTTATCATGCCCTAGTTAGGAACAATGGGATCGGTGTTCATGTCCCCTTTACTTATTTGGGCCCTTCTGCTTATAATTAAGTCCTTTTGATGTTTAGATTTATTTTCTAGTTATCTACCTTTCTTTTTATTAGCTTTTTCCTGCTAATAGATATTTAATTCAAAATATGAGAAGCTTATATATAAATAACCTGTGAATATTTTAATGAGAATTATCTTTTGCATTCTAATTTAGGAAGTAGCCAAGATACTCCATACAAGTTTTTGATCTATTTCTAGTCATTCATTTTCAAATCTATGTACACTCTACATTGATTTATCACTATCAATAAATTGCATCACATCTTATTTAAAAATTGCTTAATAAAATGTGCATGTAGCTACATCTCACATTTAGGGAAGAGGAGGGTGAATGCCTTACTCTATTTCTCTATTTTGTTGCACATGAACTATGATGGGCTTAATTTTAGCATGCAAAGTAGGTAGTCACAATACTTTTGTGGTTTTCCAACCCAACTACTTCTTCCATTATATTTTTTTAACATCTTATAGGTAAATGACATTGAATAGAAAAATCAGATAGTTATATTCATCAATTCTATAAATTGAAAGTATTACAAGGTACAAAATTCAAAGATGAACCTGCACATGAAAATTTAGAACTCAAAAAATATGCAAGCTAGGAATGACATAGAAGGACATTATCATTGGTCAAAATAGATCACCACCAATCCCACCTAAGGCATGAATAATGTATCCATCGATCATGTTCTTATCGAATTAAGGACTCATATTTTACACACAAGTTCACATAGGTGTCAATAGTCCAGATCCATGTTGAGAAACTCAAAATTCTATCAATATGTTACTTTTCCTTAAATTTTTTACTTTATGTACTTAGTTTATGGTAGCTTCATTTTTTCATTGCTTTGTTAGTCCCTGTTAGTAACCATGGGGTAGATTAGGGACTATCTTGGATTGTCATGTTTTTTATCTTTGTTGTGCAATAATATTATTCTAGTTTTAATGGTAGTTTACCTAAATCAAAATTAGGTTAAACATAATTAGTGAACCTTTTCTACTTAAACTCAACCTAGGGTTTACACCCTCCTAACTTTTAGAGCTTGTTTTTTTTTTCATATATTTCAGATTTTGATTTTAGAGTTTTATTCCCCCTTTTCACCATTAGGGTTTCATTTCATTTGTGTGTAGCCTTTTTTGTTAGAACATTGGATCATATTATTGAAATGAAATTAAATACTTTATCTTTGTTAGATCTTAAATTAAATAATTTAAATCTTTCAAATAATGAAATGATTCATCACTGTGTTATTTAATCTCTAAAATTAGTTTTTCTTGAAAACATTAGTCTCATTGATGAAATTATAAATTTGGATAAAGATATAAAAAATCAAGTGCAGATTCCCCTAGGGATTGTGATTATGTCCTTTCATCTTAAATTCTTTATGATAAGTGTTTGGCTAAAAAAACCCATGAGAATTAACACTCTTATGGCTAAAAGTCTTTGAAGGAAACCGTTAATCACCTTATTTTTCCCTCAAGATTTTGTAGGCATAATGAATACGAGAGCTACAATGAAAGGTACAATTTTTATTTTTATAATATATTGCGTCTTTTTGGGCCAATTACAATGTTATATTTGGTCAACCTATAGTTTATAAGATATATAGTTCACCTTTCCCCATGATTTTATATTACCTAAATGTACATTTTTCGATAGGTTAGGTGATCCTTAATTGAACCTTATGCATTTTATTGATTCTTTTGTAAAATAACAAATCAAATATAAAATCTTACTTAAAACTTTCCATAGAAAATTTAACAAGTCATGTTCTAAGTTAGTTCCATAGACATCCTAGTGCCTTTTTTTATAATCATAGATTGAGTTGGAAGGGATATTTTAATCAAGGTATATCCTTGATAATGGATCATGTGCTACATTTTTGTGTCTTCCCTCTATTCATCAAGGTAAATAGGACCATGTTTATGACTATGTTTAATGATTTAAGGCTCATATGCACCGATTTATTTATAAACCTACTAATTTAGAAAAAATGCACATTTTTTTGAGGTGTCTCATCTTTCCTTTCAAAGAAAAGTCACTTTATCACACACGGTACTCTTTGAGATTATTTCATTAGAGAAGGATCTTGCATATACTAAAAAAATTGATCACACTAATAGAATTCCTATTTATAGCTCTGAAAATAAAATCCATGTCTTACAAAGAATACATATTCACCAAACTATAATAATATCTCCATCTTATAATAGTGGTCATGTGAATATCTTATATTCAATGATTCTCTGAGTGTAATATTGGATAAAATGTTTGAATTAAATTTGGTTGTGCTTCCTCATATTCATAGTGCATATGTTACACCATAATAATTTATATCAAGATATTATTTTTCATATAATAGAACACATGGAAATTAAATTAATATATGACATGCTTTGAAATATAAAATATTTGATCTTTTGAAAAAGGTAACATCGAGCTTCACTCACATCCTAGTGATACTAAGGAGTTTTCTAAAGAGAATCAACTTATTTTTTCATCTCCTAAAGAATATATTTACCTAAATAAGAACTACCTTAGGGAGAGTTACCTAAAAAAATATTTTCCTAAGAATCTCGTAAGCAATGCATACTTAAAAATATGAATGTCGTAAAAAAGGATGCACCAACCAAGACTTATGTTTCAATCTTGGAACCTTTGGTCATTAGTGCTTACATAAAATGAAAGCTTTGAAATAATATCATGATTGGTAACACTACTCAAGTTAACATGTTTAACATTAATTTTCTTAGATTTCTTCGGTATAACATTAAACATTTAACTAAGATTTATTTACTTGTGTGTCTAATATTAGGTTACATTAAATTATCTATATATCTTAGTCCCAAGACATTTCTTGATACTTTTCAAGTTTAACCCACTTTGCTTAAGTATAATGTTGTAATAGGAACTCCTTGGATAAAACTAATGCATGCCACACTAGATGATACTCATGATTATATTACATTTGATTTTAAATGTGATACTTTATCTATTTCTAGAGGTAAAAAAATAAAAGTGAAGAAGAACATGCCAATGTGGATAATATTATATCTCAAGAGTGGATACCCAAAAGAACACTATTAATAATGATGATTTTATAGAAGAATCAAAAGAACTTGAGTTATCAGCCTCTAGATTTCCATCTCTTATATAGGAAAACTTTGATTATAATGATATATATTAATTCACTGTATTTGAAAATGAAAACCTATTTGATATGGATGATTGGCCTTCTCATAATATAATTTATCCATGACCATGTACCAAAATTATCTATTTTAATGAGTCCACTTGCATGAATACCATTAGATAGTGTTGGTGGTCACTTACTATGAACTTCAATGCATACATATTTTAATGAAAGTTAATTGTTTTAATTACATCAAATATTTATTTTTAAAATCATGCTTCACATTACATATACTTCAACATCATTCATCTTATATTACTTCATGGATTTACATTACCTATTATCCTTGCATTACGACACTAGTAGACACCTATGTCTTACGCAATATTTGCATCTTGATGATGATTTCCATCCTTTTTATATACATGATTAGATATTACTCATTAAAGTACATGATTTATACATTATCAATAGGGGTATTATACCTGCATATTCCTCATGAGTTATTCTTTTGATATATCTTATGCAGATGAGGACATCCTTACCATAATTATACTCATCTCTCCAATGAGTTTTATTGGTAAAATCTATACTTATATCTTCCTATGGGAGCATAATAACAAATATACTCTTCATGAACCTTATATTGAAATATATACTATATATGGATTCTATCACATAGTTATGTCTAGTGTGCTTACACTGATTCTTCATATAGGTATGGTATTGTAATACATATAAATGAACACATACTTGGTATTTAGCATGATATATCTTACTACCTTAAACATTTATCTACATTTGGTAAAATCACTTTTTCCCCTTCCACTTGGATACAAAAAGGCATGTTGTTATCCCATGCACTTCATCCTCATTAGAGGATGCATCCACCAATGGATCTTACCATGATGTTATCTATAATACATTATTCTCACATGAATATTGGTCCATCGCTCTTATTATGTATATTATGGGGCATGTTGTTACACGATAATCATCACCATCATCCTCATTTAAGGATGCATCACACTTATCAATCTTTACATTAGGCCAACTTTTATATACATTGATACTCACTATAGTATTATAATTTGCATTGATCCTTACATGATGTTATCTCTCATATGTGATACATAATTGATCATCACTAGAGTAATATATTGTGCATTGATCGTTACATGATATTATCCTTCCTATGTTATATTTGGGTATCTTTACATGATGTTATCTTTCCCATGCAATAAAAAATTTATATTCACTAGAGTTTTATAGTATGCTTTGATCATTTTATAATATTTTTTTAGTGTGATACAATATTGATACGTAATAGAGTAGTATATTATGCATTGGGTTATAGATGAGTTTTTTTCCATCACATATGACATGATACTTGGAGAATGACTAGATTCCTACATATAACCTAATGTGGGCTTTGAATATAATATTTTAAGATAATTACATTTATTTTATGAAAATTTAAAAATGTTATCAATTATATACAATCTTATAAGACATAGTGCTTATAACTTTGTTATTTAGAGACAAGTGATTATAGACGCATGTTATTAAATCCCTCACCTCAAAAGTGGGGTATATATGAAAGAATTTTATAAAAACTAAGGAAATTTTGGGAAGCTCTACTTAGAATAAAAAAATGGGCAGCACTACTTGGAGAAAAAATATCTGCTTCATTGATTCAAAAGTAGGAGAATGGTTCAAAACTTAAGCTCCCAAATAATTTATGGTTATATCTAGAACTTGACAAAAAAAATCAATCGAAATAAGTGGAATGGAATAGGAGCATTATTTTTCAAGATATAAATTTTTTTGTTTCACATATAGAGTAGGTGTATTTTTTCCTATGCTCATTTCAATTTTCAAGTTTCAATTTCAAACTTTTAATTAAGTGAAATTGAATTGATTACTTGTTTGAAAATGATAAATTTTTACCAGTATACTAAGGTTTTAAAAACAAAAAAGGTATGGTGGATGCATGAAAAATGTTTCCTCCTCCTTCATCTATGTTAATTAAAGGTAATATTCCAATGATGTATCAGTTTACTTTGACACATGGATGCATCACTCACATATGCATATCAAAGTATGGACAGTATGTAAACATACCATTTTTTATATGTTGGGGATCAATCAACAAAATTGATTACTATATGAAAGCAATTAAATGCAAAATTAAGCCAGAAAGATAAGTAACTAGAATCAGTAATAGCAAAGAACAAAAGATACAAGAAACCACCCTGAAAACTTGTATTAAACTCTTTATAGAAGGAATTACAATTGAAGAAACTTCTTTTCTTCCACACCTCTCTCAAATGTACAGATCTCTTCCTGGATCTCTTTCCCTCAAGAGTTCTCTCTCTCAATTACAATCAATTCAAACCTTGAATTGTCTTCTACTGTACAATACAGTTCTTTTTTTTACTTTAATAAGCTATGAAGATCTATCCCTAATATATAACATTAGAGATCCATGAGCATGCATTTACAACCATTAGATGCACCTCCTAATCAAGGGCTCTAATTAGTTCTACTTAAATTAGAAATACGGACTTACAACCAACACTTGATCTCATCATGCAAATATTCTGTTCTCACACGAAAATAGATCCTAGATGCACAGGTGACCGACGTCGGTCCCTGCCAGTCTGCCTATGACTGACGTCAGCTGACCTACTACTGACGCTGGCAGCTTCTGGTCTGCTCCTGACCATCGATGGCAACTATGGACTTCCAGCAACTTCTATATTTTGCTCATGGGTGAAGCTTTTAGCTCCATACCTTAACAATCTCCCACTTGGAGATAAATAGCTGCACCAGTACCTGTACAACAACATCTTCTAGCTCCTCCATCTTCAAACTCAATCATGAAGACCAACAAAATTCGAATGAAGATTCAACTTCTCCTTTGTTACCGGCTTGGTTAACATATCAGCAGGGTTCTTATCTGTATGGATCTTCTCCAGCTTCAACTCACTATCCTCCAATACCTGTCTAATGAAGTGGTACCTAAGCTGTATATGCTTAGTTATTGAATGAAAGGCTGAATTCTTAGCCAAATGAATTGCACTCTGACTATCACTGTATAGTCTGCAACTCTCTTGCTTCTTTCCAAGCTCTTCCATAAACTGTGTCATCCATATCATCTCTTTGCTAGCCTCTGTGACTGCAATATATTCTACTTCTGTAGTTGACAAGGCAACAACCTTCTGCAACTTTGAAATCCAGCTAACCGCCATTCCACCAATAGTGAAAACATATCCTGTGGTGCTTCTTCTGCCAGCCAAATCACCTACCATATCTGAATCTATATAACCATGTAGAGAAGTGTTTGAACCACCATAGCACAAATGCCTACTGCTGGTCCCTCTCAGATATCTAAGGATCCACTGAACTGCTTTCCAGTGTTCCTTTCCTGGATTGGCCATATATTTACTTACAACTCCCACTGCTTGGGCAATATCAGGCCTAGTACAAACCATTGCATACATTAAGCTCCCAACTGCGGAAGCATATGGAACTTTCTTCATGTACTCTACCTCATCATATGAATTAGGACACTATTCTTACTCAACTTAAAGTGTCCAGCCAAAGGTGTGCTTACTGGTTTTGCATCCTGCATATTGAACCGTTTCAACACCTTGTTCACATAATCCTCTTGAGACAAAATCAACCTGTGATTTTTCCTGTCTCTCTTAATACTCATGCCAAGGATTTTCTTTGCTGCTCCCAAATCCTTCATGGCAAATGTGTGAGCTAATTTCACCTTAAGCTCAGAGATATCCTTCATGTGTGATCCTGCAACCAGCATATCATCTACATACAACAAGAGAATAATATATCTACCATTATCCAATCTCTTAAAATACACACAATGGTCATATTGACATCTACTATAGCCATGCTCAGTCATAAACCTATCAAATCTTAGATACCATTGTCTAGGAGCTTGCTTGAGGCCATATAATCTTTTCTTCAATCTGCACACTAGCTTTTCCTTACCCTTGACCTCATATCCTTCCGGCTGTTCCATATATATTTCTTCATCCAAATCTCCATGAAGAAATGTTGTCTTAACATCAAGCTGCTCAAGATGCAAATCCTCAATAGCAACTAAAGATAATACAATCCGTATAGAAGTCATTTTAACAATAGGGGAAAAAATCTCACCAAAATCAATACCTAGTTTTTGTGAAAATCATTTCACTACCAACCTGGCCTTATATCTCATCTGTCCATTCTCACCTTCCTTCAATATGTAGATCCATCTGTTCTTCAGTGTCTTCTTTCTTGCTGGCAACTCAACCAAATCCCATGTTTGGTTCTCTTTCAAGTAATCAATTTCCTCATTCATGCCTAGCTCCCACTGATTCTTGGATTCCACCTGTATTGCTTCATCAAAACTCTCTGGTTCTCCACCATCAGTAAGCAATAAATAGAATAATGAAGGGGAATATTGAATTGGAGGTTTACTTACCCTGTCTGACCTCCTGATGGGCATTTGAGACTCATTCACAACACGCTATCCACCCAAATTCTCTGACAGTGACCGACCTTGGTCACTTCCAGGCCTGTAACTGACTATCATCGGTTATGCCTGATCGACATTGGTCCCTATTTAACTGACATCAGTTCCTGTACGGTCGATGTCGGTTCCTTCCTAACTGATGTCAGTCTCTATGTTTTCCTGTCTGTGATTAATCTTTTTCGCGAGCTTATTTTGGACCTTCACCTCATCCAATTTTCCATTGCTCTGCTCAGATTGATTCAGCTTCTTGAGCTGATCACTATACATCACTTTTTCATTGAAAATAACATCACGGCTCCTAATTATTTTATTAGTTCATAGATTCCAAAACCTAAATCTGAAATCATCAGATCCATAGCCAATAAATGTGCACCTCATAGACTTAGCATCCAGCGTCTTTCTATTTTCCTTATCAACGTGCACAAAGGCTTCACAACCAAAAACTTTTAGAAATGAGAGATCTACCTTTTTACCTATCCATGCCTCTTCTAGAATTCCACCATCCAGAGCTATAGAGGGTCCTCTGTTAATCAGGTAAACTACAGTATCCATAGCTTCTGCCCAAAAATCTAAGGGCAAACCAGCATGCAATCTCATACACCTTGCACGCTCTATTATTGTTCTGTTCATCCTTTCAACAACTCCATTTTGCTGAGGTGTCCTTGGAACCGTCCTTTGCCTACGTATTCCATGCATATAACAATACCAGTTGAACTTATAGCTGCAGAACTCACCACCATTGTCAGATCTCAGGCACTTCAATCTCTTGCCTGTTTCATTCTCAACCATAGCTTTCCAAATCTTAAACGTGTCAAAAACATCAGATTTCTTCTTAATACAATAGATCCATACCTTTCTTATAGCATCATCTGTAAAGGAAACATAGTACTATGATCTTCCAATAAAAGCAACCTGAGCCAGTCCCCACACGTCTGTGTGAACAAGCTCCAACTTATGCTTCTTCTTTGTTGACCTAGTCTTGAGAAAACTCACTCTCTTCTGTTTCCCAAAAATACAGTGCTCACAAAATTCTAGATCTATGCTTTTCAAATCTGAAAGCTTACCTTTTGACTTAAGAATTGTCATTCCCTTCTCACTCATGTTGCCAAGCCTTTGATGCCACAACTTTGCATTTACATTTGAAGTAGATAATACAGAAGGAGAATTATCAGTAATACAATTACATAAATAGAGAGTACCTACTCTCTTACCTCTGTCCATTACAAGTGTACCCTTGGAAACCTTTCAAGATTCAGATGTGAGAGTTACTGTGCAACCCTCATCCCCTAACTTTCCTACAAAAATCACATTCCTCTTCAGGCTGGGGACATGCATAACATCTTTCAACACCCATGTGTTGCCATTCTGCATCTTCAGCTACACTTTTCCTTTGCCAACAATTTTACATGGCTTATCATCCCCTAGATAAACTATTCCAAAATCTCCATGGACATAGTCACTGAAATATTCTCTATTAGGGGTTGCATGAAAAGATGCACCAGAATCTAAAACCCAAGATTCTATATTATTATGCAAAGAGAATATAAGAGCATCTTGTGCAACAATACCTACCACTTTTGCTTCTTCTTTACCTTCATGCTGATTGTCCTCTTTTGGTTTTGACCAACAATCTTTGTTTATGTGCCCTATCTTTCCATAGTTCCAGCAGGCTATCCTCTTGCCACTTCTGGATTTGGATCTACCTTTCATCTTTGACTTAGACCTTGATCTCCCTTTCTTGCTCTTCTCTTTTTACCTTTCCCTGCTCTCAAAACTTAAATCGTTTCCTGATGTTTCCTCTGTGCTTTTCCTGCGAATTTCTTCATTCAAGATTACACTAACAACATCATCTACTTTTAAAATATTTGAAGCAGATGCAGTATTACTAACTGCCATTACCAAGCTATGCCAGCTCTTAGGTAAAGAGCATAAGATTAATAGAGCTTTAATTTCATCATCAAACACTATTTTGACTGAATTTAATTGATTTACAATTCCATGGAAATCATTTAGATGATTAGATATAGATCCACCTTCCTGCATTTGCAAATTAAATAATTGCTTCATAAGATATACCTTATTTGAAGCTGAGGGTTTTTCATATAAATTTGCTAAAGTAGTCATTAACTCTACCGTAGACTTTGCCTGTGATAAATTAGATATCACAGTAGATGCTAAACTCAATCTTATAGATCCAAGAGCCTTTCTATCAAGAACTTCCCATTCTTCATCTTCCATGTCTGTGGGCTTCTTAGCAATTCCACCTAACAGTAAGTATAGATCTTTCTGATACAGATAATCTTCTATCTGCATTCTCCATAATTGGTAGTTCTTGCCATTAAACTTCTCCATTCTCAATTTATTTTCTTCTGTCATTGCTTCACCCACTCAAACAGAAATCCCTGTGAGTAACTTGTAATCAATACACACTAACCAGATCTGAAACACCTGTTAGTCAACCTGAGCTCTGATACCACTTGTTGGTATCAAGCTCTAGAACCTGCAACCAAGCTCTGATACCACTTGTTGTGGATGTCAAGCTCTTGAACTTGCAACCAGGCTCTGATACCACTTGTTGGGGATCAATCAACAAAATTGATTACTATATGAAAGCAATTAAATGCAGAATTAAGATAGAAAGATAAGTAAATAGAATCATAAATAGCAAAGAACAAGAGATACAAGAAACCACCCTGAAAACTTATATTAAACTCTTTATAGAAGGAATTACAATTGAATAAACTTCTTTTCTTCCACACCTCTCTCAGATGTACAGATCTCTTCCTAGATCTCTTTCCCTCAAGAGTTCTCTCTCTCAATTACAATCAATTCAAACCTTGAATTGTCTTCTACTGTACAATATAGTTCTTTTCTTTTACTCTAATAAGCTATGAAGATCTATCCCTAATATATAAAATTAGAGATCCATGAGCATGCATTTACAACCATTAGATGCACCTCCTAATCAAGGGCTCTAATCAGTTCTACTTAAATTAGAAACGCGGACTTACAACCAACACTTGATCTCATCATGCAAACATTCTGTTCTCACACGAAAATAGATCCTGGACTCACAGGTGATCGATGTTGGTCCCTGCCAGTCTGCCTGTGACCGACGTCGACCGACCTACTACCGATGCCAATAGCTTCTGGTCTGCTCTTGACCGTCGACAACAACTGTGGACTTCCAGCAACTTCTGTATTTTGCTCATGGGTGAAGCTTTTATCTCCATACCTTAACATTATAAGCCTTCGTATTACAATGTTTGTAAGATTTTTTTGTGCATATGAGTCTTGAATTATGGATTTATTGTTGTTTGTTTTTCTCTCTCCTTCGTTTTATTATCTTTTTGTCATCTATTATTTGATTTTTTATGTAATTTTTATTTATTTCATGAGATTATTTTCTCCCTCCTCTATTTATCTATGTATGTACCTTCTCTAAGATGGGAATGACATTTCACCAATCCTACCCTATTTAGGAATAATGGGCCCATCATTTTCTACCCTTTTATTTTGTGGCCCTTATGCCCATGATCATGTTCTTTCAATGTTTGGATTTTTTTTAATGTTTTTTTCTTTTCCCTTTATTGTATATTATGTAATAATAGGTATTTGATTCAAAATATGAGAAACTTGTATATATGGATCATCTATGATAATGTTAATGAGAAACACCTTTGAGATTTCAATCTAAGAAGTATTAAAAGAATCCATATAAGTTTTTGATCTATTTATAGTCATTTATTTTCAAGTTTAAGTACACTCTACATTGATTTATCATGGCTCAATGACTTGTTTCATAGCTTACACTAAAATTAGCCTAGGAAAATTTGTATATAATTACATCGCACACTTATGGAATAGGAGGTTGAAGGCCTTACTTTATTTCTCAATTACAAATGCACATAAACTAAAAAGAGTCTCATTTTGGCATGTGATATGTAGTTTTAACACATTTATGATTTCCGAACCCACATAATCCTAGCCTTCTATTTTTTCTAATAGAGTTGTGGTAAACTAGGTTAAGAACATTGAAGATAAAAATCAATCAACTATGTACATAAATTATGTAGAGTGAAAGGAAATTAAACCATGGTATTTAAATATGAACATGCATCTAAAATTTAGAATTCATAAAGTTATGCAAGATAGTAATAATAAAGAAGGGCATGATCATCATTTACAACATGTCACTGACAATCTTACTCAAGACATGAATGATGTATCCACTTATAATATTCATATTAAATTAAAAACTCTGAGCTTACACATATTTTCACATAGGCTTACACGTCCCAGATCTGTGTTAAAAAAATAAAAATTATATCAAGATTTGATTGTTTCTTAACTTTTATATAAAAAAAACATTCTTGGTTTAGCATATTTTTAGTTTTACATTTTTTTTTTATAGTTATTGTTGGTATCCATGAGTTATATTAAGGATTATTTTGGGTTGGCATATTACTTATATTCCTTGTGTAATCACTTTAGCTTGTTGTTAATGGTAATTCATTTAAATAAAAAATAGGTTAAAACATATTTCAACTAAATTCAACATGTTTATTTTGTATAAATAAATAATTGAAGGGTCCGTTTTTCAACTTACATAGTACATTTTTAGGGTTCTTAATTAATCCTTTTAAACATACCTTTTGGTTTTCTTTCCTTACATACTTTATTCCATCCTCTCTTTTAGCTTTTTATTTTTCTTGCCTTAGACTCTCCTTCTTATGTAACATTATTATAATGTTAAACTTCATCATTGTTATCCTATAGAGTGTCATTGTTAGGGCTCCAATTCCAACATTTGATGCACTTTCTTTCTAGTTTCAAGGCATCACAAAATCAAGCAAAGGGTCATCCCATGCCTAGTTATGTTTTCCCACTCA
Organism: Torreya grandis; assembly: GCA_037957365.1. Lineage (NCBI taxonomy): Eukaryota > Viridiplantae > Streptophyta > Pinopsida > Cupressales > Taxaceae > Torreya > Torreya grandis. Next base: position 4,169,353 of record JARHVA010000603.1, read on the forward strand.
ATATTCCACTTGTCTCAATGTAAAGGTTCTTCCACCTCTGAAACTCATTATAGTTAGAGTCTTGAGTTCTAATTAGAATCATGGACCAATAAAAGGTAAAATAATATCAAATGGTTCATTGCATGAGTACACTAATATAAAACAACATGTAAAAGTGTTTGGGTTTGAATTTCTAGATGAATCTTATGGAAAGGCATATATAACGTGTTTTAATGATGTAACTAAATAATTATTTAATAAAATTGAGCATGGGAAAGTTTAAAATGTGTCTAAGGATCAATTAAAGGTACCTAATAATATATACAACCATTTGAACACTTCATATGAGATCTTGTTTACAACCACATCAACAATCATTCATTATCTTTTGGAAACTATGTTAATTCAAATTCACATTTTCCACTTTAATCCAATAAAGAGTTTAAAAATATGACATCATATTCTGTAGTTTATATTATTGGTATTATTTTGCATGTGTCACATTTTCTAATATACGAAATAAAATAGAGAATACATTAGCAAGTGGAATACCCATCTCACAAATAAATTAGGCTATAGTTTAGAAGTCATGCTTTGGGGTGACCATTATGATGTCAAGGGAATTGGAATTATAAAATGTGTTGTGATGAAAATCATTTTGTTCTTACAATCAAGATAAGTTGTATATCAACATGCAATTAAATGTATATTGATATAATTGAGATGACCAATTTTTAATAAACTCACACAAATAATAAAACATAAGTTGAGAGAGTGGTTTAGTGTTAATGGTTCTATTATGCCTTTCTTATATTTATCAAATAATACTTATCTTTTAGGAGATCGATGAATCATGATCCATATTGACACAATTCATGATATTTCAAGCTTTGATAAAACCCGTCCTAGTTTGGTTAGGTCTATTGTTACAAAGATTATTTTTGACAAGTTAAATTGCCTTATTTTCCCTCTTATAGTTATAAGTAAACAATGTAAAAAAATAAATTGTCCATGCAACTGAAAATACTTAGAATTCCCCTAAATGTGAGGTTAACATCTCAAAATGTGATTATAAGTAATGTTGAAGCTATAACTTTAGGACCACATAATATAATTGAGGCATGTGATTGGCTTTGAATAAGATATTGTCAAACCCATGGGAATCAATTCCATGGATTTTTATTTATTTCTTCATGAAGTAGAATCATTTTAGAAAGATTTATGCCATGTGGTGTCCAATCAATTTTTATTCACATTATCAATCAACAATGATATATTTAGGGATGAAGAAAAACTAACATCCACCATTCTCATGGTACAGAAGGTGGATTATGTTTTGTAAAGTGAATTTTTATTTGAAAAAGTGGCTAAAATGAACCATATTTGGAGTTCATTATAGCTTTGTTGTTCCTTTTCAACTATTTTCCATTGTGCTTTATTTTCCATCTAGATTGAACATTTCCATTTTTTCCTTGTTTCTTTGTACATAAATTTATTATTATTATTTGTATGAAATTTGTTAAATTTTTGTTCCAATTTATTTTCCCCACTTTTGGAAATTAATATGTTCACATGGTTTTAAACACTTTTGTGCACATAAATATGTCATTGTTGTTTTATGTAGACACTCTAATGTTCTCTACCCAAAGTCTAAGAAATTATTTATACATAGAATGAGGAAGATTCATGGTGTTAAACCATTTGGTGGTGGAGGGGATGTTAATTTATACATAGAATGAGGAAGATTAAGATGTTTGTTAGTATTTCCTCATTATTTTTATCCTAGTTAGCCATATCTCCCTTAAGCTATTGGATCCTCTCATTGCTACTATTTTTAATTAGTTACACTAACTACAAAATCAAAATAAGACTTAAGCGAATTCAAAGTATAAAAATTAAACATTTCATCTTAACTATATAAAGATTGAACCTTTCATCTTAAAATTTAAAAATGTATAACATAAATATAACTCACATCAACTTAAGTCTTGTGGTGTATAAATATGTATAATACTACATATCAATGACATAAATATCTATGTTTCACAACAAAATATTGTTAACAAGGATTTATTTGTTTGAATTTTTTCAATATTAGTGGCATTTGTGATTTTTTTTTGAAGGCCACCCATCATGTAAGTGTATTTTGGCCCCCAGCCATGTATTTTATGGTGATATATATTGAATACAACTTTCATCAATCAAATTATGTGGTTATTATAGGCTCCACCATGACATATAAAATTTTCCCTTCATGTCCTCCCATTCAATTGAAATATATATGTATCGTCCTTGGGGGAAAATGTAAACACAAAAAAATGTTATAAAATCCTCAAAACCAAACATAGGATGATTGTATTTAAAAGTAGACCTTAATAAAAACATACATAAAAAATGCTAGAAATGTACTTACCTCAAACTATTACAATATCTCTCATTACCCAACCAGGTGGTTGATACTCAATCAAGGAATAATTGGAAACAACAACCATAACTAAAAATCACTGATTTTTATATGACTCATGAAAAGAGACTCAAAAAAAATGACTGCGAATGGAGAGACAGACGGACCAGGCGAGGGTTCAAGCAAGGGTTTGGGCAAGGACCGCCTGTCTCAAGAGGAGACTATCAGCGACAAGGAGCCGTTATACTTGGGGGAACGACCCAAAATATCCAAAGTGAATGGCTGCTTCCCACACAACCAGGACAAACCTGTTTTGGTGCTTTCCCAGGAGTCTGTCAAAGAGGATGTGGAGTATTTGTCAGGCCATGCCCTGATTTGCAAATTCATGGGTATCAAAATTTCCCAGCCAGCCCTGGAAGCTTGGATGAGGTGCACCTGGTAGGTAGAGGGAGAAATAGACATCATGTTGGCTGCCAATAGTTATTTTTTGGTTAATTTCTCCTCAGTATCTGACAGGAACAAAATATTTGAAGGAGGGCCCTACTTTTATGACCGGGTTGGCCTGTTCATAAAACCATGGCACCTAGGATTTAACTCTGCAGAGGAACTGCCAGCTCAAGTCCCTGTATGGGTTTGACTGCCAAGACTCCCCTTGAAATTTTGGAGAAAAGATAATCTCAGGGAGATAGCAACTTTACTGGGCACACCAATTGCAGTGGCACACCAATCTTTAGACAAGAAATTTATTTCCTATGCACGAATCTATGTTGAACTCAACCTGAATAATCCTCTTTCAGACTCAATGGAAATTTTATTGGGGAACTCATCTTGGACCCAACAGATAGATTATGAGTCGATTCCCTTTCGATGCAGAATTTGCCATGCTTATGGTCATTTGCATCGACAATGTCCTCAGGGTTTCAGAGTCAAAGGAATGGTTCCCAATGCTGGGAAGGTCCCAGGGCAAGTTACTCATCTAAAAACTTCAACCAACCAACCTGAGAATGTAGAGAATGTGAAAACCCCTTCAGGCACAGGTAATCCACATCTGGGATCTACTGAGGGGAGTGGCCTTGATAAGGAAGGCTTCACTCAAGTTCATCACTGGGGGAAAAGGAGTGGATAGAAGTGTAGGAACCAGGATTGCACCTTTGAAATGAGTTTTAATCATTTTGAAGTTTTTGATAGTATGGCCGTGGAAGACGGGATACCACCTGGAGAGATGGAAGGACCTGCTGTGGAGAAGGTGAAAATTTCCTGCCTCAATGAACCCCAGGATATGGTAACTCAACTTTGCTAGGAGATTGTGGTTGCCTCGGAGGGGAGAAATATGGATTTGTCTTCAGCACAGAAGGATAAGGATTGCAGCTGGGCAGAAGTAGTGAAGGACACAGAGGCTATCAGGAAAGATAAGGGAGTTTCAGAAGCGCTAGGATTGATGCAGAGACCTTTCAAGAAAGCCTCTTTCTCTTCCCAGTCTAGACTGGGACGCAAAAAGGATCAGGAGAAATTAAAACTCATAGGGGATCTGTTGGCGGAATCTGGGGTGGTTAAGACCCTGGATCAAATCTTCACCCAATCTCCTCAATGATAGTACTCTCCTAAAATTTGAGGGGGCTACATAGTGCCCCCCGACAAAAATCTATGCGACGGTTGATCTTTGAGCATTCTCTGGATATTATTTGTATCCAGGAGACCAAGTTATTTGTGGAAGCTATGTCTTTCTGTCTACCTTGTGTTTGGGCTGTGGGACAATGTCAATGTGTGGGTGCTATGGGTTCTGCAGTGGGTGTGGCAGTATGCTAGGATCTGGGGAAGGTTACCCCACTCCACTAGGTTGCAGATACCTTGGCGCTCTCCATGACTGCAATATCCCCTGAGACTGGAGAACTGATGCTGGTCACCAATGTTTATGCTCCTAGAGATATTCATGGGCAGCACAGGCTTTGGCAGCATCTGGGTCTTGTTCGGAGTGTTTTTCCTTGTCTTTCATGGATCTTGTGTGGAGATTTCAATGTTATTCTCAATCTTGAGGAGAAAAGGGGAGGGACTACTCAGGTAGATCCCTCGTCTGTTCTCTTTAGACACAATTTGGAGCAGTTGCGGCTATCAGATGTTCAGCCTTGCAACGGTCTTTTTACCTGGAGTAACAGAAGAATTGGTAAGGATGTTATCTCTGAGCATTTAGATAGATTTTCAGTTTCCTATTTTTGGTTATCTAATGCCTTCTCTATTGCTTCAAAAATTTTGGATTGGAGAGGGTCTGACCATTGGCCCATTAAGCTCACAACCAGCTCTATAGATGGGCCCAAGAAACCACCCTTCAAGTTTCAGCTTATGTGGCTCAGGGATGCATCTTTGCACTCTCTGATGGCTCACTGGTGGAAGCAAGGAGGACTTGAGTATGGGACAGCTATGTACTGCTTTGCTAAAAATCTTCAGTTTGTCAAAAGAAAACTTTAGGTGTGGAGCAGGAACAATTTTGGCAACCTTAATGCTATGAAGAAAAAAGCTCAGGGTAAGCTGGATAGTATTACCAAATAGATTCTTGACTTTGGCTTGACGGAGGAGCTTTGTAAGGCTGAATTTGGGGCGTTGAGTGAGTTGGATGAGTGGGAGCTTAGGGAAGAAATATTTTGGAAGCAGAAATCTTGGATTGATTGGCTCCAAAAAGGTGATAGGAATACTGCCTTTTTTCACAAGTCTGTCCAGGCGAGGCGCAACAGGAATTATATTACTTCTCTTTTGTTATCGGATGGTACTCGAGCGGCTTCCTCTCCAGCCATTTCGAAGGAGGCAGTACAGTTTTTCTCTGAGGTTTTTTCTAATACTACGCCTACTGCTGATTTGGAGGAGAACTCAGTCTTGTCTTGTATTCCTCCTATCATCACGCCTGATATGAATGAAGCACTCCTAAAGCTGATTGATAAGGAAGAAATTGAGATTTTTTTTTCCATGCGAAGAGGTAAAGTGCCAGGTCTGGATGGCTTCCCAGCTAAATTCTTCCAAGAGTTTTGAGATATTATCAGTGTGGATCTTGTGGCAGTGGTTCAGGAGTCTTATCACAATAAAGAGATGCTTAGAGCACTCAATGCTACCTTCTTGGTGCTGATTCCAAAAAAAGAGCAGGCGAACCGTTTGGATCAGTTTAGGCCAATTGCACTATGTAATATGGTGTATAATATCATCACCAAGCTTATCGCTGAAAGACTCAAAGTTTGGCTCCCTACGATCATATCAGATGAGCAGGGAGGCTTTGTTGCTGGTAAACAGATTCTGGATGGAGTGGTGATTGCTTCAGAAGCCATCCACTCCATGAGCAAATCCCAGGAGAGAGCTATGTTTATCAAGCTCGATTTGTCTAAGGCCTATGATAGGGTTGATTAGAGTTTCCTATGGAAGATCCTGTGTGCTTTTGGTTTCAGCCAGGAATGGGTCTGATGGGTCCTTAGTTGTGTTACTACTCCTTCGTACTCAGTTCTCATTAATGGAGCTCCTTCTAGACTGTTTGGGGCAGCTAGAGGGCTTCGCCAGGGTGATCTAATTTCTCTGTATTTGTTCATTATCTTGGCCAAAGGGCTTGGGCGGCTGCTAAAATTTCAAGTAGCTCAGAACCTGATTCATGGCTGGCAGTGGGGGAATGGGATTGCTAATCTGACTCATCTCCAATTTGTGGATGACACTATCTGGACTGGGGAAGCTCATTTGAGGGAAGCACAGGGTTTTCATAACACTTTGGACACTTATCTTTTGGCTACTAGGCAGAAATTAAATGAACACAAATTGGCCATTTTTTTCTTTAATAACCCCGTCTCTATCCAGCGTAGAATTGCCGCTGTCCTTAGATTTCAGATACAGGCTCTTCCGGTGACTTATCTGGGGATCCCCATTATGGTTGGCAAACAACCCAAGCTTTTTTGGTAGAATATCCTGGATAATTTAAGGCAAAGAGTGAATCACTGGACCCATCATTGGCTTACGATGACGGGGCGTGTCACCCTTCTGCAATCTGTTATTCAAGCTTTGCCTATTTATCGCAGTATGATTTAGGCTGCCCTGATGTTCTTTCTCTGTGAGTATGATGCCATGTCTCAGCAATTCCTTTGGAGTGGAAACCTTCAGCACTCGAAATGGAGCCTTGTGAATTAGGACACAGTTTGCAAGCCCAAGAAGGAAGGGGGGCTCGGCCTTAGATCTGCTATTCTGTCCAGACAGGCTCTCACGGTGAAGTTGTATTGGCGTTGGTGCACTAATCAGTCTCAGCTTTGGGCCCAAATTATGACAGCAAAATACTTCCCAGGGGCTATTTTGTTGGAGGTTCCCAAGCTGCCCGTGGAAGGGTGGGGATCGATGGTTTGGCACACCCTCAAATTGGGAGCTTCACTGGTCAAGTCCAAGCTATTTTGGATATGCAACAGCGGTGTAGAGATGCTATTCTGGGAGGATTCTTGGAATGGTGGTCTGCCCCTTCTCACCTCACATCCTCATCTATAGAGCCTTTGTGACGCTTTTCATGAGGCTGGGTGGGACACTGTTGATAGATATAAAGATGTTTTTACTTTGGGATCAGTTGTGGCCTTTAAGTGGAAAAATGTGTCTGAGTGGCTACGTGGAGGCATGGAGGATAATAGGCTGGAGTTAGCCCTTCTTTTGGATGGCAGAGTTTGTAGCTCTTTGACTGAGAGAGATAATTTGGCCTGGGGAGGTGATGCTACTGGGTAGTATTCTGTTGCTTCGGGTTACTTGCCACTGATGACATAATGTTTTGGGGATACAGATTTTTGGTGGAGTAAAAGAATTTGGAATTCTACCTCTTGGCCGAAATGTAATTTCTTCATCTGGACGCTTACTTATAACCGCTGCCTTACTCAGGATAATCTTTGCAGAAGAGGTTTTCAAGGCCCGTCTAGGTGTGTGTTTTGCTGTGATAATGAGGAAAGGCTGAGCACATCTTTTTTTCCTATTCTTTTGCTCGTAGTCTGCGGCATCAGTGGTGGGATGTGTGGGAGCACCCCTGTTGGCATGTTGTCTCCTTGGCAGATTTTTGGCAGCACTTGGATCTTCCGCCTAGCAGGGCATCTATTTTGCAAAATGCTTGGAATGTTGGTCCTATTTTTCTCCTTTGGAACCTCTGGATCAAAAGAAATAGAAGAATTTTTCAAGGGCGTGCACTGAGCAGTAGGGCACTGTGGCTGAAGGTCCTGGTCGCGCTCCAAGAGACTATCCAAGCGAATTTGGGCAGGGGGAAGACTTGGCACCACCTGATGCAAAGATCCTATCACACCTTTCCCCTGTTTTGCATTCTACGGGTATGACGGGCCAGCACACTCACACTTTGAACTTCACCAGACTTAGGCCATGCCCCATAAGCTGGATGGGAAGATGGACGCTGCCTGAGGAAGGATCCACAAAGATGAATGTGGACGGATCCTCTAGAGGAAATCTAGGAGAGGCTGGGATTGGTGGCGTGGGGAGAAACAAGGCTGGTGAGATTCTGTTTTTGTTCTCTATTTTCAAGGGACATTACACTAACAATTACATGGAGGCGTTGGCTATCCTGGAAGCCTTGTAAATTTGCTGTCATAAGGGCTTGCCCAACATTATCTGTGAGTCAGATTCATAGGTTGTTGTTAACCTGCTGAGGAATGGTAGTTTAGATGGAGTGAACTGGCAGCTTGCAACGATTATCAAGCAGATTCGCCAAATTAGTATGGTCTTCGAGGTTGTCTCCTTCAGGCATATTCCCCGTGAGTGGAACGGGGTGGCTGACCGTCTCGCTAAATGGGCCACTGAGCATGGGCCAAATTGGGCTGTTTATGATCACGATAGGATCCCGGGGGAGTTAACCCCCATCCTGTCGCAACTCCTGGAGCATGATATGATGTTGTAATTTCTCATTTTTGGGTGTTTCTGAATAAATTTTTACCCCTTTTTAGTTGCAAAAATCACTGATTTTTAAAAAATAAGTTCATAGAAACTATATATATTTTTAATTTAACAAGATTAAAACTCAATATACAATAAAACTCATGATAAAGAATGCAATCCCATGAAAATGATGGAAATGAAAAGAAGCAACATACATAATATAATAAAAATAAGTAATCCATTACATATAACTACTTTTAATTTCAATAGTATTTGCAAATAGCTACTAATCTCTACCTGGTTAACTTATCATCTTATGTATCATGGTTCTCTACTAGAAAATGACTATTTTAAAGACACAATAACCCACTAAAAGCTCCTATGTGAGGGTATTTAATGGTAGTAGGTTATATTTATTAAATTTATTAATGTCATTCACTTTTTTTTAATGAAATTTTAATGACTACACATTGACACTGGAAGAACCTCTTAAAAGTGATAAACTCAATGCATCTATTAAAGCATGATATTATAACTCAGTATTGGTGTTTTTTCCACCAAAAAATGTGGTCTCATAACAAATCATTTTCTTGTTAGTATCATCTCTTAATATATAAGCATAAACTTCAAATCTAAGTTTAAGGAAGTGCATGATATTAATGTAAACATCCAAACACTTTCTCATGTTACTAAATATATTGATAAACATACAATAAAGATTATAAACATTTAAATATTTAAGTAAAGTTAAAATGAACTATTATAAATGTTTTTAAAAATATTTGAATTGATAGTTCAACAACGACCAACCCTCATCAATAATATAAAATTTCAATACTCATAACCATGGTTATACATATTACACATGAGTTAAGTAATGTTGAAAGGTGATATTGGAGGCAAGCTAACTAGAAACCAAACTGTCTAATCAATCAAAATATAAAATTAAAGTTATCACAAAAAAATATTTGACAACACCTAGCTTAATGCTTAGCCCCATTTTGTTGGATTATCTTAAATATATGCATGCAGAATTAGTGCACATGTAGTTATCGTAGTCTACTTTGAGAATGATAATAAACAACAATGAAATACCAATTTGAATAATTTACTTGAAAAAAAATATATACATAAAAAAAAATATAAACATACATAATATATTCATAGATTTCATGAAATATAGATCACTCATGTGAATCAGTAACAACTATGTTCCCATATGTATAATAAGCCAAACTATGTTCCTCTAAAATGGTTGTGTAGATAGATCATGTACATTGTAACAACTCACTTTATATAGTAATCCTAAATAGGTGAAATGACCATCTATGTATAATTATATTGCATAGGTGTAGCATAAATATTTATTCAATGATCCTAAATAGGTTTAGCAACCATATATGTATAATGATCCTACATAAGTGTATCAACTAATTGTTGTCATCATGAGGGTAGAGGAGGATATATCACTATTTATATAGGATACTCATATTGTACACCTAGGTAATTGACTACTCTATTATAGTGTCTTTACTTTAGGCATCAATGTATTTTAGAGGGGACTGTACAAAGTCTCTACATCTAAGGGTGTCCTAACAACATGTTGAATACCCTCTTACTCTATATCACCAAGAATGGTGTGTATAATATGAATAAGCTTACCTAAGTAGGTTTTATGTTTTTATCCATATTAACATTTAACTACTTTCAATGTATCTTATAAATCTTGTCATGTGTACCCAATGGAATAGAGGAGTGTCATCGTGCAAATGCTCTCACTTGAACCATTATCAAACATAACATTGTTTATGGGTTGTTCATTGATGTAGCCTCATATGAATAACACATGAAAATTTGAATATTCATCAACTATCTTGTTATCATTAAATGTGATCAGTGGAATATCGTTAATTGTACCAATGATATCATTTACTGGATGAGCATATGTTAGTGGTGGAGGATGCATGTTATATACATAATGTATCTCTAAATTGTTTTTAGTTTTTATTGTCTCATGTTTAGGAAAAGAAACACTAAATTCTTTTTTTTATTTACATCATGTTGTGGTCTAGAATCCTTTGTAGGAGTGTACAAATTGATAATGTTTTCATCTATAATATCATGTATATTATGGTGTAATGTGAAACATCTATTCATTAAATGACTTGTAATCTGATGATAATCATAATATGCATTGTTGTAATAGTTCTTTGGTTTAGGCCTACTTGGATGAAGATATTATGGAGTGTGATATGGTTATACTCAAATCACTTCTTTAGTAACACATGAGAAGCTAATGGTATTAATGAATATTACTTCTTTAGTGGAGTTATTAATTATAACTAGTTTGTAGGTTATGACATTTTATTGATTGTAATCATCACCTCGTTCTTATTATCTTTTAGTTTTATATTATAATTTGGTTTGTTTTAAAACTTTTTTTTTAGATTATTTGGAGGAGTTGATATATAATTGATTATATTAAAAGAAAATAACTTGACTTTTCTATCCCTTATTATATGGAATAGCTCATCAAAAAAATTGAATCTCTTGAATATAATTGAATCTTGGAGTGGTGCTAGAAAACTTTATTTGAATATATCTCATAATTCATTTTCATCCATAACATTGGTCATATTGGCTACCATAATATTGTATTGAATTACATAATAATTAATTAGTTAATTAGGTCATTGCTTAAGCTTACCAATTTTTTTGTAGGATAGATTCTCATCAATGATGATGATAAAATGTGTTAGGAATTGATCAGCTAATGGGTTGACTCACTTTACCAATTGGATATGGATATCATAGAACCATCATAATGCATATTCCTTAAGACTTTTTGTAAATAATTTGGTTAGTATTTTATTGTTGTACACATAGTCCAAGCATTTGCATGGAATGATCTAAGGTATTGTTTGGGATCACCTTTAATTTTGTATAATGGGATATTTCAATCTATAAATATTAGTGTTAAATTATAGGTTACTATCTCAATGGCTAATTGGTTATGTATAAAATCATTTGATTTCATGGAATGAATACACCTCGGCATGCAGAGTTATAACAATCTACTTAAGGGAATGTGTAGTAGGATAGGTTGGTGATGGAACATGTGTAGTCACCATGGGAGGGATAAAGGATTCCTATATAGGAATAGGTATCAAAATCTATTTACATCCACATGTTTTTCTCAAACTTTGGGTGAATGTCACATAGGTCACTAGAGTTGTAAGTGTATGGATAATAATGGTAGTAGTGGTCTAAATATATGATGTGTAATCTTGGTCCAACCTCTTTTTATCATATCTTTTTATTTATAACATTTCATCAATATGATGTGGATTCACATTAGGATATTCAGTGAACTCTTTATTATCCATGACATCTTTTATATCTTTAGTGATTGTATCACTAGTATCAATATTCATGATAATTCCATCAATTGGTTGGATAAGATATGATGTATAATCCATATTAGGAGAAACAAGGAGGTGATTCATTCTCTTTTCCATTTATTAGTATCAATAGGCATCTTAGATTGGACATTACAATAATAGAGTTGGAGGAAGGCTTGGGATTATTCATTGGTAACTTTATCTTATTGGTGAATTTAAATTTTATCCTTCTTACCTATTTGCTTACATAATTGATCCAAACAAGATACATTATCCATGTATAACAATATGAAAAAACTACCCTCACTACTTGTGTTAACCAAGAATGTTCACATGATTAATGTAGGGAATAATTAGAATTCAAGTCTGAAAATAAAATCACAAGACTAAAATATAAAACCCTATAAGGATGAAACCCTAATGAAGATCTAGAGAAAAGGGTGAAAATATCTTTTGTGTATAGAAGTCAAAAATCAAATTAATGAAACCCTCAAATAAAAGAATTGAAAAATATTTTTTTATGTAAGGAGATTAAATTTGAAATTTGAAACCATAGGACAAAAAATGTGAAACCTTAGAAGAATGAAACCCTAATGAAAACCTAAGATTTTGAACTATTTTATATGTGTACGGGTTCACATATATATTTTACCTTAATTTGTATTACTTAATCTAATTAATATTAAAATATATAATGTAATTCAGATATTAAAATATCACATTTAAGTATACATCTGAATGTAAAAGATTGAGATTGATTTTTGGATTTGGAAAGTGGCATATGATATATATATTAAGTATAAAAAAGGGAAGAATACTTTACTTTTTGGTTGACTATTTGACTATGACTGTATTATGAATACTTATATTTTCAATAAAAATTAGGCATGTGGTTTGTTCAGCTTTAGAACTAATTATTTGTCAACACAAGGTCAGTTCCAGTAGATTGGGTTAGTATAATCGGTTGATACTAACCTATTGGTCAGTACTAACTTGAATAGATATAAGTAATAATGATTATATACTCCCTTATGTGTGTCTATGTTTACTCTGTATTCATGATCTTTAAAGTCCCCCTTAGGACATAATTAGAATAAATAGGATTTCCCCATAAACCCTAACATAAACACATGCAATTCTGATCTTTTTATTCAAACCCTAGGCAAATAAAAAAGTAGAATTATGAATATATCAATTTATAGAACAAATACAATATTTTATTCACCATAATACTTACCAAAAATAATAAATATTATAGATGGAATAGGACCTTCAAATCTACATTTTTCAATCAACAAATATCTAGAAAATATTATAAAATACCGACTTGGCAAAGGTATGAACAAATATCAAATTAGGCCTTAAAATAGCCTAAATATCACCTTAAACCCATCCAAAGGGGTTCGTTACCCTAGGATAGGGCATAAAAATAGTTTTTTGCCCTAGGAGAGGGCTCAAAATAAGGGTAGGTTACCCCAAACTACTGTGCCACCCTTCAAGATGTTGCCCAACTATTGTGCCCTACCTGGAATTGTGAATAAACACCACCAATTCCTAATTTTTACCCAAAATCACCTCTAAACTAAATCCACCAGCTGAAGGTTGAAGGTTTTCATCTTCAACTTTAGACTACCATAGAAGGGTTTCATATTTTAAGGTTGAAAGTCAAGCAAGCATGCTCAAACACATAATTTTGAGTGATAAAAATGACATAATCCTCCAAAAATAACCTCTTTTCCATTTTTATATCAATTCCCTCTTAAAATATCATGACCCAAAAGTTTCCTTCTTAAGTCAAAAATAGAAAGGAGTTGCCAACATATTCACTTTTGGCAACTAAGGCATATTTTTAATTTTATTTAAGTATTTAAAAATACTTTTTGTTTTAATAATAATATTATTTTATTGTTAGAAAAAGGGACATTACAGTCCACCCTTTCCAAATTTGTTTTCCCTCAAGAAAATCCAAGCCCATTTTTTATTATCTCTTAAATACTTGGATCCCACTTCAATATTGGGAACTTGCAACCCCAAACATTTGCTTCATGAACATAGTCTTGAGCTTGAATGTGTCCCATATTGTTACTGTGGGTTGTGCCATTGTATTTTCTCACTCATAATCAAATTTTTGGTGGATGGAAACTCTTCCATAATAGTTATAAATAATCCCTCATTGATGGTAGAAAGAACATCAATCCACTTGTGATTGAAAATAATCTTGTGACTATCATAAAAATTGTTAAGGGGTTGGTTATGTTGTACATAGTAGTAAAAATAATAGGATAACAATTGTCATATTTTAATTTCTTCATAAAATTAAAAAATGGTAGTGATATAGGGGCTAGAATCAACCATATAGTGATTGAAATGCCTTTTTAATCTCCAAAGGTCACCTAGATCCCAAACTTTCATGTACAAGTAATTTGGAACTTATATGAAAGTACCTATGTGCCCTTTACCACTCAAAGTGTTCATCACTCTATCATCATTTTCATTATGTTGTTCATGATAACAATAAATTTGAAATGGCCCAGTATGAAACAACAAACTTGAAATATGACTTTTATTTTCATACCTTGGGCTATAATCTAATTGTTGACTTCTTTTTTTCAGATTTAGAAGTAGGATATTTTGAGGGACTTACCTTAGCACAACCATCCTTGTGTTTATAAAGAACCATACAGGTTTCTACTAAAGATTTTCCACTTGCATGGTGGATTCATTTATGGGCTTCTCACCAACTTATTTTAGATTTGAATTATCTTTATCCTTGATTTCCTCCTTGGATTCTTTTAAGGGTTTCACTTTCCATCATTTTCCTTCAAAATTACTTGCAGATCAGATTTTTATTCATTCTCCCTTCTTACAATTTGGAAATTATTTTCCTCTTCCTTTCTCAAGGCATGTTGAATATCTCTTGGATTATTCTTCGGTTTATGACTAGCCATAGAACCATAATTTCCTTTCTTCAATGCCAAAAAATCTGTAAGGCTCATTTCTTCTATAATTTCTAGTGTAAAAGTCATATATTCCTCATAGTTTGTATCCACATCATTCCATACAAAAGGTTATTGCCCCCTGCTAGAATGACTTCCTCCCTATGAAGGAATTTGGGTTGATTATGCCTTCGTGTAGATCCAAACATCACCCTAGTTGGAGTGAAAAGTTTGTTGTTTATACCTAAATTATTACCTTTACCATTTTGTGGCCTATGTCCACTCATATCCGTCATGGTTTAGATGAATTCAGTCATCATTTCCATCAACTGCTCTTGATTTTGGGTGAATATTTTAAAACTAACCCTATCTAGGTCATCCATGTTACTCTACCTTGGCTATTCTAAGTTTTCATTAGTTTTTTCAAATCTCCCTTTTGTAGTACAATTCACAAACCCTAATGCCAAATATATAAATTTTTAATTTTTTTGGTTAAATCCTAATGCAAAATTCTAAATTCTAAAAAGTGAATCTAGGGAAAAATTTGTAATATTTTGTCATTAAATCATTTCTAGAATTTTTAGAATAATTAAAATTCACAAAACACCTTCAAAAATAATTTTTGGCCCAATTATATGGTTGGAAAAATATGATAAAAAATACCAAAAATGCCTTGTTTCCTTAAAACAATAATTAGGCTTGAAATCAGCCTTGGAAGTGCCACTTCCAACCCCAAGAGGGGGTTTTAGTCCCTCCAAATAGGTTTGATTCCCACCCTAGGTAGTTTGTTTCCCTTATGGGGTCCTCAACCAACTCACCAGCCTTCCAAGCCTGCTCACCACACTCCTTGAAGCTCATTCTATTGTGATAAAACCAAAATTGGTGTTTACACACCTCAAAATGACCAACGATTCCTAATATAACCTTTGATTTAAGGTTTCCCAAATGAATATTAAGTGTTTTCATCCTTATATTCAAGTTTCTATTGAAGGTTGATATCTTCAATGGATAAATCCAAGTGTTTATGCTCAAACTCAAAATTCAATGTTAAAACATGGTACCCAAAATGAACCACCTTTCCTTATTTTATATCCTTTCTCTCCAAAAATCAATTCCATTTTTACTAAATTAAGGGCTGACTTACATCAAATTATAGAAGTCCCCTTCTTTATTACAAATCAGTTTAGAAAGAAGTTGCTAACATGTTACTTTTTGGTAACTAAGACATAATATTATTTTACTTTAAGTATTTAAAAATCCTTTTTATTTTAATAATAATATTATTCTAATTTTTAAAAGGGGACATTACAATTTTCCCTTCCCAAATTTATTTGCCTTCAAGTAAATGCAAAGTCCATTCTTCAGTCCTTGTACCCTTCTGCACATACCAAGATTCAAAATCAACCTCAAGGATTCTTCAGAGTGTGGAAAAAATTCAAAAACCTATTCCACCCTTACTACAATAACATACTCTTCATCCTTTACTTGGGTTGAAAAAAACTTAGCTTATCCCACTCATGCTTGTCACGTGCCATGATCATTGTACTTTCCTTGGACATGTGCAAACTATGCATTCTTTGACTCATAAGAGTCTCTTTATCAACACTCATATGGGTTATTCCTATTTTTAAACTTGCACATGGAATGAACATGTCAATGAAATCAATATCTCCACAGACCACTCCTTCAATTGCTTCATCATGATTCATAGGCATGTTGTTCAACTCTCCTCCAGTGATATTCTAAAAATTAGTCAATGGCTCATCCTTAGGAAGTTTGAAGGATAGTGCATGCTCCTCCACTTTGAGGTAGTCGTATACAACAAGTGAAGCCCTATCTACCTTGGTTCCATCCATATTTTGTTGACACATGCATGAAGCATTTTCCTAGTTCTTGTGAGGGTCATGAAAACCATCAACTAGCTTCTTATTGATTATTGTTCTGGAAATTCCATCAAGCTAAACATCAACATTATCATCCAATAATTTGGGTTTAACCATAAAATTATCTCCCCAATCTTGAAAATTTTGACTTTCCTTCTTCCTTGGGCTCCTTTTTAGGGTTTTAGAATTAAGACCTTGACTTTTATATTTTCTTTTCTTCTACCTAAACATTTTATACATTAAAATCCTTATCTTTCCCTTTGTAGGGCTCTTCATTTTCAATTTACATGGTGGATTGATCTATGGGTAGCTTGATTTTTTATGGTGATTAAGTATTAATCACTTATACTAGTCCTTTTCCTTCTTTTAAGGGAAACTCTGGAGGTATAGGGTTTAACCCTAATAACTTCATCCATGCCTTGGGACCCATTACCCTTAGTTCCCTTTGATATTATTTCATAGATTTTAGCATCTCTTTCATAGCTTCCAATGTTGTCTTCATCTTTTTGTCACACTTTGGCATGGCAACTCAAACCTAAAAATACAAAAAAAACTTGAAACTTTGACTGAAACCCTAGCTATAAAAGGTATAATCAAGCTAGAATCTACCCCATCTGATAGGTTACGATTGTCATATGGATTCTTATAGATATGCATTTTTATTTTATTTTATTTTTTAGTTTATCTTATTCCTCCATAAGTTACCAAAATCATGGATCTAATACCATTGTAGTGTCCCCTTTAGAATAGAATTAGAAAAATAGGGTTTCCCCACAAACCCTAACATAAACACATGCAAATTATGATCTTTTGATTTGAACCCTAGGCAAATAAAAATTTAGAATCCTGAATATACCAATTTGGGGCAAAAATACAATATTTTATTCACCACAATACTTGTCTAAAATAATAAATATTATAGTTGGAAATATGACCTTCAAATCTAAAATTTTCAATCAATAAATATCTATAAAAATATTATAAATACCAGTTTGGTGAAGGTATTAACAAATAAAAAATTAGGCCTTAAAACAGTGTAAAAAAACACCTTGAAACCCTCCAAAGGGGTTTGCTACCATAGGAGAGGGAACTAAATTAATTTTTTACCCTAGGAGAGGGCTCAAAACAAGGGTTAGGTACCCCAAAATACTATTCCACCCTTCAATATATTGCCCAACTATTGCACCCCACCTAGAATGGTGAATAAACACCACCAGTTACTCATTTCTACCCAATATGACCTCTGAGTTGAAGCCATCAGTTGAAGGTTTAAGGTTTTTGTCTTCAAATTCATATTACCATAGAAGGGTTTCATCATCTAAGGTTTAAATTCAAGCAATCATGCTCAAAATCATAGTTTTTATTGATAAAAATGACATGATCCTCTAAAAAGAACCTCCTTTCCCTTTTGTATCAATTCCCTCTAAAAATCTAATGACCAAACAGTCCCTTTCTTGAGTCAAAAATAGAAATGAATTGCCAACATATTCAATTTTTGTCACTAAGGCATACTATTACTTTTATTTAAAGTACATTTAAAAATAATTTTTTATTTTAATAATAATAATGTTTTATTTTTTGAAAAGGGGACATTACATGATCCCTACCTAATGATGCACTTAGCTCCAAAAATCAATCTCATATGCCTTGAAACCCTAAGTGTGCTTGTGAGATATGTAGACCTAAAAAATAAGGAAAGTATAATGGGCTAAGCTGACCCCAATCACCCCCATTTAATAATTGATCTTTTCCTACATATATGATATTTCAAGGAGATAAATCAAACCACATGTAGTTCTCCCACCTAGTTTGATTGTGTAATTGTTATCCTTCACTATATGTATGTAACTAATGATTTATATTTGATACTTTACAATTCTTGATTTGACTTTGCTTTAGTGTTCTTCATACTTCACCTGTGACTTATCCTAGTGATAGGTTTACCATTTAGGAATAATAAGGCATATATGCTCAATGTGAAATACTATATAAATGTGTTCTAGATAAGTGCCAAGTCACTTTTGAATGAGATCTTGATTCGTTTATATAAGAGCTCAATTGGGTAACTTCTCACACCACTTACATGCTAGGAAATTGGGTTGACCCAAAATAGTCATTGATGTGAATGATTCAGTACTAACTAGACCAGGTCAGTATCAATTAGTGATACTAATCAAATCTTTCATAATTGACCTATACACAAGGGGACTAATTAAAGATTTTGGATATGCATGCACATGATATTTATCAATTTTAAAATATATAGTGCAGTTCATGTAGGCATATAATAACATAATAGAAGGGTTGAATCATAATATATCATGCAAGTGTGAGATATTGTCATATCAATACCTTCTTTATGTTCTCAAGTCATATGTGTAAAATGTTTGTCAAGCTTGTCATTATCAAGTACTAAAGACAAATATCAGTATTTACATTTATCATGGTTTTTGTTAAATTTTTAATTTAGTAGTCCATATTTTCTAAAATACATTGGTGTCTTATATATGTGTGTGTAATACAAATTTATCTCAATTTGCATAAATGCAGATATAGTTGTATAATTACACATATGAACTAGTGTAAACACTAAATTTTGATCGGTGTTATTCTATTATGATATGGCATGTTATACATGCATTGATTGACTCATAAGTGCAAATAATTTTGGTGGCTAATACACCATGAAAAATACCTAAATTTTTTTTAGTGAACCAAACCCATTAAGAGAATTAAATATTAATATGCACACAATCTCTATTGATTTGATCTATATGGTTTAATGTACTTAAATTTTATAGTTTTTATTACCATTGCCACATTTAGGGTATATTTTAGGTGTTTATATCTATTACAGATAAGGAAAACAAAAAATGAGGATATGATGTTAAGACAAAATCAACCTTCTGAGTGTATACATTCTCATATGTTAATAAAATCTTATTTACACAATACCCCATGAAAAATATGAATAATCTATCTAATAATCTAATCAAATAGATGTCATCGGTAACCCATATGAATAAGGTATCTAATAACCCAATCAACCTCTTAATCAATTCGATCAATTTGTGTGCATCTATATGACTTTATTTGTTTGTGTACACATAAATATCCCTATATACATATATGCATAGTGTAAATTCATAGATTTGTGTGTGTAAACATGATTATACATATGAACTAGTGGAAACTATGAAGTAATTTACATGTTACTCAATAAAATGATGTTTCATGCATTTATCACATGGGATGCCTTTTCACTAATTTTGCATGTATTTACTATATTTTCCATGAAATGTGGAATAATACCAAGATTTATAATGTATTTTCTACATAACATGTAATAACGTTGAAATTTTTACTGTATTTTTTGTGTAATGTGTAATAATATTGATAGTTATATAGGGTCAAATCATAATAGTGTGTCCCATGTTTTGACATAAATATGTTATATACACTTCTATTCTCCATCCAAAAAATATTGAGTTTTTTTTTGTTGATATTAATACAACATATGTAACACTACACAGGCATATATAAAATGCAGACTTGTCCAATCTCACATAGATACTTTGTTTCCATATCTAAGCATTTACAGGTCCATTATAGACTATTGTTTATGATGTTCCCCTTTCATAGACCTACACTAACATGAAACAAGCTAACTACTCAATTCATGTAATGTTTTCAATAAATATAAATTCATTATATTTTTTTAGTTACACTCAAATTATTTTAATTATTGTACATCTCAAACAATCTGAATATTCTATTAGTTTTATCTTATTAGGGTCACATTAATAAAAAATATATAAAATAGTTAGAATAACATTAAAGATCTATGCTACTTCAATGGCTCTCCCTTGTGCCCAACCTTATCTTGATCACCAATCTTCCATGCGTAACTCCCTAATAAGCAATTCATTTTTTAGACAAATACCTCTCATACTTTCTTTCTATGTGCATGTGTAAGAACCCCTCTAGTTTGATATTGAAAAATTGCTTCCATATTTTTTTTAGTGTTACTCCACATCATTCTCATGACGATTTCTTAGTTAATCCTAATTTACTTGTTCAAAAAACAAAATAAATACAATTACATGTGTAAAATTACATAATCTTAAACAAGTTTACTAGTTCAAAGCATTTATGGAATCATATTTGTTTAAGGTTTCCAATATACATTTAATATGTAACTCAGCTTAAAAATATGAGTATTCAATTTAGAATCATATTAACTAAGCACAATAACTATATCATAACTTATTTTCATTTAAAAGTATAGCTATAAGTAATATCTAAATTTGTGAAAATCTCACAATCATATAAGAATAAAAACTTACAATGTTTACAAACATAAATACTCTCTTATGATTTCAATACATCTCAATGTTACTTCATAATTACATATTACATGATTTCATATTTTTGATAATAATAAATTATATTAGATTTTTTTGTCTATGATATTCATACATGTCTAAGTATTCATGAAAAATAATCCATATGAACACAAAAGATCACCACTATTGTTAAGAACAATGTGGGATGAGGGAGAGCATCATCAGAGGCTTTACCTATAGCCATAGAACCTTTAAGGTCTCTCACATGCCTCTTTTTTCTGAGAGTGTTCTTACCCTTCATAAGAAAGGTATATGCAAAATTGTTAAGAAAGAGAATAATGTGTATATAATTCATACTACAGGTTTCTCCACGTAGTATAATGCAAGTCTTGACAATGAACCATAATAAGAAATATAAAATTACTAATACATATTAAGTGTATATGCCGGCCATAAGACTTAAGATTTAATGTTTCCACCTCATTTCATTTAGACTTAATAAATTCATAGTTAAATAGTCAAGGTGAAACTAAGGACTTCCATAATCCACTCAATGTTCACAAAGTAGAAGAAAATAGTAATAACCATGGATTCAAAATTAGAATAAAGAATGAGTATTTGTACAATTCACATGTGTCAATGTGAAATGTGCACTGAAGATGATGGCATGACCATGTATGATTAAAATTCCCCCATTGTATATGTGATTATAACTTGAAAACATGTGATAATAGAATATGTATATAGAGGAAAGATTTTACATCCTCATCTCATCAAATTACACTTGCCGATGTATGTAACATGCATGTATGAGCAATATAGCATAGAAAAAGAGACATTTTGCATGTATAAGTATTGTTGTGTATACTAAAAATATGTGAGATATCAAAAAAATTGGTAGTAATAAATCTCTCTATGTTTTGTTTTTAATTTTGTTGTGAAAACAAAAGGTACATAACAAGATCAACCAACTCAAGACAATACTGGCAGTCGATTTTATGCCATACTATTTGATACTATCCTTATCTAAAAATGTAATTTTATCAGTTTAGACTATGAGAATAGTAAGGTAAATGGAAAAATATGGTAGTATAAATCATTTATTTGGATTTTTCCAATCTAGAAAGTGAAAAAGAAGATCCAAGAGACCAAAATGTTAGTAATATCCAAGGACTTAGAATAATTGATCAAATAAATCATATGTGTAAGGAAGTAAAAGAATAGCATGATGAAATATTCAAGAAGTTATGTGCAATTAATTGTGTGCTTTTGATAAGTTAAATATCTCATAAAGGGGATGCATCTATGTAGTTATTTTATCATTATGAATGTCAAACTAATCTTATACATAATCATAATCATAATCATAATCAATAATGTACTCATCATCATTGTAGATAACTATTTTGTTAGGTTTTTTCTTGAAATTATGATATGCCACTATGATCATCTTTTGAATTTTTATATGAAAAACCAACTCACCATATTTTTGAGTTATCTTCTTGAATTTGTTTTTCTCTTGACTATGTTCATCATTATCATAAACTCACCTCTCATTATGAATTATACAGTAATCATGTGTTACTACTTGAATACTAGGAAAGGAAGAAATTTCTACTTTGACTTATTGACTTGATGATGTAACGATAACTTTGGCCTTATTTTGTTCCTAAAAATGTATGAGTTAGATATAATATTTTAATCCTTTGAAACCACATGTGTACCGTTATTCTTTTTAAGAACATATTATTGTTGAAATTCTATCATGAGAAACCTTTTCACATAGGTGCTTTATTACTTACCTTAAGTTTGTTTTTTACAACTTCTCTTTTTTGATTTGTCCTTTTTAGTTTTTTTTTTGTAGCCTTACTTTTTCATCATGTTCCTTTTTTAACATTTCTTTCTCTAATTTTGATTTTTGAAGCCTTTCTTTCTCTAATTTTTCCATTTTTTCTACTTGGACTTGTTCTTTAGAAGATGCATTCATAGTGTGTGTGGGTGTCTTCATTGATTTATCTAGTATATGATCACCACTATCAATTATACTTTGTATTTTTTATTCAAATCCCAAAAACTATCTATGTGATGCCCATGCATTATATGATATGCACAATATTATTTTGATCTCTTTAAAGGATACATAAGAGGTAACATGATCAACTTATTTTGAAGCATTTCTCTTAAAATCTCACTTGAAATCTTATTAGCCTTTTGTATAATTTTTGAATCACTATTTGTATATTTATGTTAATTTTGAACCCATAATTGAGATGATATCTTTTAAGGCACAAAATATCTAGAAGGATGTGCATTTATATGATTAACATTTATATGCTTTGGATTCTTATTGTGTGATATTATGTTCTAATGATGTGATCCTAGAACTAAAATACTAATTTTAATTTTGTAACTCTTATATCAATTCTATATAGTGACTATTTGATCCTGTAGGTCTTCACAATCATAAGTCTTATGTAATTTTGATTGAATATGCATACAAACACCATCAAGAAGATGTGTGGGAGGTAGCTGGAGATGAGGATGGACATGTAATACTTGAGGTTATAAATTAGGCCTTATAGCATCTTAAATATATGAGTTCTCTTTTTCCCATGTTATACTTGACTTTACAAAAAATTTCCTTAATGGTACTTGTACCCTAGCTTGTAATTTGGTTCATTTTCAAAAATATTGAAGAAAAAAATATTCAACCAATATAACCATTATATTATGTACACAATAAATAACCAACCACTACAAGAGATACATTAGGTATTTTTGAAATCCAAGATATGTTTTGAATTATAATTAGTAAATATAAAAAACCCATAACTAAATTGAAAATAAGTTCATCATTCATCCCTTAGGCAAAATTTACTACAAGTAGTAAATTATAAATTTAAAAAAAAGCATACAATATTTTGGTGAACAAAAATAGGTTTTATATTTACTTAATAAAACCAACAAAAATATTAGAGATTTTGAAAAAAATGTTGTTATGAATCATATACAAGTTAAACAATTAGGAGGGTAAGCCACAAATCTAGGAAAGGAAACCCTACTTGTAAAAATGAGGGTGAAACCGTAGGGAAAATAATAAAACTTTTGATTTGCATAGAGGATAAGGGAATTTAGAGATTAGATTTGAAACCCTAATATAAAATTATATAAAATTATGAAATGTTAGAAATAATCCTGCAACCCTAAGGGAATCCTAGGGTTTGACAATGTTCAAACAATACATGGGTTCATCATTATGTTTTACCAAAATTTGAATAAATAGGTGAATTAACCCTAATTCACATAAGTTGAATGGAATATAACATAATGCTATAAATCAACTTGAAACAAGTAGAATGAAATCAAAATCCAAAATTTGACAAATTAAAATTGAATGAAATAAGACTAATTGTAAATGAAATGATAAACTTAGTTGTTTCTATTTGAAATCTAACTATGTGAAGCTGACAGTTGACTAAAACTAAAAAAAAACCAACACTACAAATTCATAGAGACTGAGATTGAAACTAGTAAAGAACATAATCATCCAACTTGGGATAGGATTGACTACCACTATAGTATCAAATTGGTCGATCTTGTCCTTTATTAAAAATTAGGAACTTGAATCACAATCATTTGTTATAATTTAAATTTGGTATATGTGTAGAGGTTTGACCTTCGAATGTGTGTAGAAGACCTGAAAATAGCTTCTACAAAATTGAAATAATAATAGAATTTTGTAATAACTAAAAACCTATAATTATAAAAATGGGGAGTGTAATGGGATGAGCTAACCCCAATCACCCTCTTGATGAATGAATGTTGCCTACATGTATAATACTCCCAAGGAATAATTTAAGCCCAATTAATTCTCCCACTTAGAGTGCTTTGATAAATTGTGCTCTTTTGAATATATGATTATATCTAGAGATGGATTGAATAATTTATAATGTTTTGCTTTGGCTTGGATAAAAAATGATCTTGACTTGGTTAATGATTGCTTTAAATGATTATAATTAAAATAAAATCTAATTTATGTAGTAATATAATATTATACACTTGGTAAATATCCATCATGGTTGTACCTTTTATTTATAGACTTACCTACTACCAAAAGGCTCCCATTTACCATCTCTTTGTGCCTAATTTATTATCTCTTATTCTGACCACTATTATTATAATCACCAAGCATTTTATAATGTGAAAAAAATATCTAAAATTGATTATTATCCTTCACTTCCAATTATGGACCTATACCTATTTCCTAACTTCCTGAACACTTATGTCTTAGACAAACACCTGCGTTAATGCAAGTTTCCACCTTTCCTAAAAAGTATCCAATGCCCAAAAGTCATTTAGTTTGAAAATGAAATGCATCTTAAATGTTATCCTAAGTGCCTTAGTGTGAGATATTTCTAAGATGGATTGATATATATACAAGATCAACCCTCATTCATACCTGACTAAAAATCACATACAACTCAAGGAAATAAACCAAGAATCACTCAATCATGCGTTGAAGTGAGAAAACCTATGCTATTCAATCTTATTTCCATATCAGTCATAGAAGTAGTATTTTCATAGGTCTAAAGTATTCAAAGATTATCCCATGAACCATATTTTCCAAGTTACAAGCTAGGTCACTGCATGTATATGCATATCACACATTTAATATTTTTTCACACATAATCTAACATTTATGGAAGAAATACAAAGGTCTAAGGCCCTTTTCAAAGTATTGGATATGTAGGTAATGCCCATTGATAGAGAGGTCCTTACAATAACTCGACATTGTGATTCCACTAACCCATTTTTTCCATAATCACTCCAAGTGTGAAGAAACTAGGGTTTGATCATTTGACAAAGAGTGACAACATGTGCACATGATTTGTATACATCAAAATAAAGGTGATAGAAAAAACATAAGGCTCAAGTTGGTTGCATCTAGATCTAGTAGTATTCCATACATGACACATACATCGAAGTCAGACAACTTTGTCGATGCAATTATCTAGATTTGATGCAAGCATTTGAGGATGTAAAAAGAATATTCTCATTATCTGATGATTATTCCAAGATCACCTTCTAATCCACTTTTAACATGTTATAGGTTAGACCTACATGATCACAATAAACTAGTTAAGTATCATTGTTCCATATTTATTACAATATTTATCAATAGTTATACTTTACTATTTTTTAACAATATCATTTGTATAAATTTAGAATATTATTTATCTAAGTTTATATTAATTATCTTACTTAATAGATTAGTTCATCATCCTGTTGAAAAATATAATCTAACAACCCTTAACCCTATATATCACACATATCTAAATTTAGGGTTACACATTTAGTGAACCCATCCTCTAGCTTATTTAATTCAAATCCTCGATTGAAATCTATAGTTACTCTTCCTAAACAAATTAGTTTTTGTTGTTGTTCTTTTTCAGATCTGATTTGTTGTATGGACATAGCTTAAGTAATGTTTGCTTTTATTTATTACCTAGGCATTATTTTTCTCCACTATGTAGTTTCATCCAAATATTTAGCCTTCCTCAACATGTTTACTTCTACTACAATCTCTAGGACACCCCATTTTTTGGATCGTTAGTTTAATATTCTTGATGACAATGTATTGTGTATGTTGATCTTATGCCATCTCAAAAAATTACTCAATCCTCCTCCTTTGCTTATAACTATGCTAATGAAAAAACTAATGATGAAATACAAGTATAAATGAATATGTTGAAAATCATATCATGCTTTCATATGGTTATGTGAGATCATACTGCCCTTAAATGTAAATATGAGGAGCCCAGTTCTCTTGTTTCTTCTATTTACAATAATGAAAGGCCTAAAAAGTTACAAGTGTTCAATTTTGTTAGTCCATCACATAAACATGATACAATATACATGTGAGAAATTCACACTTATGATGTTGAATGTAGCAATGTGTCATGAAAAAAATTCTCAAGATGAACCAAAAATTGAATGCTTTTCTTCCCTTTCAAATGATTCAAATGGTGAAAAAAGTGAATGTGTGCCTTCTTTAAAAAGTAATGATAATGCTTAAAATTTCGTTCCTTCTCTAGATCACTCAAATGAAATTAGTGAAAATACTTCTATTTCTCTATTTTGTAATGATCAACATGCATGTCCTACTTATTCCCCTATCTTACATATTGGGAAAGATGAAAATGAAAATGTAAATTCTCTAAAACCATTCGTTGAAAATTCATTGCTTGATACATCTACATGTTTAAACACATTTTCTACATCTCATTCCAAAATTATATAATATGAGAAAAATAAAATAAAAATTACATTGCATGATAAAAATGATAGTGTTGCATCACATATCTCTTTTTCATATGATCATGAGGTACCAAATGTAGAAATTAGCATTGCATCCTCTTTCTTTCCCTTGTTTAAAATAAAAAATGACATTGAAGCTTCCATTTTCCCTTATATTTCAAATAATATAGAAAATTTACTTCCTCTTTCCTCATTTACATTTTATGCTCAATTTTTTTTTTAAAATTTAGATTAACAAAGTGAAACCACATCTCTTACTGCTCTCTTATTTAAAGAAATTCCAAATACCCAAGAGAGTGCCATTAACCTTCATGATTTACAACATGATATAGTTTATTCTTTTGTAATGGCTCCTCTACTTAATGTTTCCAAACCACATGATGATCATATCCTAAAATATAATGAGCATAGTAAAGAGCCTATTATTCCAATGTTTCATATGGATGGAAAATTACAACCTCTAAGAAATTATTCAACCTATTTACCAATAACTCCTAGTGATACTTTATCTCTCATGACTAACATGGGGGATCTTTAAATGTAAATGACTATTCTTAATTTACAAGTTTCCTCCAATGAGGCTACTTTTAATGGTAATATCTTAAAGGACCAACCCTTTACTATAGATGGTTTTTATTATCCTTACCCTTCCACATTTGTCATGACCATGTTGTCTTCCTTTGATGTCAAAGGAGAGCCTAAAAATTATTTGAAACAATATATACACTCCTTAGAAATTGGGCAAAACATATATGATTGTTATTAAAGGCTTTCCATAGAAATTTAACTCAACGAGAATCTTGATTGGTTATATGTACTCCCAAATGGTTCCTTATAAATATTTAAAAAACTTGAAGATGTATTTTTATCTAATTTCCATAATCACACATTCTCAAAACTACCATTTGAACATTCACAGGTCTTAACTCAAAATGAAGATGAATCCCTTCAAGGATATGTCATTAGATTTAAGGATATCTTGTATTTCTCAAACTACACCCCCTTAGATTTAGAAGTACAATTCATATTTAGTAGGGGAATTATTTATCCACTTAGAGAAAGAGCATTTCATAAGCCTTTTTCTTTATTCAACATTTTATATTAGGATGTGCATAAATATGCATGTGCTTTGATTGATACCAAAACATAATTGCATATTTTTCCACCAAATGGAAAACATGTTACAAACAATTTTACTAAAGTAAAGCAACAAACCAAGAATAATCAAGAACCACTTCAAATACCTTATCCAAAACCAACAATATTTACCAAATAATAAATGGTTAAAATTTTGCACAAAGGAAAAAATTCCACATACAGAGTACCTCCTATAGTCAAAACGTATACCTTTTGTAAAAGGCAACCACTTCAGTTTGATTGGTTACAAGATAGACCACATAATATATTTCATTAACTATTGGATAAATAGATGATAAACCTTCCTCCTAATTACTACCATCCACCACACATATTTTAAAAAGTAAAAAAACAACCCTTTTGCACTTACCATGGAATTAACAGACATCAAGATAATTATTGTTTTGTTTTCAAGCAAAAATTTACATAATTTGGTGATTGTGGGATCATTTCATTTTAGAAAGATGCATCTAGGTATTTTTCCCCTAGTTATTCTAGAGGTTATTCTAATATGGTCAATACATCCCATGGTGCTTCTTATAAGGAACGTGTGGTCCATCAAACTTCATAGAATTTAACCACTGGTTAAATTTTTGCTCTTAGTGTACCTTCTATCAAGACTAACCTCTCCCACATTGATCCTATCAAGGAACCATTGGTTGACCATGTTATTTATAGAGGGACATATGGAGGAAACATGGAGATGCATTTGATATAACCTAATATCACATTCACAAATTAGATTTGGGTATCAAAACTAACATGTAAAAATACATATTAGAAAGTTACATGTGATATGTCTATAGATACATTGGTTCTAGTAATAGAAACAAAACCAAAAGTTCCATTACTAAATGATCATTATAGTCAAGCTTTCTTATTTGTAACTGTATTCCACTAAATATGGTGACTACTTCATTATTGCTACATTACCAAGTTAATGAATTACCATTATAATATACAAACTTGTCATACTCAAATAATTATTATACAAACAAATGTAAGTAAAATCATTTTAAAATAAGAATACACATCCACATCAAAAACCTCAAGTTTAAAAAATAAAAAATCATCCATGCCAACAAGATCTAACAATCACATTATTCATGGGTAGTGTTTACTTTTGGCATGACCATGTTGATCATACACAAGTAAAAACCATTTGCAATGTACACATTTTCAACAATTTGTCTTTGATATAAAAGACTCACAACATAAGGAAGATGGAAAAAATCCTTGGAAAACATAATAATACCAGTTGTTTTTGGTCCTAAACTAATTTAAACAAGAATTTAGGTTATGTCACAAAAATCACAATATGCATTCATAGTAGGAGCCCTTTGGTTATACTAGATGGAAGGAAAATTGACCAAAATCAGTACGGTATCACCTTTTCTCATGAGGGTAGATTGATATGTATACCACATGATAGTAACCATTTTTCTACTTCACATATAAATCATGAGGAAGAATAGGCCACACACTATTTTCACCTATCCAACCATGTTTTTAATAATGTAAATGATCCAACTTAAGGTTTACTACATAAACTATACCAAAAAATCAAATATTTGAAAAATATAAAAACATTCAAATAATTCAAAAACACCAAAAAAATTCAACATATTCCTAGTTATATTATTTATTATACACATGTATATTACTTCATGTTAGTATATAACATATCATTCCTTTAGATATATACATGTTTCATGCTTCATTTGAATGATACAGGCACACCCATGCACTTATTATATGCATATTTAGATTTTGATGACTAAGTATATGGGGGGCATCTATTTTTTTTAATCATGATACACCCAGGTTACATTAATTATGATCACATTCCATTATCATATTTGAGCTTGTATACTTACACATGCCTCTATCCATGCTTATACATTTCACAGTGTACTTGATATGTTATGTACTTAGCATTAATTGCAAACACATATGTTTAGGAACTTGTATGTTATGTTCATATTGGTTGCCTAGTTTCCTTGATTTCTATTATTTTGCATTGTATTGTCTATTGGAGTATTTGAATATGCTCCAGTTATTATGGCACCTATGCCAGAATTGCCTATGTGTAAATTTGATTATGTCATTTTATGCTTTGTGTACATTTGATAAAGTCATGACCCTTCAATTATGTGACATTTGAACATGCCCCTTATATGAGGTCTCTTTCGACTATTTTCTCATTGTTTTACATCTGAGTGCTCTTGTATGTGTGTTTGATTGCTTGTTGAGCTTGTATTTTTACTCTCTAGATATTTTAATGATCTATATCATGCTTCTTAGGACTTGATGTGATCACATAATGTGTGCCTAAATGTTATATCTACCTAGAAATGTCACACTTATATATTACATGTTCCATAAACAACTTATACAATTATCTTATCATTTTGAGGTAAGGTGATTACCATATTCTTCTTCCCCTCACCTCAAAATAGGGGGCATAGCAGTGGAGGCATGTCATAGAGCCATGGATCCCACACTTTCATAGTTTCATATTATATTGGGGGCATGCTATGGAAACATGTTCTCCACATTTTACACCAATTATTAGATTCCCTAGATTTAGTTGGGGCATGCCATAGAAACATGTCCTCCACACTTGCACCAATTTTAGGTTCACTAGATTTCATAGTTATATGATTCAGATACATATTTGTGGCAGCATTCTATACATTGGTACCAATATTATACCTAGATTTTAGCTTGAGACATATATGAGGTGCATAGGCCATGGAAAGGGCACCTAAAATTATAAAATCAAATGATTTATAGATTTTAAATACTGTTATGGACTATTATTATACTTAGGTTGGACTTTTATGGATTGTTATTGAGGCAATATACTATATTAGTTGGTTCAATTTTGGATGGTGGAGTTGATTAAATTGCTCAATCTTACCAAGCTTATAAGTTAAAATTGATTAAATTATCTAACTTTATGATACTTATAAGTTGTATTTGACTATATCATCCATGTTTACTAGATATATGTTGTCACTTGATCAAATCACTCACATTCACCATACCATGCACATATTTAGGTTGCATGATTGAGATGAAATAAACTTAGTGGACGTGTTGTAACTCACCTTTGTGTCAAGTTTAGGGGCATGTGTCCACCAATATCTCTCTCTATATATGTGAACTTATAATTTTAGATTTATCCTAATCTCATATCTAGTGCGTCATGATGAGGTATCCTTTTAAATCAAATTGCTAAAAGGAAAAATGGTTGCATCAACACACATGTGTACTCCTAAAATTGCTCTTTTAACTTCCAAACATTTCAAATTATTTTAATTTTAGATTTCATACACTGATTATATAATGTAACATTATCTTGGTTGTGGGTTAGTCACTAGGCAAATATCGATCATGGTTGTACCTTTTTATTATAGACCTACCTATTGCCGAAAGGATTTCATTCACCATTTATTAGTCTAACCATTGTTATTATAATGACCCTTCCTTGTATAATATGCAAACATATCTAACCCTAATTATTATCCTTCAAAACTAGTTCTGGACTTATACCTATTTTCTAGCTTCTTGGACACTTATGTGCCAAACATACACCTATGTCAAAGCAACTGTCCACAATTCCTACAAAGTGTCTAGTGCCCAAAAGTCATCTAATATATAAATGAAATGTATCCTAAATGTTGGCCTAAGTATTTAGTGTGAGATATTTTTGAAAGGGATTAGTA
Source organism: Torreya grandis (assembly GCA_037957365.1). Classification (NCBI taxonomy): domain Eukaryota; kingdom Viridiplantae; phylum Streptophyta; class Pinopsida; order Cupressales; family Taxaceae; genus Torreya; species Torreya grandis. Next base: position 4,201,356 of record JARHVA010000603.1, read on the forward strand.
TATATATAATATCAACCCTCATTCATTCCTCACTTAGAAATCACATACAACTCATAAGGTAATATATAAAGTAACACTCAATCAAGAAGTCAAGTGAGTAAACCTACCATATTTATCCCTATTTCCATATCAATCATAGGATTAGTATTTATATAGGTATGAAGAATTCAAAGAGTAGCCCATGAGCCATATTTTCCAAGTTACAAGCTAGGTCATTGCATGTCTATGCTTATCACACATTGTATATTTGTGCACAAAAAATCCAACATAAAGGGGAAAAATACATAAGTATAAGGCCGTTTTCAAATTATTAGCTATGTAGGCAATTTTTATTGATAGAGGGGTCCTTGGGGTAGCTCGACACTGTGAGCCAACTAACTCATTTTTCCTATAATCACTCCAAAGTTGAAGAAGTTAGGGTTTGATCATTTGAAAAAGAGTGACAACCTATGTACATGATCTATATACATCAAAATAAATGTGAAATAAAACCTAGAAGGCTCTAATTGATCACATTTAGATCAAGTCAATATTCCGTACATGATACTTACATCTAATAAAAATACTTGTGTCAATGCAATTATATAAATATGACATAAGCATCTGAAGCCATAGAAAGAATGTTGTCAGAATTTGATGATTGTTCCAAGATCACCATCCAATCCACTTCTATGTTGTTCTAGGTTAGACCTACATGAGCACAATAAACCAGATAAGTATCATTGCTCCCTATTTATTATAATATATATATATATATATAGTTGTACTTTACTATTTTTTAACAATCTGAGTTGTATAAATTTAGAATATTATTTATACGAGTTTATATTAATTTGCCTACTCATTAGATTAGTTCATCATCTTTGTGAAAAATCTAATCTAATACCACTTGACCTGAGATACAACACATATCTAAATTTAGGGTTAAATAATATGTGTGAAACCAATGTTGCTCTTATTACTTTTCTTGGATACAATGTTTATTTGAAGCACTGGAGAGTTAGTGTTTCCCATGAAGTACTTGGAGAAGTTGGTTCCTTAACTGAACCAAAGGATTATTTGAGGGTGACAAATCCCCAAGATTATTTTAACTTATATAAAAATAAAACCCTTTGAGGGACACAAAAACCTTAATTTTCAATGTTATTCTTTGTAACCCCAAGATGAGATATGAATTAAAATCCATAATAGATTTACAAACATAATGTTGGAGGGAATTAAACCTCTAAGTTATGTATTATTTAATTTAACTGAATCAACTATTGCAGATGGATTATCGATTAAATTTTCACTTTGTGTATTCACATAATATCTTCAAACTTTATCAATTACTGATGTTTTCTCTCTTGTAGGAACCCATTGATTCTTAATCTCTCTGATTGCATGCCTTAAAGGGTGCACCAAAAAAGGGGTGGGTAGACCATTGGTGCTTCGTAGGATTGTTATGACCTATACCACCACTTTTTATCAAACCAACCATCTCCTAAAACTCTTCCATAAGCATTATCTCTTCTTTTTCACCGTTTTCTAGTCATTTTATGCTTTCATTAGCCCCTCCCTAAGCCTAAAACCCTTTCCAATTATTTATGTTACACTTTCAGCCCCATTGACCTTGTAATCTAACTTATAAAACATATTTATGGTCTAGGTCCACCCCTATCTAACCTAGACCAAGACCTAATTTATTTTTATCAATAACGATATAGAGTCGATTCGACTGACCCTGTCATTTAAACTTTTGGAAAGATTTAAGGTTAGATTCAAATATATATACACATTCATTTCATCATTTATTAGAGAAGAGAAGAATAATATTATATTGTACATATACTTATCCACCATTCTACTTGTGTAGCATAGCTTAGGGTTTCAATACTTTCTTTGGAGATACAAATCTTGTCTTATGGAGAAGTCTTTTGGATGCATAGATAAGTTGTGTAGCCTAGAGCTAACTTATCCTTGTTATCCTTACATACCACAACAACCTCTTGTGAAACACCTTGGCTAAGGGAGAGATTGAGACTTGGTAGGTTCATATTCAAAGGTAAGTATTCCTAACTTTATTCATCCTTTATAAGAGTAAATAGATTAGCATTTGTACTTCTCTCTCATGCATTAAGATTTCCTATACATTGGAATGATTATAGATCTTCTCTGCATGTTCAATTTTTATGTTTATTACCCCCACTTTGTGCCACAAGCTTTGGTGAGCACTATATTAGACTTTAATTTACTTGTCATTTACTTTTATGAATATGAAAACATAGGACTTAGCTAGGGTTATTGCATAATATTACTTAACTAGAGGCTTTGGAACCCTATCTATTGATGTTATTATGGTAAGAGATCCCTTGGTTAAGTCTAATAGATCTATCTTGATCATGACCCCAAATATATAATGTATTAACAATCAAAAGTATAAGTAGGATTTATCTTCTCTGAACTAGGATTGATTAATAGATCGATTTCATTTCCCTTTGCATATATTCTAGTGAACCTGACATTAATCAAACCCTTATAGGTTTTATTTCATGCCATAATTTTGTAATCATATTATATTTATATATATTTACATTACTATATCAAACTAGTCAGTATAGTTCTAACATTCTGTACACATGTTTAACACACAATCGCTCCAAAATGACTATGTTCTGTTTGTGCAAGTGTTCACCAAATACAGGTTATTAGATTGATCAATTTGGCACAATATTATTTTTTAAATCCATATTCACATACATAGTTGAACTAGTCAACTCTGTATATTATTCTCTTCTGTCAACATATAGGTCTACAAACATAGTCAAACCAGATAACTCTATTCACAACTTTTTCTTTAGTGTAAAAGGTTTTGTAAACTCTATCGAACTAATCAACCCAATTAGCATAATTTTCAATCATCATTTGAACATCACATCATAAAAATTTTAAATCTAAAATATCTTTAATCCCATCAAATTTTATTCCTTTCTCTATCTATCATTTCATTTTTACTTTTTAGTACTATTTTTCAAAAGTTAGCAGTCTGTAAAACTATAGCCCTACAGTAAATTGGGTCGACCTATTTGGCACAGTTCTATAGTTTATCTTCCATATAGAATACATAGACAACCTATTCAACTATGTTCTTATAGATAATACTTATTCAAAATAGTAGTGACCCAATCAACTTTGTTTTACACTATTTGCATACAATGTCACTTGAAATGACTATGTACTCTTCTTAATCAAATAATTAACCTATATTTGCTAATAATTAATTCACTTTTCCTTTTTAGTTGCTTTCATGCTTAGAGTAAAAAACATATATTAAATAGTGGTTTTTCAAATTACCATTTTATCACACTATTTTTCTCTTTTAGACACACTACAAATCACTTTTCATTTAAAAAGCATTAAACATTTATCTTCCCAAGGTCCTACCTACTTAGATTTACTCACTAAGGGAGAATCCAACTTGGTTTTCTATCCAAGTATAAATACATGGTTGATGGTATATATTGGAAAAACACCTGGTACACTTATCACTATGGTATTGTGAAGTGAGGGGGTTGGCCCCAATACCGAGCCATTACCATCACCATTACAAATATATTTCAACCTAAACATCCTGAAACCAACCTTAGATTACTTTTTAGTTCCTTTAGCCAAATTTATTATCACATTAAAATTAAAATTTATTATAACTTAATAACACTTAGGATGACCAAATAGTTAGAATTTAATTTCTAGTTACTACTTGTTATTTGATCATTATATGTTGTATTATAAAACTTGCTTTGGCTGGCTTTGGTGCAAGATTTGTGTTGTGTGTTTCAATTAGTTCAGTCATATTGAAGCAATTGATTGTGTGCTTAATTTCATTTTGTTTCAAAATTATCTTTTAAAATTTTCCTCTATTTCAAAACACTATCATTTTGGTTGCTATAGTCTCTTACAGACTATTTAGTCTTCCTAATTGTAGTATGCAGTCAACCTATCTGACTGTGTATCCTTATCTTCTTATTCAACCCTTATCTAATCAATACACAATCAACATGTTAGATTATGTCTTCTTGTTTCTATATCCTATTCATTTTTCAATAGCACACAATCAACCTGAATTACTGTGTATTCTTATCTTCTTGTTTTGTTCCCTGGTTTATAGAATACAGTCAACTAGTTTGACTCTATATCCTATTTTGTGATTTTGTATTTGAATCACCCCTTTAGCCTCGTTTTCTCATTATGAATTTATTGTTTGAGGATAACACAAAGTTGAATCCAATAGAAATGATGAGATTTACCAATTCTAATAGGTTTCCATGAAAATAACTTATGGTTTCCTTTTTAGATGAAAGTAATGTGCATGTTGCCACTCATACTATCAATTATGGGACTCGTCATTAATCATTAGTTCATAACCCTAATTTATCCTTAAAAGATGACCCTGAATTAGAGTACACACCTAAAATGTTCTTCATTAATAAATTTCCTCAACATAGAGGAATAAACCCTTCAACTATTTATAATCTCATGATAGGTGGTCAAGTAGAAGGACCCCATTCACCCTCCCCTACATTTTCTCATGAATTTGGAGGTAACACCTTCTTTGCTTCTCAATCTCCCCCTTCTATTTTGACTCCTTCCCACACTATGACCTCTTCTTCCTTGATCTCTTCAACATCCATGCTAAGTATCTATACTAACATGGTAGGTTCCACATCTAGTGGGCCTTTTCTAAGGCCCCTCCTCCTTAATCAAGCCACTAGTGCATCATTGGACACCAATGCTAATCATGCTACTAGTTCTTCTTTTACCTCCAATGTTAGTCATTCCACTAGTGAATATTTTGATACACATGTTAATCATGCTACTAGTGCTTCCTTTTCTACCAATGCTTCTCACACCACTAGTGCCATGTATGCTACTTCTCATAGTGTAACCCAAGCCACTAATAATAATTCCAATACTTTACATGCCACACAAACTATTCAAAATACCGCTCCAACCCATCAACTATTATTACAAACTCTCAATCAAATGAATTCTTTTCAAACTAATAATTCCAATCAAATGATGCAAATTAAAAATCATCTCATTCACCTTGAAAATCAACAAGTTCCATGGGGAATGCAAAATCAAAATGCCCCCCCCACCCCCCTTAGGGATTACCATGGTAACCTCATTCCTCCACCACCCCTTGTTAACAAAATGATCAAACATCTCCAAAATGAACCACTTATCCCTCAAATTATCAATATTGTCATAGGAGGTGTCACACCTACCATTAGTTATAACTGGTCAACCGATCCTACCTAACATTTAATTTTTTTGGTAATCCCTACAAAGATTGGGTCAAACTTAAAACTTTTGATACTACTAAGCTATTATCCAAAACAATATATGGATATGATTTAGATTGGTACAATCAACTCAAATCCCATTCTATCACTAGCTTGGAATATATAGTTTTATCCCTAATATAAGCATTTCAAACTAGTGATCTCCCTGAAATACCTTGGCTCACTTTATCACTTGTAAGAAACTTAAAACTAAAACTACACAAAATTTCATCAAATGGTGGAAGACCTTGTCTAATAAATGTGAGAATAACATGGTAGAAGATAATCTCTTTCATCTATTTACTAATGCTCTTTACCCCAAGTTACAATATTGGGTTAAGACTCTCTCTCTAAAAACTTTGGAAGAATCCCTCGACCAAGATAAATACTAATGTTTTCTCATGTGCTAATTTGAACTATCCCAACCTCTGATGGGCACTTTGATGCTCATTAAGAATAAAAACCATCATGCTACCAATGATGGTGTCACCGATTCCTATGAAACCATTCATAATATTCGAGCCATTGATCCCAAAAATGTTGTGGATCATGATCCCCCTCTAAACAACATCCCTAATCCTTAATTTTCTTAAACAAACAACATTGATATTCATAAGTTGTTATACTTATCCGAGCTTCAAAATTTTCTTCCAAGGCCTCTGCCATGAGAGATTGACCCCACTCATCCTATGAAATCATGGTATGATGCAAATAAATTTTGTTGGTTTTATGCAAGTTGGGACCACTCTCACGATACTTGTAGACAATTACATAATCTAGATATGGATTTTCATGTTGGACCAAACTTTGACCATGATTCACTCATTAACAAGCACCAACAAACATATGACATAGCCTTTAAAGCTCATGAAACACAAAAACAAAAATCAAGCTTTAGACTAGGCTAATGCTCATCTTGCCATATATAAAGATCCTCTTCCTAATCATCAAGATAACAAAGATAAGCCTACTCATTCCAAAAGCACTGTTGAAAATCTTATAGACTAAACTCCTAACCAAAATATGGTAAATATAACTAATATGTGAAGGGTAGTTACTTTCATTGATTATACTCCAACACACACACAACAAATCTCCCAAACATTTTGTGTTATCCAAGATTATTCCTCATCTCATTTAATATAGTTAGGGAAAGAGGACCTTATCTCTTTTCAAGAACCACTTCTAACACCTCAATTTGATAATACCTCTCATACTATTTCTACAACTACCCCAACATATACACCCATCAACAACATTATTTAACTTTCTAATAACATTTCTATAAATCAATCATAATAAATACCTAAATATACTATCTCATCATCTAAAGACACTTAACCAATTTATACTCAAACTAAAACAACCACATATTATCAACACAAGTTTGAATGCACTTCCAATCTTCCTTCTAAAGATCTCTTACAATATTACGTGCCTCTATCTAACAATCCCCACATGGGTTATGATGAATGGGACCCCATCACAAAACTTGCTAATCTCCCATCTAAAATACCCTTTATTGAACTCATGCAAACTTCCCCCCATCATTGTAACTGCCCGATGCAATTATTATTTTAAATGAACATCCCTCATCCTCCCCTAATAGGATGTGAAGTTACCTTATCTAGGTTTGAATATAGTATATTAAAATAATGCTAAGAGATGTCTATACATGTCGATGAAATAATAGACACCTCTCTTTCCCTAAAATTTCCTATTAATTCCATGATCCCAAATAAGATTCTGATTCATGTAGCTGATCCTCCATTATTTATAAGCATTCAAATTGGTGATATCCAAGCTAAGAATGCTTTGATTGATGAGGTTTCAGGTACTTGTGTCACCTCCCTCTACATCATTAAAACTTTTAGATATTCTAAGTGGAATCTTAAGTACACACACAATACATTTTAAGGCTATGATCAAAGGCAAATGCCTCATTTAGTTTATGTGTGGCTTCTTATTATTGTCCCTCCTATCACCATTTGAGTGAAGGTTATGCTATTTAACTTTCCCCTTTCCTATAACATCTTTCTTGGTAGGTCTTGGATTCATTGCATGAGGGTTGTCACCTCTTCTGCCTGCCAATGTGTCAAGTTTACCCATAATGGTTCTATCTATAGTATTAAAGGAGACACAAACCATTAAAAAATTTAATAATTCCAAGAATGTGGTTTATTCAAAATTCCAACCGTTTAACCCTTGCCTAGTGTCCCATTCAGGGAATCTCAACGTTTTAACTCTACTCAAGGTTATCATGTTCACCCTGAACTAATATAGAACATACCACCTAACCTCTTAGATTTTGATGATGATGAGTTGGATGATATCAACCTCAAGATCAAAACTTTGAATCTCTCCCCTCATCTCATTACCCAACTTATCTCATCCTTGAATCCATGTTCTCGTTAGCCACCCATCGATGTTATACCCATGGTTTTAACTAAGACTTGACAATCTATTTGTCATGCAACTTTTGATGATAATATCATACCTACTTGTACCATCGACCTTCATACACCTGATTATGATGATGGTTATATTTTAGATGATCTATTTCTAGGATGACTTGTTTAGGCTTGAGATGCCAAAATTCTTAGATATTACACTTCTTTATTTCAGTCTTTCTATTCATCTTATTATATTCCTTCTTTCATAGTTCCTAATTATAATATTATTCCTCTTTTTCTTAGGGTAGAGATGGATTGATTGTATGGTACACCTCCATTTTTAGTAGAACCACTTAGGAGCATGCTAATGGATCATGCTATGAATGGTCCTTATCATTTTGATAAATATTAGGATCCATATAGTTTGATTCCCCCAAAGATGTTGGCTACTCCTCTTAAGCCTTATGAGCATTTTGCTTCACCCTTTGCTGAGTCTAGTTTATTTCTTACTCCTGTTATACCTTTAGCTAAGCCTCATCCTATATCTAATTTTTCTTCTCCTTCTAATGAGCCTAGCCCAATCTCTCCACTAGCCTCACCTCCCTTGGTGATGGCCTTATTCCTTTGTCATAACTTGATCCCCTATCTACCTAATGTTATGATCAACCTTACTATGATATTCACAAAGTTATTGGTCATTGGACTAGAGATTGCTAGTTATCTCAGCTTTCATCAGATTTTGCTTTTACTTCTTCCATTAGTAGACCCCCAAAATGTATTAACAAGCATATATGTTGCTTCCAAAACACATATAATCATTCTTCCACCCATTGTCTAAAGCTTCAATAATATATTAACACATTGCATCCTACCCTTCCCCAACCCAAAGATAAGGTTATACCTCCTCCCAAGTTATTACCTGAGTATATTCTAAACTATGGAGAGGTATATTGTCTTTGGGACCAATGTGATACCCATCACATTGATCTTTGTTGCATCCTCTAGTAGCACCTTCATGATCACCTTATGACCATTCTTGTGCCCGTTATTCTTCCTCCCATAGGTCATCCACATATCAAAGCTCCTCCTTCACCTATGGCTCTATTTTCACCTGTGGCTCCTATTGTACCTATGTCTTCTTCCCCACCTCGATTCCCTTGTCCACCAATGGTGCCACATTCATGTCCCATAAAAACCATTCTTATTCTAGCTTCTATTCCCATTCTTGAGTATTCTACACATGAGATCCCTCATGAGCATGATCCTTTAGCTATACCTACATTTTTTGTTGAGGAGATTTAACGAAAGGTATTTTCACATATTTCCCTAAGGATTGATGAGACTCTTGCTATAGTTAGGATCCATATTCACATAGATATTTCAAATGTTATGGATAATATTTATGGTTAAATTTTTTAGTATTTATGAACACAACATGGTGTCCTTTCAATTTATTTTTCATTATGATTTTGGATTGGAATTATGCTCCACTTTTATATATATCTTATAACATTTGACTATGTGTCAAATTTTCATTTCACTTATCTCTTTCACATGGATCTTTATATTATGCATTTTGTGTTGTATATGGTTTCATTTTCTTTCATATTTTCTTATGATTTCTTTTCATGATTTCCATGATTACATGCTTATATTTATGAGTTCATTTCTTTTCATGGATGTATTTGTATTTTCTCATGTTTTTTTACTATTATATCTCAATTAAAAACTTAGATAGTTATTATTATGACTTGGTTATACAATTCCTTCTCCCCTTAGTAATCTTTATTTACCATGTGATCAATTATCAAACAAGTAATCTCATTGTAATCATATTCTTACCAATCCACTTTGGATCTCATTTTATTCCCCTATCTCCTTTCACATACTAAGCATACACATGGTTAAAACTTTAGATAATATTCTGGCTCATAAGTAAGTATAGGTGTTTAGTTAGTCATGTCTTTGGGTACTTAACTTCCTCTATCCAAAGTCTAAAGCTCATTCATGTGTATCACTTCTATCACTCATGTTGGTTACTCCAAATCCGTATGGAAGAGGAATCATAAAATCCATAAAATATAAAATCCAAATCATTTAAATACAAGGCAATGATACAAAAAGGCAACATACAAATTTCAAAAGTTAAATGACACTAAAATACGTGATTCATAGCACATCTCCTTTTCTATTCAAAGCTCAAATTACATAGTTGGCCTCATGATATATTTGAGGTCCATTGGCTGTGGTACGCCAGTAGATTAGAAAAAGATAATAAAAAAAAATCATTTAGTGCTACTTACTTACTCACACAAGTACCCAATTTTCATAGTAGATTGACAGTTCTATAAGAGGTCTTGAGGAATGGGGAACATGTCATGGGAAGGTAGGTCTATTTTACTTTTCTTGTTCATATAAACAACATGTGTTGATCTTATTATCTCACTTATTTTCCTATACAAATTTAAGTTTATTGTGAATGGGTATCCTTTGTATTTTGATGGTCACTAGTCACTTCATGTCTTTCATATGTACTTAGGGTGCCTCATGTTTCTTAAGGTTTTCTCATAGATGCCTACATTATAATTTTTACATTCCCTCTTCCATTTACAACATTCCTAATATTTTCCATTAATAAATATTTTTTTTCACTGATTATTCCCCCTAAGGTTTCTATTTGTGAGTTGCATTGTAAGACCATGGATAAGACTAGGCTTTCCTCACAAATTGCCACATTACAAACATCCTTTTAAAATAATTTTCACAATTGTTTCCATATCATTGGTGTTCCTTTTATGAGTTTTAGTGTAAGACCATGGATACAACCAGTCTTTTCTCACAAAATATTCTAATACCCAAGTCATAATGAAATTACATGTGTCAAATTTGAGAGTAGTGATTGATTATGAGTTACACGTCATTGACATGCTTCCTAGCTTGATTTAGTATGTTTTATGCTTACTTCATTAATATTTCACTTTTATCTTCTTATTTTATGATTGCATGTATGCTTACAACCCTTTTATTAATTTTTTCATAATTACCAGCTTGAATTAGTGTGATTAATTTAATTTCATTTTTGAATTTTGTCTTTCTTTTTATACTTCCCAATGTGATTTAGTATGATTGATTGACTTAATTGTTTTGTTTTTATACCATTTATGTATTCCATTTTATTACATTATTTTCATACTTTAAAATGTGATATAGTGTGATTTTATCTTATTTTTACTTCGTACAAATATTTTACGTGGTTTAAAAACATTTGTTACCTTTTTTACCATCTTTGGTTTATTATACTTAGTCATTTTTTGTTCTTAGACATTTCCCATTGTGATATAGTGTGTATTACATTTTTTTATTATTATTTATACTTTTCCAAGTCATTTTTTGCCTTTTTATTTTTAACCATGCATGTGTATCACATAATTCTATAAAATAAAACACTCGACATATATTTCCCATAGCATGTATAACAAAAGGTAAATACATGTGATAGAAAGAAATATATCCATGCATCAACATCCACATCCAAGTACAACTCATGAGATTAATACAACTATCAAAATCAATATATATATATATATATAATCATGTGTTTTATATGAAATACACAATATAATAGCTCCTGCTTTAAGGTTGGGCTCCATCTTTCCTATCCTATGGCCTAGCCATGCTGCCCCTAGATGCCTCAGACTATCCCATTTGAATAGTACATGGTAATGAGGTAGTCTAGGATCTCAAGCCTATAACCTATCCTTATAGATTGGCCACCTAGGCTTCACCTATTTGAGTTGGATGATGGTCACCATGTGTGTTGTTATCTCCTATTCTAGGGCCTATGAACTTTATGCCTCTCACTCTCCTAATCCTGCCACTGGCTGTATTCCATCCTTGCATGCTTGAAGTTACCTTTTAGCCTCTCCCACTAGTCTAAACTAGCCCACTTGGGCTGGGGCAGACAAAACCATAAGAACATCTAGAGTGGTAGGGTTGTATGGTGCTAGCACCTCATCTAAAATGTCATGATGTGCAACCATAATTAGGGCTCCCCATCTAACCTCCTCTGATGTAGGATCTATAAAACTAAATTTATATAGGCATTAGATCACATATATATCTCAAAATCATCTATCTACCATAACCACAATGTAACTAGTGTCCTATATCAAAAACTTAAATCAAAATTACAACATTTCTCACTAATGCTAGTATCACCAACCACTGTCTCTCCATTTGCTCACCCACTGAGCACCTCCTCTATAGGCTACCTATGCACCAATGTAAAACTAGAATTCACCACTTGAACACACCATTATTCTCTCCTTATAAGTGCCTCTATGGACCAACTATGTCTTAGAACAGTTGTTGGGTCCCCCTATGATGTAACCCTCACTTACATCTCCTCTCACTGATGGTGCCTCCATCTTTGATGTGGATGTGGTGGTCACTAATACTTCTATGGTGCCTATTGTGCTCTTGCATCCACATCTATAACATCTCCCCCTACTAGCTTTACTACCACTATTAGGATGTAAAGTCACTATTCACAATCACTATTCATAAATCATTATTCATGAACACTATTCATGGCCACTAATCATGATGATGTGGCCTATTGGTTATGTGAATGGTTAGTGATGTGGCTTGTGGGTGGTGTGGTTGATTGGTGATATGGTAGAGGCCCATGAAGGGTATCCCATGAGTGATCAAGTTGATGTAATGAGAGTGGGGTATAACACTCTATCATGGTACATGGGTTTGTCCTTGGTAGTCACATGGGTGGTGTCACATGATGCAAAATATAAAAGGGTTAATGTGTGTCAAATTTCTAACGGACCCCATTATTCCCATGTGTGGAGATAGTCAAAATATGATTGCAAGCATTTTTTAGACTCGTATGGTCACATGAAGAATGAAGACAAGAAAGATTCTATAGCATATTGACCTCACATGTGTGTGGGAGACAATGTTTTTAGAGAAATATGGAGTTGGCACATGTTTTTATCTAAAGTAAATATGCCTTGAAGACTTTTATACATGAAAACAACAACAACACTATGGATCACATGACATCCCACTAAGTGTGGCACATTTTTTCCACTGTTGCATTCTCTCTCTCCTCTCTCATATTCTTGTTGTAAATGCTATTAATATAACATAATCTCTCCTTTATAACTCATCTTATTAAAGGATCCATGCAAGCTTGTGCTTGCATGCTTATAGGTTAGATCTTGGAGGCATTTTTATGTTTGGTTCAAAACCTAAATGATTTAGGTGTAAGCATTGAATGCTTATTTGTTAGCACTAATAAAGTTGCTATAGAGGAGTTGTTATAGAATAAATATTGATGTTGAGTTTAATATGAAGTCTAGAATCTACCATTTTTCCCATGGTTTTTTTCCCTTGCACATTGTAGGGTTTTCCACATAATCTCTATGTAATGTGTCATCTTTTTTGTCTAAGGTTTTTATAGCTTATTTTTTGCATTAATTTATTTGCACTATAGGATATAGGTCATTGATCTAACATTTGGTATCAAAGCTTTGGTTGTGAAGCTTTGATTTCTAACATTTGGTATCAAAGACATGGTGAAAAACTTCATGTGTGAGTGTTTTCTATTTTTTATTGGTTATGTGCAAGTTGAAGCTACTATGATAAAAAGACAAACCTAGTTGAAGATTAAAGAAGAAAAAAATGAGGTTTTGTTTTTTAGCAGGTATTTCTCTATGGAGCAAGGTGGAGGATCTCTTGGTGAATATCATGTTACCTTCATGTTGTTGAGGAGAATACCATAGGATATTTGAAGGAGAAAGCTTTAAAATCTTTTCTAGACATGTCAATAGCCTATAAAGTGTTCCTCTTGATGGAAAAGCAACTGTACAACTTGAAGAACAAATTGGTATCCTTTGGAAGAGGTGAAAGATAAGACATGACCTTATTTTTGTTCTTGGAAACAAATAGAATGGGTTGATGATGTGTTATACTACTGACCACATGTTGTTAGCTGAGATGTTGAAGAAAAAAAATACATGCAAAGAAAAAAGGTATAGAGAAACCTGAATTTGTACCTATTTTGAAGTAGTTGAGGATGAGGAAGATGAATATGAATATGCAGATGAACAAGTGAGACCTCGTGTTCCTACAAGGAGAAGGTTGTGCGTTTGGACATGTGGTAGAGAAGTGATACATTTTGGATGCATTTTTTAGGCTTGAAAACTTAGTAGGTGCATTGGTACACCAAGTAGTGCGATGACTTCCCTGGAGCTATAATTGGTCCACTTCTATCATGGTTGGCACAATTGGTAGCTAAAGGCTACATGTAGAATAACAATTGAGACTTATTGTTCCTAGAAGGAAAAGGCTAGTGTTGACCATATAACTCAGGGTGATAGAGTGTTGTGTATACATTTATGGCATTTTTCAGGTAAATCAATGCATAGACTTACACTAAAAGCACATGAGTTGGTGTTTTGGAAACATTTGTTAGAACATGATGCATTTTACATTCATTCTTGATGCTCAAAAACTTCATAGGTGTAGTGATGCATTGAGTATAACGATGACTTCCTAGGAGTTGTGATTGGTCTAGTGAAATTGTGCCATGTTGATAGCTTAAAGGCTATGTGGAGAAGTCGAGTTTTGAATTTTATGAAATCTTATCTCCTCACTACTATCAAGAGTATTATGTGAACTAGTTTCTATTCAAGGAGTTAAATCAACATTATTCCTACATGGTGATATCTCTTAGGGAGAGATAAATACAAGGGTGAAGCAAAGGTGTTGTTAGTTTTCATGTTAAATAAGTAACTATACATGTTTCGAATATACATGTTGATGGAGTATAAGATATTTAGTACCTTCATGGATAGCCAACTATTTATCAAAGGTTATTGTTGTGAGTTTTGACATGTTGGATGCAAGCCCCAACATGATCATTAGTGTGATGGCTCAATAGAGACTCATGAGATGAAGGTGGTATGGAGGAGCAAACCAAGGATGGAGATGCACAAGGATGTGAGAGCAAGGAAGTACCCCATTTCTTGTATTTTTATTTGTCTTCATAGGAGAGTCTTAGAAGAGGAAAAGACATGTTGTTGTGTTATGGATTGGATTCATCAGAAGTAGGAAGCTTTGTGTTACCATGGTGAACACTAAACTAGATATTCCTAAATAATGGGAGTTGTGAGCAGTTCATGGTAGAATCTCAATAAGAGGATTGTCCTATGTGTGGAGAAATGATTTTTCACTTCAAGTGTTACAATCTAATATGGAGGAGTATATGTTGACAAATTTGGTCAGGATAGAGAAGTTTTAATAATGCAAAAAAACTTCTATTGTGTTTCTGTCAAGGCAGTAGAGGGCATTGGTGAGTAGCTGGTTGAAAAATATTTAGGTGTGGTAAAAGCCTATGTATATTGAATTCAAGTGGGAGAATGTTAGGATGTGAAGTCACTATTCACAAATCACTATTCATGATGATGTGGCCTATTAGTGATGTAGATGATTAGTGATGTGGCTTGTGAGTGATGTGGTAGGGGCCCATAGAGGGTATATCATGAGTGATAAAGTTGATGTGATGGGAGAGGGGCATAGAAATCCATAAGAGCACATGGGTTTGTCCTGTAGTCACATGGGTGGTGTCACATGATGCAAAATATAAAAGGGTTAATGTGTGTCAAATTTATAAGGGACCCCATTATTCCCATGTGTGGAGATAGTCAAAATATGATTGCAAGCATTTTTTAGACTCGTATGGTCACATGAAGAATGAAGACAAGAAAGATTCTATAGCATATTGACCTCACATGTGTGTGGGAGACAATGTTTTTAGAGAAATATGGAGTTGGCACATGTTTTTATCTAAAGTAAATATTCCTTGAAGACTTTTATACATGAAAAAAACAACAACACTATGGATCACATGACATCCCACTAAGTGTGGCACATTTTTTCCACTATTGCATTCTCTCTCTCCTCTCTCATATTCTTGTTGTAAATTCTATTAATATAACATAATCTCTCCTTTATAACTCATCTTATTAAAGGATCCATGCAAGCTTGTGCTTGCATGCTTATAGGTTAGATCTTGGAGGCATTTTTATGTTTGGTTCAAAACCTAAATGATTTAGGTGTAAGCATTGAGTGCTTATTTGTTAGCACTAATAAAGTTGCTATAGAGGAGTTATAGAATAAATATTGATGTTGAGTTTAATATGAAGTCTAGAATCTACCATTTTTCCCATGGTTTTTTTCCCTTGCACATTGTAGGGTTTTCCACTTAATCTCTATGTAATGTGTCATCTTTTTTGTCTATGATTTTTATAGCTTATTTTTTGCATTAATTTATTTGCACTATAGGATATAGGTCATTGATCTAACATTTGGTATCAAAGCTTTGGTTGTGAAGCTTTTATTTCTAACATTTGGTATCAAAGACATTGTGAAAAACTTCATGTGTGAGTGTTTTCTATTTTTTATTGGTTATGTGCAAGTTGAAGCTACTATGATCAAAAGACAAACCTAGTTGAAGATTAAAGAAGAAAAAAAATGAGGTTTTGTTTTTTGGCAGGTATCTCTCTATGGAGCAATGTGGAGGATCTCTTGGTGAATATCATGTTACCTTCATGTTGTTGAGGAGAATACCATAGGATAGTTGAATGAGAAAGCTTTAAAATCTTTTCTAGACATGTCAATAGCCTATAAAGTGTTCCTCTTGATGGAAAAGCAATTGTACAACTTGAAGAACAAATTGGTATCCTTTGAAAGAGGTGAAAGATAAGACATGACCTTATTTCTGTTCTTGGAAACAAATAGAATGGGTTGATGATGTGTTATACTACTGACCACATGTTGTTAGCTGAGATGTTGAAGAAAAAATAACATGCAAAGAAAAAAGGTATAGAGAAACCTGAATTTGTACCTATTTTGAAGTAGTTGAGGATGAGGAAGATGAATATGAATATGTAGATGAATAAGTTAGACCTCGTGTTCCTACAAGGAGAAGGTTGTGCGTTTGGACATGTGGTAGAGAAGTGATACATTTTGGATGCATTTTTTAGGCTTGAAAACTCAGTAGGTGCATTGGTACACCAAGTAGTGTGATGACTTCCCTGGAACTGTAATTGGTCCACTTCTATCATGGTTGGCACAATTGGTAGCTAAAGGCTACATGTAGAATAACAACTGAGACTTGTTGTTCCTAGAAGGAAAAGGCTAGTGTTGACCATATAACTTAGGGTGATAGAGTGTTGTGTATACATTTGTGGCATTTTTTAGGTAAATCAATGCATAGACTTACACTAGAAGCACATGAGTTGGTGTTTTGGAAACATTTGTTAGAACATGATGCATTTTACATTCATTCTTGATGCTCAAAAACTTCATAGGTGTAGTGATGCATTGAGTATAATGATGACTTCCCAGGAGTTGTGATTGGTTTAGTGAAATTGTGCCATGTTGATAGCTTAAAGGCTATGTGGAGAAGTCGAGTTTTGAATTTTATGAAATCTTATCTCCTCACTACTATCAAGATTATTATGCGAACTAGTTTCTATTCAAGGAGTTAAATCAACATTATTCCTACATGGTGATATCTCTTAGGGAGAGATAAATACAAGGGTGAAGCAAATGTGTTGTTAGTTTTCATGTTAAATAAGTAACTATACATGTTTCAAATAGACATGTTGATGGAGTATAAGATATTTAGTACCTTCATGGATAGCCAACTATTTGTCAAAGGTTATTGTTATGAGTTTTGACATGTTGGATGCAAGCCCCAACATGATCATTAGTGTGATGGCTCAATAGAGACTCATGAGATGAAGGTGGTATGGAGGAGCAAACCTAGGATGGAGATGCACAAGGATGTGAGAGCAAGGAAGTACCCCATTTCTTGTATTTTGATTTGTCTTCATAGGAGAGTCTTAGAAGAGGAGAAGACATGTGTTATGGATTGGATTCATCA
Organism: Torreya grandis; assembly: GCA_037957365.1. Taxonomy (NCBI): domain Eukaryota; kingdom Viridiplantae; phylum Streptophyta; class Pinopsida; order Cupressales; family Taxaceae; genus Torreya; species Torreya grandis. The sequence goes on from JARHVA010000603.1 coordinate 4,219,040, forward strand.
GAAGTAGGAAGCTTTGTGTTACCATGGTGAACACTAAACTAGATATTCCTAAACAATGGGAGTTGTGAGTAGTTCATGGTAGAATCTCAATAAGAGGATTGGCCTGTGTGTGGAGAAATGATTTTTCACTTCAAGTGTTACAATCTAATATGGAGGAGTATATATTGACAAAGTTGGTTAGGATAGAGAAGTTTTAATAATGCAAAAAAACTTCTATTGTGTTTGTGTCAAGGTAGTAAAGGGCATTGGTGAGTAGCTGGTTGAAAAATATTTAGGTGTGGTAAAAGCCTATGTATATTGAATTCAAGTGGGAGAATGTTAGGATGTGAAGTCACTATTCACAAATCACTATTCATGATGATGTGGCCTATTAGTGATGTAGATGATTAGTGATGTGGCTTGTGAGTGATGTGGTAGGGGCCCATAGAGGGTATCTCATGAGTGATAAAGTTGATGTGATGGGAGAGGGGCATAGAAATCCATAAGAGCACATGGGTTTGTCCTTGGTAGTCACATGGGTGGTGTCACATGATGAAAAATATAAAAGGGTTAATGTGTGTCAAATTTCTAAGGGACCCCATTATTCCCATGTGTGGAGATAGTCAAAAGATGATTGAAAGCATCTTTTGGACTCATATGGTCACATGGAGAATGAATAAAAGAAATCCACAATAATAGATTAACCTCGCATGTGTGTGGGAGATAATGTTTTTGGAGCCACATAAAGGTGACACATGTTTTTGTCTAAAGTAAATATGCCTTGAAGACTTTTACACATGAATACAACAACACTATGGAACACGTGACATCCCACTAAGTGTGGCACATTTTTGCCACTATTACATTCTATCTCCTCTCTCTCATCTTCTTGTTGTAAATTTTATTAATATAACATAAGCTCTCCTTTTTAATCCATCCTTTTAGAGGATCCATGTAAGCTTGTGCTCGCATGCTTGGAAGTTAGATTTTAGAGGCATTGTTATGCTTGGTTCATAACCTGAATGCTTCAGGTATAAGTTTTGAGTGCTTGTTTTTTAGTACTAATGGAGTTTCTATGGAGGAGTTGTTTTAGAAGAGAGATTGCTGCTGAGTTTAATATGAAGTCTAGAAGTTACCATTATGCCCATGGTTTTTCCCTTTCACATTATAGGGTTTTCCACATAATCTCTATGTAATGTGTCCTCTTTCTTGTCTATGTTTTTTGTAGCTTATTTTTTGCATTAATTTACTTGCACTATAGGATACAGTTCAATTATCTATGATATAGTATCAAATATTTATTCCTAACAATCACCTATTATCATGCTTGTCCAGTCCATAGTCTATCATGTTGAGGCTTACTCACTGGTATCTCCACCAGTACCCCTCCTCCCCTCCCTCTCGGCTCTATAGCATGTCATGCACAATTAGTAGGTGCTACTAGAGGCACCACTGGGTGTGGGAGTTTGAACTATCCTAGCAAGTGTGCAACTAGATGTGGCTCTACCCATGATGTGTAGTGGCTTGTGATCCACACCCGTGCTAACTTTGTAGTAATTGTCACCCAATTAGGCCATATGGTAGTAATGTGCTTATTAGGTTACCACATGATCTCTCCTTATGTGATATTTTTTAGATTTAGTACATGGGATATGGCCCATTCTACATGATCCTATCTCCACCTCATGACTTGAGGCAACCTGTCATCGATCATATGGGGTAACCCATCTAGATGATATATGGGGAACCTCTTGTATATCCAAGTACTCAACAGAACTATAGGCCCCATGTTATTCTACCCTCTAGACAACATCCCATACCTATCATGTATGATTTGGACCTAGATGATAGCCCCAAAATAATAGAGTGCTCCCTAATCTAATATCAACTAACATAAGGCTATCACATACAATGATACCTTACCATCCAACTTATGACACAACACTCATGTTGTCATAAGTCTTATCATTGCCTTCTAGATATCCAAAATGGCTATAATGTAAACATTAAATAAGCTTACCCTCAACCCAAGGTACATCTTATTTGAGCATGTTTCCCATTGGGCTAATGCTCATCTCTCATCTAGATTCTTTGGTGTGTCTGTGATCACCAACATCTCACCTATAAGAATTCCAAGCAACACATGGACATCTTCAAAAGTGATACCCACCTCAATGGTGTCCCTATCTATCTCCCATCAAAAAGTGTCAGTCAATTATTCCCATGCTCTAAGGGACATGACAATGAGATCAACACTCAATGGGATTCAACTCATCTCCATAATACCTCTAAAACCCAGTGTGACTAGTTGAGGTCTATCCACATCACTCAAATGATACAACAAATCTAGTAACCATGATGCATCTATCAAGCACTAATATCTCCAACATCTTTGAAAAATAATCAAATAAAAAAAGATGTATCGGATCTCCATGTCATAAATAATCAAAATACATTCTTAAAAATTTACAATTAACTTCTTAATCAGCTAGTTTGATTTAGTTTCTAATGTTTCTTTATTTTCCTACATAATTGGAACTTATAATTTTCAACTAGATCATCTTGTTTTATAATAAATTGGCTCTCTTTCCATTTAACATACTAAGTCAGCCCTATAATACATAGTCAACCCCCTTTTATAGACTATATCATCCCTCTTCCACCAATTGAATCAACCCTCTGGTACGTAGTTAGCCTTCTTCTCCTTGCAAACTATGTCAACCCACTACTACACAATTAGCCACCCTTAGATTACTATGTCAACCCACTACGATGCAGTCATCCTCTATCTTTTACTTGCCTTATAGACACATATGACTAGGTTGACTTTGTTCCTTCATAGTGGTTTCTTTTTGACCATTTACCATAAATACCTTAGGTTTTTATTGGTTTAACTTCTTCTTACCTAATATCCCATTCTACCCCTAATTTACCTAAAAAATTCCCAGGGTCAATTCTAGTGTGTATATTTTGCCTACTAGTATATTTTTTTATATCTATCTCAATTTTGAAAAATACTCAAAAATTTGAAATTCATAATTGCTTACCTGTGCTACACTCATTACAGATGCTAGGCATTCTCCCCATCTTAGCTATCATCTCTTCACCATGATGGCTTTTTAGTCTCAAAAAGGGTCTCTCAGAGCTTTGTTTTTCAGAATAGCAAAAATAATAAATAAATTATTTTTACCCTATTTATATTTATTATTAAAAATTATTTACCTATCAAATATTTACCATAAGATTCCTTTTGTCAATCATATCTTTGTTTCTACTAGCTCTTTTTTCAAACCATAAGATGTTCTATAATCTTGACATTATAGAGAATCTTTTCACACATTACATTTATATTTTGCAGAAATTTTGATTTTTTGCTTTTTTCACTAATTTCTACAAGTTCACCTAGTGTTCCCTACATTGGACACCTTCACATTTCATGCATCTCATTCTTTATCTAAAACACTAAAGTAAGTAAAGGTATGTATTTTTCAATTTTGTCATTTTATTTATCTTATTTACTCCTTACTACGATTTATCTAGCTTCAACATTGTGTGTCGATATGTTATTTTCCTGAAGCACCATCCCCTATTACACCTACATGGCATGTGATGAGCTTTGAGTGGGACATATGTATACACATAATATTTTCAAACTTTATCAATTACCAATGATTTCTCTCTTACAGGAACCCATTGAGTCTCAATCTCTCTAAGTGTATACCTTAAAGGGTACATTGAGAAAGGGATGGGTAGACCATTAGTGATTTGTAGGTTATTTTCCCCTATACCACCACTTGTTATCAATCCAACCATCTCCTAAAACACTTCTCTAAGCCTTATCTCCTCTCTTTCACCCTTATCTAGTCATTTTTTGCTTTCATTAGCCCCTCTCTAAGCTTAAAACCCTTTCCAAGGGTTTATGTTACATTGTTAGCCCCATCAAGCCTATTATTTAATTAATAAAACATATTTAGGGTCTAGGTCGACCCTTAGTTGAGATAGACCAAGACCTAATATTTTTTTTATAAATAACAATACATATTCGATTGGGTTGACCCTATCGACTAAAATTTTGGAAAGGTTTAAGGGTAGATTCAGATATATATACACATTCATTTTGTCATTTATTAGAGAAGAGAAGAAGAATAATCTTATATTGCACATCTGCTTATCCACTATTCTTCTTTATGAGTATAATTTAAGGTTTCAATACTTTATGTAGCAATACATGTCTTGTGGAGAAGTCTTTTAGATGCATCTGACTTATCCTTATTATCCTTACATACCATAACAACCTCTTATAAAACACCTTATCCAAGGGATAGATTGAGGCTTGGTAAGTTCATCTTCAAAGGTAAAAAATCCTAACTTTGTTCCTCCTTTGTAAGAGTAGATAGATTATCATTTATAATTCTCTCTTATGCATTAGGATTTCCATTACATTGACATGAGTATATATCTTTTATACATGTTTAATTTTTATGTTTATTACCCCCACTATGTGCCATAAGTTTTGGTGAGCACTAAATTAGAATTTACTTTACTTGTCATTTACTTTTGTGAATATGAAAAAATAGGACCTAGATAGGGTTATTGCATAATGTTACTTGACTAGAGGCTTTGATAACCTCTCTATTGATGTTATTGTGGTGAAATATCCCTTGATTAGGCTAACAGATCCATCTTGGTCATGACCCCAAATATCTAATATATTAGCAATCGAAAGTGTAAATAGGATTTATCTTCTCTGAGCTATGATTGATAATAGATTAGCTGCATTTCCCTCTACATACACTTTATTACTTTATTTATGGATGTTCGATCAAAATAGAATAGAAAATAGTCATGGTTCTACCATGTCCACAGATAGCAAATAATGTTGAAACGCATGGAATTAATCTATATCATGCCCCTTGAATTTTGAAAAATAACATAGTATGCATGAATCTATATCATTCCCTCATTGATAAATTTAATATTTTTAACTGTATGTAGATGCAAAAAAAAAAAAAAAAAATCAAAACTTGTGCATGAACTTGTATCATGAACTCAAAACTATATGATCTTGTACTTTGATCTTAAAATATGAGTGCATATGCATATCATATACCCCCATAATTTATGCCAATGATTGAATTTTGAACCATTTTTAAACCTTTGAAACTTTGTTATGTTCTAAAAAAACTAATTTTTGATTGAAGAGGTATATTTCATGTATGAAAATCCCATTAAAATGCTCCCATTTTGAGGTGAAAAAATTGTATCTTTAGATTCACTCATCTTAAAATAAAATTTAATTGTATTATGCATAATAAGATGTAATAATTGAATAATGTAGCATATGTAAAAATTATGTCAACATAGTAAAATATACACCATTTGAATCATGTATGTAACATATGAAGCAAGGCATATAGAAATGTGTCATTGAAGATCATAGTAGTAAATTGTAAAATTAATATCTTTTACATTAGTTAGTGCATGATATGGATCATGGCACTCATCAAACTTAACAAGCTCAACAAGCACACAAATACAACAATCACAATGTCATAAAATAAGGCCAAAGGTCTTATACAAGGGATGTATTTAAATTTTGAATAAGTAAATATTACCCATATAAGGCCAAGAGCCACATGCAAAAGACAAGAATAATGTCACAAATAAGGACATGTCCAAATATCGCACATAATAAAGTGCTAAGATCCATAAGCATTGGACATGTTCAAATGTCACACATACCAAACAATGAACTCAGGTAGATATTCAAGAAGTTGCATCCAAGGGCCAATAACCATACATAGTAGACAAGCAAAGACTAATCTACTATGTACAAGTAGTAGCGTCAATGTATCATAGAACTACAAAGATAATTTAGACCATATATATGTAATGTGATCATAGCCTAGAAAATATCATGTCCATGTACATAATGTAAGATAAGAATGTTAGAAAGATAATTTTAAAATTGTATATATCTTAGAAGTATAGGAGTCAAATAATGGTAACACCTATAATTACCATAACCTATGTAAAATAGGCCCCCGATTTAGCAAGGCTACTAGGTAGAGGCAAGCCCAACATCTTAGTCTATATGAGATCTGTATGTCCTGCATGACACTCATAAATACCAGTGAAATGCACTTATGATAAAAAAGAGTATTCATGTACTAATCATAAAATAAACAACATATGTTAATGATTTAAAACAAATATCTAATCATGCTTAGTAACTAATTTTGGATTTTTTTAATATTTTAAATGTTTTTTTGCATTTTTACAATATTTGATTTTTTTGTAATTTTATATTTTGAAACTAAAACCAAAGAAATTATTAATAACCATGTATTACAAAGTAGAATAAATAAGGAGATTCTGAGCAATTCACATGTGTCAATGTGAAATATGAATTGAAGATGATGGCATGGTCATGTGTAATAAAAATGCCCTCATTGTATATATTATAACTTTAAAACATGTGATAATAAAACATGTATGGAAAAAAAGATTTTACATCCTCATCTCTTCAAATGTACACTTTTTGATGTATGTAACTCACATGTATGAGCAATATAACACAAAAAATTAAAGATTTTTCATGTATAATTACTATTGTGTATATTGGAACTATGTGAGATATCAAAAAATTGGTAGTATCAAGGCTATGTATGCTATGTTTTTATAATTTTATTGTGAAAATGAAAGGTACATGATCAAATTGACCAACTTAGGATAGTACTAGTAGTCAATTTTGTCACATACTAGTTGATATTGTCCATGTCAAAAAATGCAATTTTCTCAATTCAAACTATGAGAACAATTAGGTAAATGGCAAAATATGGAATTATAGATAACTATTTTGTATTGTTCAGGTATGGAAAGTGAAAAAAGGTTCCAATAGGCCAAAAATTTAGTAAGATCCAAGAGCTTAGAATAATTGATCAAATCAATCATATGCGCAAGTATAATAATAACATGGTGAAATAATCAAGAAGCTATGTACAATTAATTGTGTGCTTTTGATAAGTTAAAGATCTCATCAAGGGGATGCCTCTGTGTAGGTATTGTATCTTGGGACCATCATACCAATATTCTACATTATCATAATTGTAATCATCAATGTACTCATCATCATTTTAAATAGCTAATTTGTTATTTTTTTCTTGATTTTTTCTAATTGAAAAACACTTTTCTATTAATTTAAAATAAAAACTAATAGTACAATGCTAGTCATACAAAAAAATGGGTGGAAAAGTCACACCCCAAATACCAAACTAAGCTATAAAAAACCTTGAGAGAAACCAAAGTCTAAAATACCTAGCCACTATTGATAACCATAATTAAATTAACTCAAGTACATATCAACCAAAAAAAGATAATAAAACAACATAAACATCAATAATCAAACTAAGAAACAACTACAAACATGGTGGATGGAGAAGGAGGTGGAGGTAGAGGGTCCTAAGGCTTCCCTCCCTAGACATCTTGAGCCAAGGGATCTTCATCCACAGGGAGGGGATCCAAACCATCAACTTGATAGTTAGTGTTATCATCATTCTACAAATCCTAGTGGGAGGGAGAGATGGCTAGCTCCAAATGTGGTAACTTATACTCTGGAGGTGGTCTCCACCCCCCACCACCATTGACTTTGCCTTTTTCATATCCTCTCAGAGAAGATGGATAGTGAGAGTGAATATATCTTCCAACTTTGAGACCTCCAACTACAAGAGTGGTGACACCTCCCCCCACACTTGCAATCCCTAGGAGGAGAGTGGTGAGGTGGGGAATTAGGTGGATTAGGACTAATTGTATAAGGAGAATTCCCCATATGGTCTAGGATAATTTGTAGATGATGAAGCTCTATTTAGACCTTGTCTATTTGACTCTAAATTTTGAGGGAAATGTTAGTAATAAAAGAAACTTTGTTAGTTACAAATAAACTTTTTTCCATAATCTCCTTATTAAAATCTTCTTGATTTCTAGATTTCCAAATCTGAAATTAAATATCTCTATAGAAAATCTATCAAAATTTATTGTATCTATTAGGTTGTGGAGCTAAAAGCTTCACTCATGCAAATAGAGGAGGAGGTTGTAGAAGGGTTGCGGAGTGTCACAGACGCTGGCATCGGTCAGGCCAATCGACGTCGACAGGATCAGACAAGAAGGCAATCGACGTCGGTCAAAAGTCAGCCGACGTCGGCACCCCCAGGCAGATAGGGACCGACGTCGATCACCTGTGTGGTTCGACTACGAGTGTTTTATGGGCAGTTAGCTAACGAACCAAGTGTTTGCATGTCAAGAGCCAATTTTAGACTGGAAGCTGCGGATCTAATTATTGTAATTAGGTGTCTAATTATTGTTTGGATGAGATCTATATAATAGACTCATGGATTGTATTGTAAGTTGTTCTAGTTTGAGTTGAGCAAAGTTAGCTCCTTCTGTGTGTGAGGTGAGCAAGGTTGTTCCTTCTAGTTCCACAACAGTACCAAGGTGGGTACTGGTTTTGTAGAGTTAGCAGGATTCTTCAGGTGTGTAGGATCTTGGTCATCAAGTGAGCATGGCTACTTTAGGAGATCTACATGGTAAGTAAGATCATTGATCTACAGGTGTGTGTGTGTGCAAGGTCAAGGTTCACAGGTGTGCAGAACTAGATTGATTTGTAGGTGTGCAAGATCAGAGAGGATAGCAACACAGTAAGATCTACTTGGAGTACAATGTGTACTCAGAAAGAGAGCAAAGAGGAAGGCAAGGAAGTTCCTTCCATAAGTAAGATCATTTGAGGTGCAGGTTGTTGCAGGTTCAGGGGAGATCTACTTGAAGTACATTTGTGTACTTGTGGAGTGTGTGGAGCACTTGTGGTGTATGTGGAGCACTAGAGAACTGGCAGTAGTGGATACTGACTGGTTGGAGGTGAACACCAACTCTGTGTTTGAGTTGTGTGTTGGGACCTAAGAGAGAGAGATTTGAGAAGAGAATTACTGTTCACTTGAGGTGTGGGAAGCCTCTGAAGAGGTGGTGGAGAAGAAGTGGCATCTTCTTTATTGTATTCTTTTCTGTATGAGTATTAATACAAGTTGTGTATTGTCTCTCATATTCTGTGTTATTTTTGAATTCTAGTTACTTGTGATTCTGGTTAATTTCCGCATATTAAGTTGCTTGGTAATCAATTGTGTGCTTCCGTTATTCATCCCAACACGTGGTATCAAAGCTAAGGTTGTAGGGAGCAGGTTTTGTGTTTGGTTACATGTCACTCTTAGGGGTTTTTGATTGAGTGGGAGTAGAGCAATGGTAGATGAAAGTATGCTAAGAATGGAGGAGTTGAAAGGCACAAATGGTCTCTTAAGGTCCTATAGAAAGAAAGAGCAGGTAAAAGAATATTGTTGGTTGGTAGCAGATCATCATGAAGGAACTGAAGATGCAGATGTTGCAGGTGTTGTTGCACAGGATACTTTGGAAGGTTTCTTGGATAAAGTTGAATCTTGGATAATAGATTTTGTTGCCTCTTTCCATGCAGCCCCAAGTAGAGGAGCTGGTGAGCCTTGCCAAAGAATTAGCAAAGGGGAAGTGAAGCTGAAATTGTAGGCGGCCAACACATGGGTGTTGAAGGAGGTCATGCAGGTCCCAGGCTTGGAGATATGGCTAATTTCTTCAAGAAAGTTAGGTGATGAGAGATGCACAAGAAATCTCACAGTGGATACACTTGAATTAGCTGGTGGTAAGAAAGCAGGTACTCTTTATCTACTTGCTTATATTACTGATTCTTCTTCTATTGCAGAGACGTGGCTTTGTAGGCTTGGTCACTTAAGCAAGAAGGAGATGCATGTTCTTAAGCAGAAGATAGATATATTTGATAGGCTTAAGAACTGAAAAGCCTTGGTGTTTATGGAGGAGATGGCGGACAGAGACCAGTGGATGGTGCTGGATACTTCTGAGCAGGGCATTTTGGACATGGGTTTTGATTCAAAGGAGATCGCAGGTAAAAAGTCATCACTCATAGGAAAACAAAGGTACCAACGTTGGTTAGGAGGAATCAACATCAAACAGACAGGTACCGATGTCGGTCATGTGCAGACTGAAGCCAGTGATGTCGAGCAGGGTAAGACCGACGTCGGTCACAAGGACCGACATCGGTAGCAGGAAAAGACCGACGTCTATTAGGAGGACCAACATTGGCAATAGTGTAAGACCGATGTCGGTAGGATGACCGATGTCGGCAATAGGAGACACCGACATCGGTAGGGTCGATAGTTAGGACAGGCACATGGAACCGACGTTGGTTGGATGCAGACTATGTGGTGACTGAGGTCGGTCACTGTAACAGATTTTGGGTAGACAACAAGCTGTCAAGGAGTCTCAAACGCCCATATGGAGGACTGAAGGTGGTAAGTAAGCCTCAAATTTGTTGTTCCTCTTCTTTATATTAGTTTCTGACTGCAGAGCAGGAAGGATCTAGGAAACTATGGGAGCATGGCAAGAATATGATGCAGAACCAAGTGGAGACTTGGTAGGGTTGCCAGCAGGTATGAAAGCATAGAGATGAATGGATACCTTAGTTGAAGAATAGAGTGAACGGACACGTGAGATGGAAGACCAGGTCATATGGTCTTGAGGAGCTGCAGGACAGTGGTACAGGTTTGACAGGTGGAGGATGAAGCATGGCTTCAGTCAATGTCAGGGTAACTACTGTGGTTTGTCTTACCAAGTGGATGATGAGTCGCGACATCATTCTATTGCTGTATGTGGATGGTATGCTAGCTATCAGGTTTGTACATATAGGGTTTTGCTGAGCTAAGGGTAAGATTAGTTCAGTGGTTTGCTATGAAGAATTTGGAGCAACAAAATTCTTTGGCATGGGAGACATGGAGATCACAGGTTGATTTTGTCTCCAGTGGGAGCTGATGTGAATCAGGTGTTGGCAAGGTTCAGGATGCAGAGCTGGAGCACACTAAGGGCTAGACAGTTTAGTGTTTGAAATCACATGAGGTCTGGTATAGACCTGAGTTTGCCCAAGCAGTGGGTGTTGTCAGAGAGTTAGGAGCCAATTCAGGGAAGTGGGTTCTCAGGGATTTGAGAGGGACCAACAGTAGGTATACATGCAGGGTCAGGACTTCACTACATGGGTTTGTAGGTTTGGATCTGGCAGGTTACTCAGATGACATGAGGTGCACCACAGGTTGTGTGGTGGGTTGTCTTCAGGATTGATCTGGAAGAGGGATACAAGCCAGGAAATAGATTAGATGGAGTATAGGTACAGGTACAGTGCAACTGTTTATCTCCAAGTGGGAGATTGTTAGGTTGTGGAGCTAAAAGCTTCACTGATGCAAATAGAGGAGGAGGTTGCAAAAGGGTTGCAGAGTGTCATAGACGCTGGCGTCGATCAGGCCAATCGATGTCGACAGGATCAGACAAGAAGGCAACCGACGTTGGTCACAAGTCGGTCGGCGTCGGCACCCCCAGGCAGATAGGGACCGACGTCGGTCACCTGTGTGGTTTGAATGTGAGTGTTTTATAGATAGTTAGCTAACGAACCAAGTGTTTGCATTTAAGAGCCAATTTTAGACTGGAAGCTGTGGATCTAATTATTGTAATTAGGTGTCTAATTATTGTTTGGATGAGATCTATATAATAGACTCATGGATTGTATTGTAAGTTGTTCTAGTTTGAGTTGAGCAAAGTTAGCTCCTTCTATGTGTGAAGTGAGCAAGGGTGTTCCTCCTAGTTCCACAGCAGTACCAAGGTGGGTACTGGTTTTGGAGAGTCAACAAGATTCTTCAGGTGTGTAGGATCTTGGTCATCAGGTGAGCATGGCTACTTTAGATCTACATGGTAGGTAAGATCATTGATCTGCAGGTGTGTGTGTGTGCAAGGTCAAGGTTCACAGGTGTGCAGAACCAAAGTAATTTGCAGGTGTGCAAGATCAGAGAGGACAATAACACAATAGGGAGCAGGATCAGGCAGGATCTACTTGGAGTACAGTGTGTACTCAGAAAGAGAGCAAAGAGGAAGGCAAGGAAGTTCCTTCCATAAGTAAGATCATTTGAGGTGCAAGTTGTTGCAGGTTCAAGGGAGATCTACTTGAAGTACGTTTGTGTACTTGTGGAGTGCGTGGAGCACTTGTGGTGTGCGTGGAGCACTAGAGAACTGGCAGTAGTGGATACTGACTGGTTGGAGGTGAACACCAACTCTGTGTTTGAGTTGTGTGTTGGGACCTAAGAGAGAGAGCTTTGAGGAGAGAATTACTGTTCACTTGAGGTGTGGGAAGCCTCTGAAGAGGTGGTGGAGAAGAAGTGGCATCTTCTTTATTGTATTCTTTTCTATATGAGTATTAATACAAGTTGTGTATTGTCTCTCATATTCTGTGTTATTTCTGAATTCTAGTTACTTGTGATTCTGGTTAATTTTCTCATATTAAGTTGCTTGGTAATCAATTGTGTGCTTTCGTTATTCATCCCAACAGTATCTTGTAGGTAAAAAGATGTAATCCCCTAGGAAAACCATTTTCTAAGTGAACATCTCAGGCCTAAAGGATTTGAAAAGGGTATGAATTCATCTCTAGGCTAACTAAGCATTTGGGAAAAACCAAAAGAAGCGTTTGATGGTTTTTTGGTGTTGACAGGCCAGGCAAGTGGGATTAAAAACCCCCATATGCTTGAGTTGATTACCCATGGGCAAACCCTTCTAGAGAATACACCAAAGTAAATGAGCCTTTTTGGGTTCAATATAAGCCACCCAAATATGATCAAACCTTTTGGCCCAAACCTAATGAAGGGATTGGAGAGACCATCAGTGATTAAGATCCTCTATGTCAATGTGTTGAGGGGTTGACAAATTATATCATAGCTAAGGATAATAGTGATGGAATGGAGTGGTTTTATGCCAAGACCATTCCTTCCACCATGGTGTGAGAGAGGAAACTCCACTCTTATGTAAGTACTTATCAGGTATGAAACTTTGTATTTTAATAATGGATTCTACATCTTCCTTGTTAAGTTAGAATTTGGCCTTTAGAATGTATCAAGGAAGCTAATCCCTAAATACCTTATAGAATATATCACCAATCATGAGAATACCCTTCTTAAATAACCTTAAAATTTTGATCTAGGGGACCATGGAAAAGGGGACATTATGAAAGGTTAGTTGAGGAGACCACCATAATGATTGGGAGTTTAGAGAAAGACCTCTTCTCAATCCCTCCCCCACCCAAATAAGGTGTGGTTTGAGATTTTACTAGGACTTAAAAATAATATACATGACAAACATGCCCCCTAATTTTATAGACATTGGTGATATAAGCACACTATGAAAGCTTATACCTTACCAAGCTTTTCTACCAAGAGGGTATCCTTGAGAAATGAAGCATTGCAATAAAATTTTCCAAGATTCATCACCTTCCAGGCTTTGGATGATCCATTTAGCACCAATAGCAGTGCCCTAAAGCTTTATGTCAATAAGCCCCAACCCACTAGCTTCTTTAGGATGACAATAGATGGCCAAGGAGACTCAATGAAATCCTTGGTGGTTTTTAGGGTTGGCCCATAAAAAATATCTCAATAACTTCTTAATATTTGCATAAGAGGCATTTAAAGGTCCCCAACAAGAAGAGTAGTAAACATGAGTATCAATGAGCACCTTAGAATAAATTTAGAATTTTTTGGCCAAGTTCAATGACTTAGTGATTCAGAAAGAGAATTTTTTCTCCACTCTTTGGACCACATAGAACCTCAACACTACAAGAGAGGCTCTGAAAGCAAAAGAAATCCCTAAAAAATTAAACTAGACCCTTGGAAGAATCCATTGCCACATATATCCCTCTAGCTAAGGAGGTTTAGGAAACAAGGAATGGTGGTAGCACTGGGTCTTATGCCACTAGATAGATGAACCAAAGGCAAGGAAAAAAACATCTAAACATTACATGGCATGCTTGATAGATCTTTCATTATCTTATAGGGTGAGAAAAGAATTATTAACAAAGTGACTATTGATTAATTAATGGTTAGAATTAGGTAGAGAGATCCCTTTAACCAACCCCTTTGAAGCATAATTGGCCAAAAGATAGATAAAACTTTTAGAATCCAACACATAAGTAAAAGGGTTGAAAGGAATGTCAAAAAGATTGTTCCAAGCCTAAGATCTGAAGCATTAACAATAAAATCATGACAAGAAGAGTTGTCAGAGATGCAAAGATGATATGCAAATGAAAAGGCAATATCATATAATATCCATAAAATAAATTCTATATGTTACAAATGAAAAGCCTTACATATATATGTAAGGACAAACAAGAAGTAAGTCAAACTAACCAATGTCAGATAAATACACAAAAGGATAAATTAGTAAATGGATAAAAACTATCTACATAACCTAGAAAACATGAGAACCAACTCTAACACCACCCCCCCCTCAAGTGAAGCTAGGGGTTAAAAATATCTAAAAAATAAAGTGGCATATCCATAATATAAGTCCTAACAATAAGGCCTAATGAGGTACTCATGTACAACATATATATATGAAATGAAAGGAACAAAACCCATATGAACAAAACTCCCCCAAAAATGATGTAAAAAATAAAAATAAGGAAACGAAGGAAGGACTTCATGTGGAATCCCCCCTAAGGACAACTTCCTTCACTATACATGAATATAAGTAATATATATCTTGTATAGATGAAAATAATGTAAGGAACCATCTACATATGTGGTGAGATAGTCCCAAAAATAAAATGTTCTTCTCATTAATGTACCTTCCTCCTGAGTTCTACAAAGAATATGTTCCAAAGACACATTACCTATAGAAATATCAATGCCAATAGGAGATACAATACCCTGTAAGAGTTTTCCAAGACCTCTATGAGTGTATCCCATAGAGTAAAGTATGCAAGACCCAAATCCAAGAGTATATTTCTCAAAGAAACCAAGCACATAAGTAGGTGGATCCAAAGTGGAACAAGAAACAAATGCAATAATAGGAGTACTAACAAGCTCCAAATAATAATGTGAAATAATAATAGCTTCCTCATGAAAATCACCATCAAAACACATATCCTCACAAAAAAGAGGAGTATGTGATGAAGGAACAACAACTATGGCACAATAAAATTCATCCTCAAGATGTCATGATGGTGTCTCATCCATGATCTCCAAAAGTGATGGTAAAGGTGCCACATTCTCAATAATCATGTCCTCTTGATCAATGAAATGAATAGGAGTAGTGCAAATTATATAAAGAGTAATAGGTAACTCAAGAAATCAATCATCAAAAAACAAGTCATCACTAACAACTGAATAAGGTTGAATAGTGAGAGGTGTAGGAGGTAAGGAAGCCTCATCTAGATCACCATCAAGAAGTATGTCCTCTAAAAATGAAGAGGAATCCTGGTTCATGTCACTAGCAAAGAGTGAATCCTCACTAGGAGGAAAAGAAGGAAGTTCCAATAGTGCATCACCTATTTCACTATCAAGACTTAAATATTGAACAACATTAGTGTCATCATCAAAATATAAATTCTTGTTAACAGGAGAAGAAGGAATTGGCATAGAAGGAGGTAGAGTAAAAGAGGGTGTAAAAGACCTAGAAGACTTAGTATCCTTTTCAAACAAGGCTACAATAACATCCCAATATTCCTTTGGTGATGTGGCACATGTGACATAACACTACAAACTATCTAAAACATGGAGGTGAATCAAACAAAGAGCCTCATCATGGATAAATAAAATCTAAAAAAGTTATTTTTCATCTGTAAAGTGGAGAATGTCACCAAGAATAACACTCCACATGCCTTTCCATTGTAAGTGTATCCACATTTTGATATTCCAAATAATTTTGTTTGAGGTGTTGAAGGGATCAAAGAAACAAGAATCCATTGCCAAAGAATAAAGAAAAAGTCAAGCAGAATAACAACCATCTCAAAAAGACAAATCCCCCCATGACAATTTAACATCTCTTGATAAAAATAATGAACACCCAAAAAAAGTGTAAGGCCCCCCAAATTTGGCACTTTATAATTTAATGCATTTTACAAGATAAATAAACCCAATCCTTATAGCAACAAACTCATAAATAGATGACTGCAACACCTCTAGATCTAATACCAAGAAGAAATTTTGATAAATGGACAAACCCTTGAAATAAAAAACTTGTAAATGGATGGTTGTAACACCTCTAGCTCTGATACCATGAAAGGAATGTCAATAATATCTTTTTAAGCCCAAGATATAAACTACTAACAATAAAAGTATCACAAAAAAAGTTGGAAGAACTACAAAGATGATATGCAAAGATAAAGGCAATATCATATAATATCCATAAAATAACTTATATATGTTATAAATAAGCATACTTATATATATATAGGTAAGAAAAAACAAGAAGTAAGTCAAACTAACCAATGTGGGATAAATCCACAAAAGGACAAACTAGGAAATAGACAAAAATAATCTATAGAACCTATCAAATATGAGAACTAACTCTAACAGGGGTCAGGGGCAACCTTATCTGATAGACTTATGGAGTTCAAAAGGTTGAGACTAAGAGCCATTGATAGTGATGTAGGCCCCAACATCTTGAAAAAACATATTGATAGTTTGAACAAACTTGGGGCCAAACCCCAATACCTGTAACATGGAAAAAATAAAAGGCCACTCAATACAGTAATAAGCTTTCTCAAAGTTAATCTTGATGAATAAGGCCTTATAGTTAGAGATTCTAGCTCATTTTATACCCTCCCTAATAGTAATAACATTATCTAGAATATATTGATGTTGAATGAACCTAATTTTCTCAGTTTGTGTAATTAAGCGAAGTAAGTGCTTGATTTTAAGAGATAAAGCTTTGGCTATGATTTTATAGGACACATTAAACAAAGTGATGGGTATCTAGTTGGTAATTAACTCAAGATCCCCTACCTTATGGATGAGCTTAATGTTTCCTTGATTGATGAGGTGGCCTCAGGAGTTGGTCAGGACCACTTTAGAATAAACTCTATGGAGATCAAAAGCAACTATGTCCCATAGGGTTTGATAAAATTCATAGGGGAAGTCATCAATGCTTGGGAATTTATCAACATCCATCTACATAACAACTTAAGATCATTGACATTGAGAGGTTGATCATCAAATCTCTAAGATTCTAAGAGCTTGTAAGGGACTACATCAAGGAATTGGGAGAGGACAAACTCATGAGTAGGTGATGAAGGTTGTGTCTCAAAGACACCATGGTAGTGCCAAATAAAGGCTTGGAGGATATCCAAAATCTTTGTAATCCTGTCTCAAACACTTCTAATGGTTTTGATTTTGCCCATAGCTTGTCTTGACGAAAGGAGAGAAAAAAATCCTTGGTCACTTTGTCTCCTACCTTCAACCAATGCATCCTTGCTCAGATTTATGCTCCTTTGGTCTTAGAAGCCTTTTTAAATTGAATTTTATTCCTCCACATGGAAGCTTGAGTATACAAATAAGATTTTTAAGGTGCAACTTTCAACTCCTCTAAAACCCTAAGGTATTTACAATTTTTAGCATTCTAAATGCTACCTAAAAATAACTACTTGTTTTCCATAGATCTATAGAAAGGTGGTGGTGTAGGCTATAGTATCAGACCACCACTCAATCTAAATAGTGTGCCCTATGGGCCTAGGGGACAAATTATAATTTCTTGGTGATATGCTCCATATTCCTCTCATGCTTGAGATATGTAGTGTTGAGGTAGAATTGGGATCTCTTAGGTTTAACCTAAGGAGAAGTCTAATGTATGTGAAAGTATATGGGGTGGTGGTCAGATAAGAAAGAGTCTAGAATGATAGACATAGGTTGTCCATTAATAAGAGTGAAGAAGAAAATGTCTTACATAGTAAGGCCATGATTAAAGAATTTGAGGACCTAATCTTTTCCATGATATAAATTAGACCAAGTGAACCATGAATAATTAGAATCACCTCATTTGTGATGATTTGGGTTGAAGATTCCAAGTTTATTTTGTAGGTAGAACCAAGATTCCCATTCTCCTACATACCATCTCATGAGAAGGTGACCTTCTTTGTCTTCCATAGATTCAATCATGTTAAAGTTGCCACACAAAATCCAATGCATATTTGGGAGGGAATCAACTAACCATATCGAGAGTAGGGTACGATCCACAACATCATTAGATGCATAAAGATTGACAAGGCTAATGATGTGATTATAAAAGTTAAAAAGAGTCTAGACCACTTAGTTAAATCCTTAAGAAATAATATTTTGAAATAATTCAGGTGCCACCAGGGTGATAATTCCCCCTGACAAGACTCATGATAGCTAGCCTAATAGATGGCCCCTAACCAGATAGTGCGAGCTATATATGAAGCCAAAAGCCATAAATTTTGAATTCTTGCATGAAAATAGTTTTCATGTGAGAAAAATGATGATAATTGTTCCTGATCACATACTTATAAGTTGGATAAGTGAGTCCTCAAAAATTCTAAGAATAAACTATCATTAGGAAACATCTAAATTCATATCATTTCCCTCAGAGAGGTTTGAGATGGCTGTGAACTAATTGAAAGCTGAGCTTGAAAGGTGAAATTCTCTTAGCTTTAAGGGTTACCTTTTATTTGGCACATAATATTCATCTACAAAAGGAGGAGGACTACATGAGCAGTGAATGATAGCCTTATGGTTGAGGGTTACAAGCCCTAGATTTGAATTTGAATCATTTACCCCTAAAAGGGGTTGTGACAAAAGAGCCATAGGAATAGGAGATGGAGAAGACATAAACTAATCTACCACCTATGGCATTCAGGATATGGGGGTTTAACTTGAGTTGGTGCTAGGGATTTTCTATAAGGGGATGAGGAACTTGGACCTCCTGAGGGATGGGATATAGCTGTTTGAAGTTTGCTATATTTATGAGAAGTATTATTCTTCTTGTTGGAAGCTGTGGTCCACCCATCAAAAGATGCAAATTTTGTCTTAGATCCACTTTTACCCTAAGTAATGATAGGGGTGGGGAACATTAGGGACATTCCCTAATCATGTGGTATAAATCCTAGCACCTGAAACAAGTGTTTGTAAGGTTAATATAGAGGACACATTAAGAGAAATAATTATTTCCAACCTTAATGTCAATAGATTCTTTGAGATCCTTGACTAGGTCAATTTTAACATAGACCCTTCTCTAGGGCTGATCTGCATAAACTTTTGACTTCTCATGGTAAATAAAGTGGCCCAGAGGCTTGATAATTTGGTTGATAAAATTCCATAGAGGTAGAGGTAAGCCTATAAACTCTACCCAAACTAAGATTTTAAACTTTGCTTGTTTAGAGATTTGAAAGTCTCTGGTCCAATAGGAAAAAACAACTAGGGTGTTGTGAATGAACCAAGGGCCATGGTTAATAATGGATCTAAAGTGTTTAGAGTCTGTGAAATGAAATAAGAAGAAACCCTTGGTGAGGTTTTAGACTCCTAGTTTCACCCCATGTCTTTGGAAATGGTTGTGAGCCCATTACTTTAAAAGGTTCTCTAGAGGAACTCAACCCATAAAATAAGAAATAAAGGTAAAATTTCAAAATAAATTCAATATTTATCAAACTCTATAAGGTCTAAAACCACATCTAGAAGAGGAATATAAGAGTCATAATCAATACCTTGTGGTAAAATTTAAGGACAAACTTTTTAGCTTGTTTCGATGTCATGGTTACTCTGGTTCTAACTGATGGTACCTATATGAAATGATATAGGAGGGTTAATGTCATCCATTTAATATAGGGGAGGGTTACTAACCTCCCAAGGGGTAGATGGGTAGCCTGACTCAATGCAGTAAATGAGATGTCAATAACTCCCACCTAGTTGGATAAATTGATGGTGTGATGAGAGGCAGGGGGAACCCTAAAAGACCACAGACCATAAGTGATATGTACTCTCCTCTCTCCTCTATCAGCTCCTCAAGATATATGATTAAATTTTCAATTATTTTCTTGAAATTAGGATATGTCAATGTGATCATCTTTTGTATCTATATATGAAAAACCAACTACACCATATTTTAGATTTATCTTCTTGAAATTATGTTGTTATTGATTATGTTCATCATTACTATTGTCACTAAATTTTGCACCCTTGGAGAGGTAGTTAAAGCCTTCTCCAAACTGATTGGAACATGGTATTACCTCTAGGTTTGTGGGTTTCCTATAGTAGAGATAAACCTCTAGATTGAAGGGTTAGTCCCTTGATTTGTCTATTGAAGCTCATCACCTATACTACTAGCACATTTGAATGAAAAGGGAGAGAAAACACATAAATAAAACCTATCTTATTGAGGTGATGAATCAATTTTAACCTGACCACTACCAACTAATTGTATTTATAATTCAAACACAAGCCTAACTTACACATACACTAATCCAAATCTACCTATTGCATGAGTATTTCTCATGGAGGTTTGTGAAGCAAACTTAGGCTAGGAGGACTAAAAAAAAGGTCATAACATGACACTAGTGTTGATAAAACTCACTAAACTCATGAGAAATCCATTATAACACTTCAAGAGACCTATAAGAGAATTTCAAAGTTGAATCTGAATGCAAACAAGGATAACAAACTAAGGAAGAGAATCTATCACTTATGAAGATCAACTAATTAACAAACACATTGAAAAAACCGATGAAGAAGGTAAACCAAATCATTCTTTCTTTCTTAAAGGCTGAAAATGATTATTGATTTTCCATACTTAGGTGGATGATACAAACTTAGTGAAAAGTGGCTCAATATATAGAGAATGGGAGAGAGAAGAGAGGAAGGGTGTAGGAGAGAGAAGGTATACAAGTATCATGTGAGTTAAAACAAGAATATGAGTAATGGAACAAATTCAAAAGGTCCAAGATTCCATGTGTATCTCCTCTGAAGATGTCTTAACTCTCTGAGTGGTGTGGGAGTTGAAAAGCTTGTTTGACACCTTGACTAGCTTCTTGAAACTTCTCTTTTTCTTGACATGTTGAAGGATAAGTGGCATTATTGATGGTTAGATCAGTTTTTCCTACATCTTTGATATGATATTTACACCTCTCGATTGAACCCAACAAGATCTCTTTGACACATCACCTCTTTCTCTTGCAAAGTGTTTAGAGGATTCTTCATCTCCTTAGGCGTATTTTTCACACAAGTGTCAAAACTTGGTTTCAGTTACTTTAGCTCATCCAAACTTCATTAATGTCCTATTAATACCAAATTTTACCTATAAAAATACATTTTTAGGACTCAAACTAGCCCCAAAAAGTCATTCTCTACTAAAATCCCTAATTAGGACTCATGCCTTGTAGCCCTAAAATGATGCAAACCTCTTTGTGAAGAATAGAGTATAGAAGGTATTGATAATAAGAGGTAATATTATAGTACCCTATATGTATTTACATCTCCATGTTCAATTTAATGTTCAGAGAGTGAGTGGAGATATCTCTTTTTTCCTTTTCTCTCTCTTAACTAGGCCTCAATTAGGCCTCCCTACCAAGAGAGTGAAAAATGTTTCTACGGGATCCCCACACATTCCAAACCCCAAAAAAGTATATTATTCAATTATAAAACATCCTCACCTACCTCCATGCCAAATTTTAAGTTCTTACTCATTATGAAAACCTATAAAATAATAAAAATCAATCATTTTAACCCTAATCTATATAGTTCTATTTAGTAATGTACCATCCAATGGCATGGGATGATGATCAAGGTATTTTTAAATATGTTTTTGATCATTTATAATTCAATATAATCCATATAGAGGCATGAAAGTTGATTTCTCTCTCACTTGGTCTTTATAGCCTTTCTAAGTAGCCTAAAAGTACCTTAGGTTCTTAAGGATGGTTCATAAAGATCAAAACATGAAACTACCAACCAATTACACAAACTCAAAGTGCACTAGGGTATCTAGCTTACCCTAGGAGATTAGGGTCCCATGAATCGTTTGTGTTTCGTACTAAGAAATGCAAACTAGTCTCTCGGGATATAATTAAGCATTCTGAAAGGTCTAAGCAAGAAATTAGGTCTATAGGATATTTTTTCCATTTGGTCTGAGTTATAATTACCTTAATGATTTCTATGAGAATGTATTTTACACATCCAAATTTCTATATTTTCACACTCCTTCGCCAAACCTCTACTACATCTCATCTACGTAGACTTAGGGTTCTTAATCCAATCTACCAATTATACCCTAAACTACTTGTGTTCTCACATTTTCTCTATTTTTCAGATGTATAAGGATTCATGGAATGTTTTATAATGATTTTAAACATATCATCAAGGTATTTGAGGTTCATCTCAACTCACTCTACTTCACTGGCCATCTGTCAATTTCACTGCTTATATAAACCTATGCATGTACTTAGTTTTCTTCAGACTAAATAGGGGTTGAATGTATGATGTTTAACTTTAATTAAGTATAAAAGTATTATTGCATAATTTCACCACTATTAAACCATATTCAATAATTACCCTTCTCTCCTCATATATCATACATTCCTTTTATCCAAACATAACTCTTTCTCACAAGGTAGCCCTATGTAAGTACTGTATGTAGGTAATTATGCCTGTGACCCTATTTGATCACTTTATCTCAAATGGTTTGGTGACCTCAATTACCTAAGTAATTTAAGTTCTTTTCTACCCTTCCAATAGTCAAACACCACTATCTCAATACTTTATATATTCCTCAGGTTACTCAAGCAAACCTATAGGTCTGCATATCTACATGAGAGTATGCAACTAGGACTATGTAGGGTCTTATGACTGTGTTATGTTTCCTTTTGTGATGGGTTTAAGGGTGTGATTTAATATTTTTGTCATAATGAGTATCATTTTTATATGTTTCAACTCCCTTCTCATGTTTCCATATACCCCTATAGTCCTTCTAAGCAACATAAACCTCTTGAATGATCAGGCTTATAAAAAAGGTTGTGTTTGGACTATGTGAACCCTATTTAGAGCCTACCCTAATCCCTTGTTTAGAGATTTTTGTTCTCAATTATTTGAGAACATTTATTCTCCTTTCCATCTTTAAAACACCACATAAATAACAAACTTAGGTTTTGGAAATCCTGAGTTTCTAAACAGACCTAGAAGTGACTGTGTGCACTTATTTGGAAAGGGTCTGTAGAATTTGGTATTTTGAGGACCCTTCCTTAAATGTTTGAGCTCTTCAAACCTAATCATGTTTTTGACTGATTTAATGTCTCCCTCCAAAAATTTAAAACTCAGTGCTTTATCTCCAATCTTTTTCCAAGACAACTTTTCAACTTGACTGACAATAAGTGACCCTTGAGATGATTTGAATGTGTTTTAGGCCTTTTAGGTATTTAGAAAAATATTGAAAACTTTCTAAGGAATACTTATTTATTTTTGAGAGTTTAAAAAATTGTCTCAATCCCCTAAATCATTAAACCTTACCATCATTCACTTGTCCAAGGCAAATCTTGCTCATGCCTATTGTAGATGTTGATTAGGGGTCTATTCATACATTTTTGAGGTTGACCTTTTGAAATAGTCCATGCCACCTTGTCAATGCTTAACTATTACCAATATATCTCTCCTACTTCATTCCATTTTTAATTATCCCTTTCAAAGAAACTTTTGACCCTATGCACCTTCTACTTCCACCTACAATCTTGTAGGTGACTGTTTTAGGTAGTTTGACTATGTTCTTAGGAGTTAGGCCTCTCAAAGAAACATAGATGTCTTATAGTGGATAGTCCATTGAGATATAATTATTATTACATTCCAAACTCTATTTCATCTTCAAGATGTCTTTTAAATTTTGTGCTCACTATCTACACAGTTAGAATTTGTAGGTGCACATTTAAGACAGTTAGCTTGGTCTTCAACTTATGTTACTTTAAGTTTTTGGAGACCTACTATTAGTTCATTGACATATTTAATTTGAATCCATTACCTTGATTCATGTCTGATACATTCAACTTGGGTGTTAACATTATTGAGTTTCCATGGAATTACAAACCTATAGGTGGTAGGTGATGAAGACTGCAACACTATGTTTTAGAGCTTTGAAAGTGCAATATGAATGTTATGGCTCAAAGATTATTGTCCCATTACATCAACATTATCTATCAATAAAAATCAACTATCAAGACCTTGTAAATACATATTCAAACCATTCTAATCATCTTTCTTATGTAGACACAAAAAACATAGTCTATAAAATGAATGAAGAAGTGATCATTATTGAGACATGTACAAAATTTTTAGTTGATCAAAGGTTATGAATGGATTGTGGGGATTATAAAAGATCATGAAGAATCATTATAATATACCAAAAGACCTGGAGAATTCATAAACTCAAAAAATATGGTAGCCACTCCAAACTGTGCACAAGAACCACTTTCCATGTGAAAAGGTCATCCACATGTGCCAATAAGATGAGAAAATGTGTGTGAATAATATATATGCATATTATAATTCAATCCAACTAGTTTTATACATCCATGAATTCACACTTTGTTCTAGAATTGCTCCAAATTCAGCTAGTGGAGTTTTAAGCTCTAAAAAAATAGTCTGAGATCTTATCAATTGTTCATAAAATAAGAAAACCTATCCAATGACAAATGTTTAAAATTATAAGCCCATAGGGGTCCCAAAATTTGGTTAAAATATCATCCCCCAAATAAAACTCTATGGTCTGTACCATCTGATTGAAATCTCCCTTCACTAGTTTGTGAATGGAGCAATGGAGGAGATAACAGATTTTCTACAAATTTTAGACTTGAAACTTCCTTCCAAGATTTATTATAACCTATAGGAGATTAAATGACACTATGTAACTCTTTTCACTTACACATGACTTCCAAAAGTCCACATAATGTCTCTAACTCCTCAAAGTGGCATTGAATTTCAAGAATCTAACTTTGTTCTAATTTGTATTAAAGGTGTGATAGTTAAGTAACTAATCCAAGATTATTGGAATGTGTATGGTATGAATTTGGAACTTAGGGGACTTTTACATATAATTGAATTAGCCAAAATCTAATTTTCATGCATTTTCAACACTTTAGAACTAACAAATGATCTTGAAACTTTTAAAAACTTCATGAAATGTTATGAAAAGATGTTAAAGATATAAAATGACATTAATAAACCCCTAATAACCTATGACACAACTTAACCATTCTTTATCCCTCCATGACACCCCTAGACCACTATATGACCACATCATGAAATCAGCTTAACTTCTCCAAATTAACCTTAAATTATGCTAACAAGGTTAAATGAAGACTGTAGGGACCATATAGGGTATGAAAAGACCATATGAGAAGTTTTAATTTATAGGGGGTGACCAGTTTGACTTGGGGTCAAATTTGGTCAACATTCTTTGTGATTCATAGGGGTAGCATGTCTACAATGCTAATAGGACCTTCACAACACATAAAACAAAGAACAACAAGACATAAAATAAAGCTAGACACACACATGTGTTATCAAGCACTTAAGAAACATAAAAGCAACATAAGTAAACTAGACTATATACAAACTAACCTAAAAAATAAATATTCCTCCTGGATCAAAGGGGAAGCTTATACGATTCTTTGCTCCATGAGATGAAGGGTGACATGAAGCAAATTGCCTTTTGAACCTTAGTTTTGGTGTCTTCATCTTCTTCATGATTACCACCCTTTTTTCCATGATCTATAATGAAACAATAATAGCTTCAAACTTATCACCTATGAAGGTTAATTCCTCTTGTGGCTCAACAATCTTCTCGTGAGGCTCTTCAATTGTAACCTTGTTCAATGATGATTCATCCAAGTGTGATTCTTTGGCCTTTATGTCATCTTGAATAACATCAGATTTCTTACCAATTGTAAGCTTATCAAGCTCATTAATGAGCTTTGCATATTTCTCCCCATCTTATTTATTTTCTTCAATGAAGACATCTTGCTTGATATCCTAGTGCACATGACCTTGAACCTTGTAAAGGCCTTCAATATTTTGAAGAAGCTCAACATGTCACTTTCAATCATTTTTGTCTTCTTTATCTTCAAGAACCACAACTTATTCAACTTCATCTTCTTGGTCATGGTGTAATTGTTCAACTTCAACTTGCTCACTTGAAGAGTTTTCAACTTTAAGGGTAGCTACCACTTCAATAAGCTTGTTACTTTAGAAACTATCACATTGAACTTCAAGAGGAAATGCATCTTCAAGAATATTTTCAACTTGAATAGTAGGAGGTGTAGGCTTTTGAATGGCCTCAAATTCATCACATATCTCATTGAATCTCTACCACATGTCATCTTGATTCATAGAATCAACAACAGATTCATATTCTATTGTTTTTTTCAAATTCAACCTCTTAATCATGCTCATAAGACTCAAATAACTCAGCTGATGTGATTTTATTCTCCAAATATTATTCTTCCATGTCTTGACCAACCTCTTCATGAGTATCTACAAATTGATCTTGATCATCTATTTCTTCACTCAAGAAGATTGATTTATGCTTGTCTTCACCAAGGGGATTCCCTATAGTGAAATCTTCATCATAGACACTTGAGTCATCTTCTTGATCAGTTGTAACTTTGGCTTGATCTTATTCACTTATCTCCCATAGGATGGGTTTTCATTCAAGAAAGGATAATGTGGGAGGGTGGTGAATAAGTTCATGGGTTGGAAAGGGAGTATGATGTATGATGGATGGATTATGGATTGGATTACGAATGGAGGTTTCTTGAATGAACCCATGGGGAGATGACAAGTTGGATTGGTCAATGGGAGAGACATGTTCTTCAATAAGAGCTTTACTTTATTCATAGCCTTCTTAAGGATCTTCAATAGCTACAAGTTGATCCTTATTCTCTTGACTTTCCCACCTTTCTAATCTATCTACCCACCATTGGATATATCATCTCATTTCATGTAAATCATCATTGATGATATAGTTATCTTCCTCTACAACTAACCTCCACTTATTCATAAAGAATTAAACCAACTTTCTCAAATTTTCTATGAGATTTATATGGATCACATCAAGTTCCTTATCCCATTTTAGCATCACCTTTTTAGAGTTTAACACATTTGGCATGAGTGTCAATAAGTATTTGGATTGAGGTGGAATTGAAGTAGGAGGAGGGAAGTAGTGTGGGTTTTGGTGAGCTTCAACATGTTGATTTAGTTGCCTAATTTGAGATTCTAAGGCCTTAAATATTTATTCCCAATATTCTACTTCCCAATCAATGGTATCATCTGATTCCTCATGACAAGGTTGATAAGAATCATGTTGAGGTTGATAGAGAGACACTTCTTGGTACTCTTCTTGATAGCCTTCCTCATAGGCTTCTTCATAGGGTTGCTCAACAACATCATGGTAATATGAAAGATAAGTAGGATGACCATAGGACTAACATCACTCATAAGACTAATAAAAATCTTGATAGGGCTATTGAGACACATAATTGGGATCATGATAAGGTTGGTAGGGAGGTGTATATTAGAAAATTTTATCATACCCAGACATGCTAACTTCATTAGTAAAATAAAACAAAAGATATCATCAAATTATCTCACAATAAGTACCTAGGCTGATTACATATAGTTTATTTCATTCAGAGTCACCATTAGTTCTTGTTGAATGCCTCCAAAGGCTGATAGGAGGAATAACACACCAAAATTTCTTCCACTCTCTTAGACCTTAGGTCCCACTGGGTGTGATAGAACTGTTATTACTCAATTTTTTACCCTGAGAGAGGTAGTTAAAGACTTATCCAAATTGAGTGGAACATGGGATTACCTCTAGGCCTATGGGTTGCCTATAGTAGAGGTAAACTTCTAGATTGAAGGGTTAGCTCCCTTGGTTTGTCTATTGAAGCTCATCACCTATACTGCCAGCTCATTTGGATGAAAAGGGAGAGAGAAAACATAAAGAAAACCTATCCTAATGAGGTGATGCACCAATTGTAACCTGACCAATATCAACCAATTACAATTACACTTCAAACACATGCCTAACCTACACATACACTAATCTAAGTTTGCCTATTGTATGAGTATTTCTCATGAAGGTTTGTAAAGCAAACTTAAGCTAAGAGGACTAAACAAAAGGTCATAGCATAACACTGGTGTAGATACAACTAAATATACTCATGAGAACTCCATTATAACATTTTAAGAGACTTTTAATATACTTTTAAAGTTAAATCTAAATGCAAATAAGGACAACAAGCTAAGAAAGAGAATTTATTGCTTAACAAGATCAACTAGTTAATAAACACATTGAAAAAAATCATGGAGAAGGTAAACTAGATAATTATTTATTTATCAAAGGCTTAAAATGAGTAGGGATTCACCATACTTAAGTGGAGTATATGAACTTAGCCAAAAGTGGCTCAATATGTAGAGAATGTGAGAGAGAAGAGATGAAGAGTGTAGGAGAGAGAAGGTAGACATGTGCTATATGAGTTATAACAAGAATAGGAATTATGGATAAAATTAAATAGGTCCAAGATGCCATGTTTAGCTCCTCCAAAGATTTTTTAACCCTCTAAATGGAGTGGGAGTTGAAAATCTTATTTGACACCTTGACTAGCTTCTTGAAACTTCTCTTCTTCTTGACATTTTGAAGGACAAGTGGACTTATTGATGGTAAAATATATTTGTCCTACCTATTTTATCTACCCTTGACACCTCTCAACTAAACCCAATAATATATCTTTGACACATCACCTCTTTTTCTTGCAAAGTGTCTAGAGGACTCTTTATCTCCTTAGGCCTATTTTGCACACAAGTGTCAAAACTTGGTTTTAGTTACTTTAGCTCATCCAAAATTCATGGATGGAATATTAATACCATATTAGACCTATAAAAATCAATTTTGAGGCCTTAAACTATCCCCAACAAGTCATTCTCTACTAAAAACCCAAATTAGGCCTCATTACTTGTAGCCCTAAAATGATGCAAACATCTTTGTGTGGAATAAAGTAAAAAAGGTATTGATAATCTTATGGAATATTATATTACCCTCTATGGATTTACATATCTAGGTTCAATTTCATGTTTTGAGAGTGAGTGGAGATATCTCTTTTTGCCTTTTCTCTCCTAACTAGGCCTTAATTAGGCCTCCCTACCAAGAGAGTGAAAAATGATTCTACATGATCCCAAAACTTTAAAAACCACAAATTAGTGTGTGATTAATTTATAATACATCCTCCCTTAACTCAATGCCAAATTTGAATTTTTGACTCATTACATGGACCTATAAAATAGTAAAAATCAATCATTTTAGCCTTAATCCATATAGTTTCATATATTAATGTACAATCCAATGGCATGGGATGATGCTTAGGGGAGTTTAAAATATTTTATAGGTCATTTAAAATTCCATATAATCCATCTATAGGCATGAAAGTTTATTTATTTCTCACCTGGTCTTTAAAGCCCTCCTAAGTAGCTTGAAAGTACCTTGGGTTCTTAAGGATGGTTCATAAAGCTCAGCACATGAAACCACCAATAAATTATAAAAAAATAAAGTGAACTATGGTATATAACTTCCCATAGGATATTAGGGTCCCATACATCATGTGTGTTTTGTACCACACAATGCAAACTAGCCTCTCAAGCTACAACTAAGCATTCTAAGAGTTCTAAGCAAGAAATTGGGTCTATAGGAGCTTTCTTGAGTTTGGTTTGAGTTATAATGACCTTCATGATATTTTTTAGGTCCTTATTGATACATCTCAATGTATTTATTATCACACTCCTTCACCAAACCTTTGTTACATCTCATCCACTCAGACTTAGGGTTCTTAAGCCAGTCTGCCAATTATACCCTAAACTATATGTATTCTCACATTTTATCTCTTTTTCAGATGTATGAAGCTTCATGTAATGTTTTATAATTATTTTAACCATATAATTAGGGTATCTAAGGTTCATCTCAAATCACTCTACTTCATTGTCATCTCTCAACTTCACTGCTTAAACTGTCTTGTGCATGCACGTAGTCTGCTTGAGACTGAATAGGGGATGCTTGTATGGTGTTTGACTTTACTTAAGTCTGAGAGTGTGGTTGAGTAATTTCACCACTATTCAACCATATTGAAAACTTACCCTTATCTCCTTAGATACCATGCATTCATTTTAGGCAAACACAACTCTTTCTCACATGGTAACCTTGTGTAAAGACTATATGTAGGTAATTAGGCATGTGACCTTGTTTGATCAATTTAACTCAAATGGTTTGGTGACCTAAATGTCTTGAGGAATTAAATATATTATAAACCCTTATAATATTAAAACACCATTATCTCAATATTTTATATATTCCTTAGGTTACTCAAGCAAACCTACAGGTCTACATATCTACCTGAGAGTATACAACTAAGACTATGTAGGGTTTTATGACTATGTGATGTTTCATTTTGTGATGGGTTTGAGGGTCTTATTAAATACTATTTTCATCATGATACTCATTTTTATATGTTTCAACTCCTTTCTCATGTTTCCACAAACCCCTATAGTCCTTCTAAGCAACATAGACCTATTGAATGATCAGGCTTATAATAAAGACTATGTATTTGGACTACGTGACCCTTGTTTAGAGCCTACCATGCTCCCCTATTTATATATTTTTGTTCTCAATGATTTTATAACTTTTATTATCCTTTCCATCTTTCAAAAACCACACAAATAACAAACTTAGGTTTTGAAAACCCTAAGTTTCTAAATAGACCTAGAAGTGACCATGTGCACTTATTTGGCAAGGTTCTGTAGACTTTGGTATTTTGACCCTTCCTAAAATGTTGGATCTCTTCAAACCTTGTCATGTTTTTTTATTGATTTAATGTCTCCCTCCAGCATTTTTAAACTCAGTGCTTCATCTCTAATCTCTATCCAAGATAATTTGTCAACTTGACTAACTGTAGATGACCCTTGAGATGACTTGACTGTATTTTAGGCCTTTTAGGTATTTAGACCAATATTAAAACCTTTAAAATGAATAATTATCTATTTTTGAGAGTTTATACACTTCTCTCAATCCCCTTAATCATTATATCTTACCAACATTCACTCGTTAAAGGCAAATCTTACTCATGCTCATTGTAGATGTTGTTTAGGGGTCTACTCATACATATTTGAAGTTGACCTTTTAAAATAGGTCATGATACCTTTTCAATGCTTAAATATTACCCATATCTCTCTCCTACTTCATTCCAAGTTCAATTATCCCTTTTAAAGAAACTTTTGACCCTCTTCACCCTCTACTTCCACCTACAGTCCTGTAGGTGATTATTTTAGGTAGTTTGACTATGTTCTTAAGAGGTAGGACTCTCAAATAAACACATATGTCTTAAAATGGATACTCCATTGAGATATAATTATTATTTAATTCCCAAATCTATTTATTATTCAAGATGTATTTCAAATTTTTATGCTCACTGTCTACACATTTAGAATCTTATAGGTGCACATTTAGGACAGTTAGCTTGGTCTTCAACCTCTGTTACTCTAGGTTCTTGGAGACCTCTTATTATTCAATTTGCCTCTTTGATTTTAATTCATTACCTTGATTCATGTCTAAGACATTCAAATTGGGTGTCAAAATTCTTGATTTTCCATGGAATTTTAGACCTATAAGTGGTAGGTGATGAAGCCTGCAACACTATGTTTTAGAGAGTTGAAGGTGAAATATGAATGTTATGACTTAAATATTATTGTCCCATTATATCAACATGATATATAAATAAAAATCAACTATAAATATCCTAAATATACATATTCAAACCATTTCAATCATCTATGTTATGCAAACACATAAAACACAGTCCATAACCTGAATGAAGTGATCATTCTTGAGACATGTACAAAATGTTCAATTGATTAAAGGCTATGAATGGATTTTTTGGATTATATAAGACCATAAATAACCATTCCAATGCACCAAAACACTTGGATAATTTAGAAACTCAAAAAATATGATAGTTACTTCAAACTATGCACAAGAACCACTTTCCATGCCAAAATTTCATCCACATGTGCCAAGAAGATGAGTGAATGTGTGTGAGGAATATGTAGGCATATTATAACTCAATCTAACTTGTTTTATGTAGCCATGAATTCACACTTTATTTTAGAATTTCTTCAAACTCAGCCTATGGGGTTTTAAGCTCTCAAAAAGCAATTTGGGCTCTTAGTGATTTTTTATAAACATTAGAGCACTAATCCAATGACCAATTATACAAATTTTTAATCCCATAGGGCTCCCAAACTTTTGGAAAAATATTTGCCCCCAACTTAAACTTTACGGCCTATACCATTTGATTGAAATCTGCCTTCACTAGCTTGTGACTGGAGTGATGGAAGAGATAAGTGGTTTTATACAAATTTTTTACTTGATACTTCCTTCCAAGCTTTTTTTTTACCTTTAGGAAATGAAATAACACTCTGCAACTCTTTTCACTTACACATGACTTCCAAAAATCTGGAAAACTTCTTTAACTCCTCAAAGTGGCATTGAATTTCAAGAATCTAACTTTTTATATCATCTGATAAGTATGATATTTAAGTAACTAATCCAACTTTTTTTAATGTGTATTTTACAAATTTGTCACTTAGGTAACTTTGACATACACTTGAGCTAGCCAAAAATCACATTTTCATGCATTTTCAACACCTTAGAGCTAGCAAATTATCCTCAAACTTTACAAAACTTCATGAAATGTTATGAAAATATATTTAGGACATAAAATTAAATTAATAAACCCCTAATCACCTATGACATAACTTAACCATGCTTTATCCCTCATGACACCCCTAGACTACTATATGACTGGAACATGAAATTACCTTAACTTCTCTAAACTAATCTTAAAATACCATATGACAATATTTAATTTATAGGGGGTGACCTATTTGAATTGGGTCAAATTTGGTCAATAATTACGATGAAATTTCTTCTCACTCTAAACTATACAAGAATCATGTTAATATTCGGGAAGGGAAGTAGTTTCTACTTTAGCTTATTGAATTTTAGATGTAACCATAGCTTTGGATTTATCTTTTTCCTTGATTCATTAATTGAATATAGTATTTGAATCCTTTAAAATCATTTGTGTACCTTTATTATTTTTAGTAACATATTATTGTTAAACTTTCTCGTGCTTTCTTGCTTACCTTGAAAAATAATTTTTGTAACTTCTATTTTTCAAATTGTTCCCTTTTTATTTATTTTATTGTGACCTTAATTTTTCATCTTGTTCCTATTTCAACCTTTCTTTATCTATTTTTTATTTTTAAATCCTTTCTCTAATTTTTCCATTTGTTCTACTTGGGTTTGTTCTCTAGGAGATGTAATCATAGTTTGTGTGGGTGCCTTCATTGATTTATCTAGTATAAAATTACCATTATCAATGATACTTTGTATTTTTTCTTCAAATCCCAAAAATAATATATATGATGTCGATGCATTCTATGATTTGAAGAATAATTTTTTGATCTTATTGGGGGATGCATATGAGGTAATGTGATCAACTTCTTTCAAATAATTTCTCTTAGAATCTCACTTGAACTCTTGTTATCCTTTTGTATACTTTTTAAATCATTATTTGTAAATTTATGTTGATTTTGAACCCCTAATTGAGATGATATATTTTGAGGCACAAAATAACTAGATAGATATGCAAATATATGATTAACGTTGACATGCTCAGGATTCTTTATGTGCATGATATTATGTTCTAATGATGTGATCCTTGAACTGAAATATTGATTTTAATTTTATGAATCTTCTATGAATGCTATCATAATGACTATTTGATCTTAGAGGTCTTCACAAGAATAATCATTATGCACTTCTGATTGAATATGATACAAACACCATGAAGAGGATGTGAGGGAGGTAGATGGGGATGAGGAAGGACTTGTAAGAATTAATGTTGTAAAGTAAGCCTTATAGCATATTGAATATATGACATCTCTTGTTCCCATGTCATACTTGAATATACAAAAATATTATTAATGGTACTTGTGTTTTAGCATGTGATTTGGTTTATTTTTAAAATTTTGAAGCAAAAAATGTCCATCTAGTATAACCATTATATTATGTGCACAATTAAGAACCAACCACTACAAAAGATCCATCGGGTATTTTTAAAATCCAAGAGAGGTTTAAAGTTAGTAGGTAGATGAAACATACAAATTAAATTTAAAATAGGTATGCCATTCATTCCATACTCCAAATTTACTATAAATAATAAATTCTAAATTCTAAAAAATCCATATAATATTTTGGCAAACAAAACTAAGTTATATATCCACTTAATAAAACAAATAAAAATCTTAGAGAATTTAAAAAATAGTCATTATAAATTAAATATGAGCCAAAAAATTGGGAGGATAAGTCACAAACCTAGGAAAAGAAACCCTAATAATAAAAATGAGGGTGAAACCCTAGGGAAATAATAAAACTTTTGATTTGCACAAAGGAAATCAAAGATTAGATTTGAAACTATAAGACAAAATTTTAAATTATTATAAAAAAGGTTGCAACCCTAAGGTGA
The DNA here is from genome assembly GCA_037957365.1 of Torreya grandis. NCBI lineage: Eukaryota > Viridiplantae > Streptophyta > Pinopsida > Cupressales > Taxaceae > Torreya > Torreya grandis. The sequence goes on from JARHVA010000603.1 coordinate 4,253,535, forward strand.
ACATAAGGTTTGGTAATGTTCAAGTAATATACGAGTTCACCAATATGTTTTACTAAAATTTAAATTAATAGGTGAATTAACCTATTTAAATAAATTGAATGCAATATAATATAATGTTGTAAATAAACTTGTGACAAGTTGAATAAAATTGAAATATTGAATTTGACAAAGTAAAATTGAATGAAAGAAGACTAACTATATATTAAATGAAAAACTTATTTTTTTATGTATTAGATCTAATTATGTGAAGCTGAAAAATGACTAAAATTGATAAATAGGAACCAACCATGCAAATGTACAAAGATTGGGACTAAAATTGGTGAAGTGCAAAATTGTCAAACTTGGGACATGATCGACTTCCACTATAGTCCTAAGTTGGTTGATCTTGTGCTTTGATAAAAAAATAGGAACTCAGGTCATGATCATTATCTGATAGCTTAAATTAGGTTTGTGTGTATTGATTTGACCTTCACATGTGTGTGGAAGACCTACAAATAAATTCTCCAAATTTGAAACCCTGATAAGGTTTTACAATGACTTAAAACCTTCAAATATAAAATTGGGGAGTGTAATGGGATGAGTTGACCCCAATCGCACACTTTATGATTGAATGCTGCTTATGTATCTAATAATTTAAAGAGGGAATTCAAACCGACATAGTTCTCACACTTAGAGTGTTATGTGAAATTTCGCTCCTTTATATATAAAAAACCATCTATAGATGAATTGAATAATTGATCATACTTTACTTTAACTTAGATAAAATAGGCTCTTAACTTGGCTAAGGACTACTTCATATGATTAGAATCAAATTTACAAATAACATGGAAGTTTTTATTAGTGTGTAATAGTGTAAGTATGCATCTATATTGAAATTGCCTAGTGGTAAAATATGTAATTTAAGTGTGCCTTTAGAGTAATCTAAAAGGGGAAAACCACACGCTACTTATCCTAAAAATATGGGCCAATTTTTAAGAGATTCTATAAATTTAAAAATTGATTATTAAAAGGGGTAAGGATAAAAATATCTCATAGGGGAAAAAATGTTTGCCACTATTGTCCCCTATTGGAAATTTTTGTCCTTAATGGATACATGTGACTTTTAAGTCCATAATTGTTTGTACAGATGTTTAGGGGTGTTTTTATCAATTATAACATTTTTACAATCATCAAATTGTGATTTAGAAAATAATTAGGTCTATATAGGTGTTTAGAATAGAGTTACATGGTGAAATGAGTACAAATTAAGTGCTTAAGTCCATTAAAGTGAAATAGGGACAAAAGTGGCATAATCAAGTATTTGTAACCAAATTTGAGTGACTAAATTCACCCCCTTTAGTATAGAAAATGAAATTACTAAAGGATAAATACTACTTGAGTGTGTACAACACACTTTACCTTTAGGCTAATATCTAAATCATGCAATGTATTTCATGGAAACTTGTAATCATGTAAAAATAAATTAATGCTCATATGTGAAATTAAAAATTAAAAAGCATTTTAAATTTCAAAATATTGAAAAGAACAATGAAGGATTACACTTATATGTGTGAAATAAATGTCCTCATGTAATTTTGCTTAGATTCAATGCTTCTTTGAAGCATCAAAGAGTTGATTTTTCCCATGAAGCACTTGGAGAAGTTGGTTCCTTATTTGAACCAATGGATAATTTGATGGTGATGAAGCCCAAAATTGAATTAAAATTGCATAGAAAATAAAAATCATTGAGAGATGAAGAAACTTCAATTTTTGTTGTTGGTATTTGTAACCCAAAGATGTGAAAAAGGCTAAAATCCATAATGAATTTGCAAACATAACACTAGAGGGAATGAAACCTCTAAGTTATGCGCCATGAACTTTAACTAAACAAACAGCTACATATGGCTTGTAGATTCAATTGTCACTTTGTTCTTTTGTTCTTAAATGTTGATCAAATGATATTGGAGAACATCTATGCTCCTACCATGTCCAATAATATCAAATATTATTACAAATCATGGAATTAATCTATCTCATGCCCCCTAAATTTAAAAAATAGTACAATATGCATGAATTTGTATCATGCCTTCATTGATAAATGTAGAATTTGTAACTATATGTAAATGAAAATTTGTAAATTTTTTTTGAATCTTGTGAATTAACTTGTATCATGGACTAAAAAATGTATGGATTATACTTTGATATTGTAATGTGAGTGTATATGCATGGAATATGCACCCATAATCTATGCTAATGATTGAATTTTAAACCATTAAGAAACCTTTACAACTGTATTATGTACAAAAAAAACTATTTTTTTGATTGAAGTGGCTTATCTCATGTTAAAAAATGCCACTAAAATTCCCCCCCCCCTTTAAGATGATGGAATTATATCCTGAAAGTCACTCATCTCAAAATAAAAGTTAACTATATTATGCATAATAAGATGTAATCATTGAATAATGTAGCATATGTAAAAATTATGTCAACATGATAAAATATGTACCATTTGAATCATGCATGTAACATATGAGCTAATGCTTATATAAATGTGTCAATGAAACTCATTGTAGTAAAATTTAGAATTAATATCATGTGCATTAGTTAGTGCATGATATGAGTCATGACTCTCATCAAACTTCACATGATCAACAAGCACAAAAACACAACAATCATAATATCATACAATAAGGCCAAGGGTCACATACAAGGGGCATGTTCAAATGTAACATAAGTAAATATTGAACATATAAGGCCAAGGACCACACGAAAAATACATGAATAATATTGAAAACAAGGGACATGTTCAAATGTCACATAATTAAATATTGAACATACAAGGCCAAGGGACACATGAAAAAGGCATGAATAATATTGCAATAAGGGACATGTTCAAATGTCACATATAAGAAATAGCCAAAGGTCACAAGAAATGGAGATGTTCAAATGTTGCACATACTAAGGAATAATCTCATGAAGGTGTTCAAGCAATTACACTCAATGTCAAGGGCTATATTATAATAGAAAAGCAAGGTCTAATCTACTATGTAAATATAATATCATCAATGGAGCATAGAACTAGAAAGATAGTCTAGATCATGTATATGTAATGTGATCACATCCTTAAAAAAATCATACCCATATTACACAATATAAGATATAAATGTTATAAATACATTTGTATAAGTGTATATAACTTAGTAGTATAGGAGTCATAGAATGGTAACAACTATAAGTATTGTAACCTATGGAAAAGATGCACCCAATTTAGCAAGGCAATTGGGTAGAGGCAAGTCCAACACCTTAGTCCATGTGAGATATCTATATCTTGCATAACATTCATGAATACCAATAAAAGGCATGTGTGATAGGAAAAGAGTATTTTATCTACTAATCATAAAATAAATAATAGATACCAATGATGTAAACTAACTATGCAATCATGCACATGTCCTAATTTTGTATTTAAAGAATATTTTGAATGTTTTTTATTCTTTGACAATTTATTTGAATTTTTTTATAGTTTTTGCCTTTTGAAACTAGATCCAAAGAAAACATTAATAACCATGGATTATAAATTATAATAAAGAATGAGGATCTAAACAATTCATAACTTATGTCAATTTGAAATATGCATTGAAGATGATGGCATGGCCATGTATGAGAAAAAATACCCACTATATATGTGATTATAACTTGAAAACATGTGATAATAGAATATGTATGCAAAAGAAATAATGTGCATCCTCATCTCATCAAATGTATACTTGTTTATGTATGTAATGTGCATGTTTTTCTATTGGTTTTATGCATACCAAATATCTCTAAAGGGTAATAGCCACTCATTTTAGGATTGGTCAAAATTAACTCCAAGGCACAAGTTATGGGTATTCAATTTTATAAATAACCACACAATGGAATAGTGATTAAGCGTAGTTATTATTTACCTTAGATGGTTTAGATATTACTTATATCTAATGTCAAACCTAAAGATTTTAAAATTTAACCTACAATAAATAGATGTTGTAAACTAATGTGGATCATATCAAAAAAATAAAAAGAAGGAAAGGTAGGGTAGAAAATAAGGGGCTCTATGATCCAGATTAAAGACTAAACCATTCCAGATTGACCTATTATATTGGGCTGAATATGTATCACTAACTAATATATGGTGTAATTTAGCTACCAACACAAACACAATAAACACATTGAAGAGCTTAAGGAATAAATTTCATAATAACTCCAAGGTGAAAGTTATGGGTACAATGGAATAGTGATTAAGCGTAGTGGTTTTTTACCTTAGATGGTTCAGATATTACTTTCATTTAATGTCTAGCCTAAAGATTTTAAAAGTTAAACTACAACAGATGGATGGTGTAAACTAAGGTGGATCAGATAAAAAAAGATAAAAATAAGGAAAGGTAGGGTATAAAATAAGGGGATCTATGATCTAGATTAAAGACTAAACCATTCCAAGTTGACCTATTATACTGGGCTAAATATGTATCACTAACTAATGTATGGTGTAAGCTATCTACCGACATAAAACATAATAAACACATTGAAGAGCTTAAGGAAATAATTTTATAATAACCCAAAAATCATAATTAAAGATAATGTTAGTATTGAATTACTAAGCATAATCACATTACTAACAAGATGAAAATATGATATGTAATTAAAGGACTGATAAGATTAACACATAGTTTAATTTAACCATTACAACAAGACACATATGCCAAATTCATACAATAATATTCAACTTAATGGAATTTATTCAATTAAAACACATAAATTTGGAAGAGAAAACAAATCATTTCAAACTCACAAAACTTTCTATCATGCATTAATTCACCAAAATTTCTCCTCTCTTTACAATGAATGAGACTCATGTATATATAACTTTGGATGGGCACAACCTCATCTTCAAAGCTTCATTTCAATTTAAAAAATCCAAAATAAGACAAGTATTAATTTAGCTCAAAATCTTGAATGTAAAATAGGATTTATTGATAAAAAATAAAATAAATAAAATCATGCCAAAATTATTTAAAAAACTACTTTATGGTGCATGAATAGTATCACTAGTGATAACTAAACTTGAACTAGTTGATACTATAGTTGAAAATGTTGGATTAAAATAAGGGGTTGTTGATGTAGAGGAAAATGTATTTAAGGGAACACTCAATATTGATGAAGAGATAGTTGTAGATGAGCTTAGAATTATTGAAACATAGGATGTAACTGTAGTTGACAATAGAGTGGAACTTGATGGTGCATGTAAAGGGGTTAAAGCAGAGCCAACTTGAGAAAATACATATCCAACTATAATGTATAGTAATGTGCTTTATATAGTAGCATATGTAATTGTATATTATTGAGTTGATAATGAATGAGTTCATGCCTGAGCAACCTAATACTTATGTTTCTCCACATTGCCTTATTATTTTTTCTCTTTGTGTGATGTTGCACATGCTATAAAATCTGAGTCTATAACTTAAAAATTTATAATAGGGATTTTGAATAGTGTTTGGATTTTTCCCATAAATTTTATGTGCAAGATTAATTAATTTTTCAAAGATTCATCAAGCGCCTATGTTTGGTCCACATTTTTTTATGGTGAAAGTGATCTAATGAAAAACTCAATCACCTCTTCCATAAACTGTGTTGTCTACTCTCACTTTAAAATTATTTATTATAGATTGGAGTTTGGTGTCAAATGATGTCTTATTTACCACTTGACCTAGTTGTGTATATATAGTGGAGATGAGCATATCTTCCAGTAGCTCAATTACTTTATTTTCTTGGCTTGTTATATGTTTTACCAGTTCTTTCATATAGTTATGCCAGTCCATGAGATCATCCCTCGCTAACATATTTAAGGGGTAGTAAATTGAGTTCAAGATATGATTTTTCTCTCACTTCATTGGTAATTATATATAATTTTGCATCCAACATTCTTAAGGACTCATTGAATTTTACTACATTTCCCCATTACGACTAAGACTCAATCATAACTCTGTGTATAGAATTTACAAGGTCATAAAAAGATTGAGCTTAATTATGCACTTTATCCAATATATCCTCAGGGTCCTCAACTTTAGGCTATGAATCTAGCCTCTTATTTTCCTATAATAGTCCTTGGAACATTTTATTGAACACTCCCCCAATAGCCTCAACCATAGAGATTGGGTCCTCCTCAGATTCATCATGATTTGTTGGTTAATTTTTCCTCTTTTTGGTCAAGCTAAAGAGTAATTCTCTTATGAAATAAATTTTCTTTCCTCCATTAGACATTTTTTTCTTCTTGATCCTATTCAATTTTTTATATGCTTCATCAAACTCTAAGATCATTGTAGGCTCTTCTATGATAACTAAATTTTATCTAGATAAATTATTTATTTGTAGATGTTTCATCCATGTTGGTATCACAATTAGATCATTATAGTAGGTTACATCAATGTATGGAATGACAAGGGATGAGGTGGTTTATAATGTTGGCATGAGTGTTGAGTTATTAGGTGAAGGAGTGAGCTTAGAGATGTGTAAGGTGTAGGTGTAAGGAATGGTGGGTCAACCATCCTCTCACTAGAAACCTTAATTTGAGGTGGAGTCTTAGTGATGTACTTTATGACATTAGGGGACTCTTTGATGGTTGTGACTACAAGAGACTCTATTTGAAAATTTTCAATCATTGAAATTCATAACTAAGTATAAGTGTGGTTATGTAATGGGTAGGTAGATAATATAGACTGAGAAACCAGGTCTTCAAACCTTAGACTAGGTAAGAGAAATGATAAAGCATCATATGGAATTGATGGGGTTATGTCAACAAAAATATTATAAGGAATATGTTGTGTAATATAAAACTTTATTGGGGTCTATGGAAATTGTATCACTTGAAATAATGTGGGACATACAAGAATATTACTAGTTGGAGTGTTTGGGGTTGCAATAGGAGTAATAGTTTTAGAAACATTAGCCACATTGATAGATTCATCCATTGAATCAAATGAATTTATGGTAATTAAATTAAAAATAGGGGGAACAAATGGAGTAATAGAATTAAAATTTAGATCAACAACTAGAATAACTAGTGTGTGGACTGGAAGAATAAGGGCACCACTGAAAAGACATCAAGTGTAATTTTGGCATGTTTCATCATTCAAAATATGAGCTTGGTCTTCCACACTTATTGATGATTTTTATGTATCATAAATATGATAATTACTAGGGAAATAAGTCCTAAAATGCACCTATATGAGAAAATTTTGGAAGACATCAGATACATGTACTTCTAAGTCCTCCTCTATAGTGTCTCCTTAATAATGTAAATAATTAATATCCAATACTCTCCTAGGAATGAGGGTATGTACTAATGTCTCTCTTATAATGTAACTTTGAGAGATTGAAATTTTTTAGGAAGTGTTCTCCTAACCTATGAAATCACTAGAGGTCATGTTGTAGCTTTCACAAGAAGACAAAGAGGTCGACTCATCACTTATGATGGGGTTGGTTGAGTTGTATAAAATGCATGTGTGAATGACATTGTGACCTTGGGGATGAGAGGAGCCCTTATATTTATGTTTAAGAGGTTTTTTGATATGTAGTGTTCTATGGTGGGAGGCCTTTGAGTATCATTTTATTTAATTGTTCATTAATCTCCACTAGAGACTCCTCTCTCTAGTTACTCCATTAATTTTTGACTTAGGCTTTTGATAGAAGGGTTCTACTAATTATTTTGTATAATTTACATGGGAATTTGTGTAGCTCTCATTATATTTAAAATTTGGAGTCATTATCATCATTCAAGAAAATATAATCATGATAATATCACTTGTGTCCATAGGTAGCTCTTAATATACCTTGGAAGCTCTATATATGTTGGACATCTTTACCTTGGGATCCCAATATCTAAATTATGCCAATTTGACATGGAAAGAGGATTTGTGTTGAGAATACTTAGATAATTTTTCCCAATATTGAAATTTTTTTCTGCATATGCTAAGAGGCATTTTATGTAAAACTCCCAATTGGCTCTTTTGTAGTTTTTCATCAATGTTCTTTGATAATTAATAGGTTATCTCTTATTCAAAAAAATTATTTGGGACTAACTTGGAAAATATAAAGGTGCCACTAATGTGAATTCTACCCTTATTATAGTGTGGTTTGATTAGTAGCAGTAGTCCCCTAAATACTTGAGGGATCTTATCATTTCGTCAAACAACCTTGACATAGGTTGTGAGTTGACAAATTTGTATACCACAAGGTAAAAGGTGTTTGCAATCTTTTGTTTATTATTTATAAATTTTTGAATGTGGAACATATCAAATTCTTCACATATTATGTCATAATTATCTCTTATATCCCATGGATATACCCTTACAGGTCTTACTATATCCTTATGCTTCATTTAATAGATATGACAACATGTAACAGTTGTCATCTAGTCTTTTTTGAGCCAATCTTTATTTTTTCAAATTAAATATTATAAATTCCCATAAAAAGGATGCTCTTATCATCTAGGATCATAGATAAGATGGTGACCTAAACCTCATTGACATGTGTAATGGAAGGGGCACCATGAATTTTGTTCAAGAGGTCCACTGCAATCCTGACCCATGGTTTGAACTATATGATTGGAGTTGAGTTCAATTTATTTCTTTTGATAAATTTGTTAGGCTTATCTATGTAGTATTTAAAGTGGTCTTAACATCATTATTCTCAAACCATTCTAGGACCACTTATTTTTTTTATATTATGTATGGTTTGGGTAATCCATAATACTTCTCAAAGGTTACTCTAGCTACAAAGGCCATTGGTACTTGACTACCACTCTTATGAAAAATATCATCCATATACATACTAATAGTGAATAAATTATGGAGCATGTCTATACAGGGAAAGAACTTAGTTTTGGATGCTAATTTGTGTAGCTCAATTGCTTTAATAGAGAGTAGGTCATCTTTGTATTCCCTCTCCTAGAGAGATAGGTTGTCTTCATCAATATATGGTTGAAATGCTTTGACCTTTTCATATATGGTCGATTAGTGCGGTGATTAGTGCATTCATGTCAAAATTTATGTATTTAAATTTTAGGTTCTAAATCAAACATAGATAGAGTAGGAATCTGGTCTTCAAATACCATTTTAATAACTTGTTAAGCTATATATTTAATTGTACAATTGGATTCAATAAAATTGAGATCTCAGAGTCTTAGTTTATAGGTTAGCAATTTACAAATGGCATTGAATATGATTTGGGGTAAAACGTATAGATAATCATAAGCATCAAATTCATTGCTATGATCTCTTGTTTGTCAAAATTAATTCTAGTGCAACTATCCATGTCAACTATCTTTCCATTTTGAATTTGATTTTATGACATATGCTTTCATAGTGATTTGTTTGACACGTGTTAGCTCATAGTAGCTTTCAGGAGCATAGTCATCCTCATTATATTTAATATGTCTATTAGCCTTTATAGTTATTGGTATATTTCATAGTCATAAATTTATTTATAAGCTTTTCTTTATGCTGACAACTAACTGTGTTAATAATAACACATAGCCTCTTAAAGTGTTAGAAAGAATATGTGTCAATTAATCTCTTCAAGCTCCATTTAAGTGTAAGTGCATAAGGGTTCATTTTGTCATGCTTACTTGATATTATGTTGAATTTTTTCATCATGCGACACAAGGTGGTATTTTATTTATTTATTAGGTATGTATTTTCATTTATCTCTAAATTATGTTAGTGTACGAAGTTGTGAGGTGAAGACACATGGCAGCTAACTATTCTAAGAGGGACATGTGGTAACATATGTGAGTGACACATGGTTGTTAAATATTAAAAGGATGAAATGTGGAAACTTATCACTTACATTCATAGTCATAGCTTCATAGTATGTCGTATTTGGATATTAGTATAAAGTGTTGTAAGATGGTGACACATGGCATGATATTGTGTAATCAAATAGTTGTAGGTGTTTATAACTTAGTATTTCAAACCAAGGTCTATGATAGTGTGAGATGATGACACATGGAGTAATATTTTTTAGTCATGTATTCATAGGCATTAGTGATTTAGATTATTTAACAAAGGCTTGTGAAGCTACGAAATGTAAATATTTGCCATGATCTTATGTAGTTGATTAGTCACAAAGTTTGAACCTTTACAATTTTGAATTATTTACGTTGATGCCATGAAAAGGAAACACATGGAGATAGGTGAAGTGAAAATGTTTTTGAGGTGTCATGATCATGAAAATACCTAATCCTTATCCTTTTATATAAGTGTCGAATAGGGAGCCTGAATCCCTGATTTGTGTTGACTCATTAAACTATTTGGAACTCAAAAAAATTCAATGGTCTCTCAATTTTCTGCAAGGAAGAGACATGTGGCAATCTCAAAGGTTATTTTTGAATAAAAACACTCATCTATAAATCAAAACCTGATAAATATTGATAATAAAGGGTTAGGTTGGTTATTTAAATAAATATAAAATAGAGCCCACTTTTTAATTAATTTTCTCAATTTTAGCAAAAGACTTTTTATGAAAAATGAAAGCAATTTTTTATAAAAAGTCTTTTTCATAAAATATTTAGGTATTGGTTAATTTATTTCTATGTGATCTATTTATATTTTATCCATGAAAAAAGGATCAACCAACTCAACCAACTCAAGACAGTGTTGGCAGTCAGTTTTGTCCCATCCTAGTTGATATCGTCCTTGTCATAAAATGCAATTTGGTCAATTTAGACTATGAGAAAAGTAAGGTAAATGGAAAAATATGGCAATATATATCATTTTTGTGGATTTTTCAAATCTATAAATTGAAAAAAAAATGACAAATGGCCAAAATGTCAATGAGATCCAAGAGCTTAGAAAAATTAATCAAATCAAACATATGTGCAAGAAGTGGAAGAATAACATGATGAAACAATCAAGATGCCTTTTGACAAGTTAAAGATATCATCAAGGTGATACCTCTATGTGGAACATGTATCATCAAGATTATTGTATTGATATTATTCATAATCATAATCATCAATGTACTCATCATCATTGTAGATAATTAATTTGTTAGGTTTTTCATGAAATTGTGATATGCCACTATGGTCATCTTTTACATCTATCAAGGAAAGACCAATTGCACCATATTTAGGAGTTATCTTATTGATTTTTTTTGCTTTTGATTATGCTCATCATTATCAAGAACTTTCATCCCATTCTTATCTATATAAAAATCATGTGTTACTACTTGAATACTAAGAAGGGAAGTAGTTTCTATTTTAACTTCTAAAATCGAAGATGTAACCATGAATTTAACCTTATCTTGCTCCTTGATGCATGGATTAGACATAATATTTATGATTTAAATTTTTAGGGTTATGGAGTTTAAGAACTAGGTTGTTGAAGGGGCTAAGTAGATAAATTAAGTAGTAAATATGTAATAAATACAACCACTAATTTGTAACAGAATTGGCCTAATTTAACCTTGTTAAAAATAAAAAAATTGATGTAAACAAGTACTTAGCTATAAATTGATTGAGATGAAATATCTGGAGGTTAAAAACCCAAACAAGAGCTTATCTATATGTCATATATAGGATCCAAGTGTTAAAACCCTTCTTATACAGTAGCAACCTAACTAGATAGTAACATTAATGGTGTTAGTGTCCTCATTTTGGTGTCAGTGTCCTCTATGCAGAACTGATATGAGATTCTAGGTGTACCTATGTTGGAGACTAACAATCCTATTTTTATGTGCATAAGTTCTGATTCCCTATCAGTGACCTATTTTGACTAGCTTTACATGTAAACCCTAGACCTCCATGTTATTATAGCATTCACGTAGCATAAGTAGTAAAGTGTGATGTTAGTGGGGTAGATTAGATATCCTCAACACCCCATTATGATGAGAGTTGCCTACATATCAATACTCTTATGAAGGATCGAGCCTGATGTAGTTCTCCCCACCTAAGTGCTAGTGTAAGTACAAGTGAAGCTAGTATGAATGTCATTTTGAGTGATTTGAGTGATGTTAGAGATTAGAAATCTATGTATTCTAAGATTAGGATGGTTGTAGATGACTGTATGTAGAAGTAGGGTAGAATATGGATTAATAACCTTGATTTTGCATAACTTGTTTTGAGTTAATTTGGGTGATTTACATATGATTTCCATCTAGTGAATAAAAGGATAAAATTCATGTATATATATTATTCTAGTGATTGCATAGATATTAAAATATGTCTAGTCTGACCCTAGGTGTTTGTTGATTTGAAAATATATTTGTTGGTGATAAAAAGTAGGAACAAGATAATAGCAACCAAACTAGGACACTAGTGTCATTGGTGCTATTGTCCAAGTTATGGCGTTAGTCTCCATGTTGTAGAACCTAATTCACTAGGGACCAAGATTATAAAGTAAGGATTTGAGACTACTTTATGGATGTTTAGGGATGTGTTTAGCCCATATGAAGGCTAGATAAGTATCTAAATAGGCCCTAAGATAGGTATAGGGTTAAGTTGTGAATTAGTGGTCTCAAGTAACACTCTTATCACTCAAGTGAAAATTTTATATGACTACATTTCCCCCCTTATTCTAGAAATGTAGTAAAGTGAAAAGACAAGGATAAAGGAAAAGAAACATACTTGGACTTACTTGATAGGTGAATCTCATGAATATGGATCTAAGTGTATGAAGCATGCTCCATTACATGTCATGTAAATTAAACATGCATATATTAGTCCTTACGAGATATCAAAATCAAAAGACAAAATTGAGTAAAGAGATAAGAGAGAGAAAAGGAACAAATACACCTCACTAGGTACATTAACCAATGCAAAAATCTTGTAACATCCTATGTCTGTGTAACTAGTGATCAAATAGTGAATAACTTCAACTAAGTTTAAGGCTTACTCAATACCCATATATGGGTGGCTTAAGAAATCAATTCAATTTTAAATCCATCATTACCCACCCCTACTCGGTGGATCATACACTATGAATAACTTAGATTGGACTAATGGCTTATCTAACCCTCCTATGTAGGTGGATCAAGAACTCAAGTAGACTATGATTCCATAATTTACTATAAATGTGTATTAGATGAATTTAAAATTGAAATTGTGTGATGTAACTAAAACTATCTAAGATGGCTTTGAGTCACATGGAAACTTTGAAATGTAAAAATGACTCTAGGCCACTCAGGGATTCCAATCGCTATAGATGGAGTAAGTTACCAAATATTGATTGTTCTAGTGTGAATGGTGTTGAGATTGTGATAGCAAAAATGGTGTCTAGATTAATAACATAGAGAATGACATGAAGTTTTCCATTCCATCTGATCAATTAGAGCAAAAATGAGCATATGGAAACAATGTGTCATGCACATACCCCCAAATCTAATATATGTGGATATGGATTATAGATTTAGTTGTAATAATCTATATTTGGGTATCTAAAATTGAAATGAGAATGATCATGTTGTGCATGATGCCCCCAATCTGAGCAAACTAGTATGAATATGTGTTGAACTAAGCAAAAACTAGTAATTTATAACTAAACTTGTGCAAACTTGGACTGTACCTACTACACTTTTTTGGCCAATCTATAATTTCCTAAAATTGAGGCTACTAGATAGTAGCACCATATCTAGATAGTAGCATTTATGGTTCTAGTGTCCCACTTTGGGTGTTATTGTCTAACTATATTGATTTATGTGCATCTAAAAATGGTCTCTGTGTGACTGTTTCCCACTATGTTTTGCTAAAATTGATTTATGTATTTTGTGCCTATGTGATGAAAATTGTACTCTGAGTACATTTAGGTAGCCTGATCTCTGTGATAAACCTCTATGAAAGCCCCCTCATTTGAGAGTACTTATTAAACCTATGTAAGAACTATCCTAAAAATAAAAAGCTCTACAAGATGTGTGTTAGTTGGATCATATATGATATCTAATAAACCAATATAATGTGCATACATGACATTATAATGTAAGATAATTTTATCATAAGTTTTTGATGTATGATGTATGTTATATCTAGCATTCACAAGGATATCAAGATATATATACTAATTTAATCATGTACATGAACAACAAATTTGAGATTTAAATCGAGTAACTTCTTAGGAGGATGGGGTATGATGTCCATCAAGTCACCCAAGGAGGAAGAGGAGTTTTATGAGGTCCTTCATGGCATCTAAAATTGGAGTGTGCAACAAGCAAGATACAAGTGTCATGGTCATGATACATACATGAAAGCATACATAAAAAACATATGAAGGGTACAAAGTAGGTCAAGGGGCCATAATACAAGGGACATGGGCACATGTCACTAAATATAAGAAATAAATATATACAAGGACATGATCGTATGTCCACATATGCAAATAGTAAATAGGTTGGTGTAGAGCCATATGGAAGGACATGTTTAAATGTTTACATACATAATCAAGAAGGCACACATAAGGAGATGGGCACAGGTTCAAAGAATACATATAATGAAAGTAAGTGGTGTAGATCCATATAATAATGGCATATACAAATTTCCTTGAATATAAGAAGCATAGAGTCACAATCAAGTCTAAACTAGGAAAGCTAGAAATGAAAGTATGCATAAACATGTGGTACAAGTCTATATAAGAGAAAATATGTACATAAATTGAGTCTAAAATAGTAGTAGTCAACAAAAAATTAGTGTAGTGTATACTAATATATCATGGTAATCATAACTGTGTATAAGATGCCCCCAAATGAGTGAATGTGTCAAATGAGGAACCTGTGTATGCACCCCCAATGGGTATATAGTAGTAAATCTAGACCTGTGTGATAGACCTAAGTCCTATAGTAATTTGTAAAAATTCAACAAGAACAAGTGAAGCATGTATATATGATAAAACTAACTATATTAAGATAACTACAATATGTATTACTTATCAAATAGAATAAATGTAAACATGACAATGCATACAATCTATAATTTGTGTTTTCTAAGAAAATATTTGAATGTTTTTATGTTTTGACATATTATATTATTTTTGTATTTTTTGGATATAATCTATGTACAATATAAACGAAAATAAAACTATATACAAGGATCAAATAATAAGGAAACTATGTACAATTAGGGAGGAACATACTAACCAATGAGTCTCACAAGAGATTCACTATCAAGGTGTCAGGTGTCAGATAAAGGAATAATAATCATGCATGATGTGTGAAAAGGTAATTGAGGTTCTAGAACCTATTGTATCTAGTTATCTATAGCTAACATTTCCTATGGAGTGGTGCTAGGAATCCATGAAGCTTACTGGGATGCCCTGTGAATTATAGGGGTCTAAAGGACCCATCTAGTATAAGATGTTATAGTTAAAATGAATGCCCTTTTCTGATAACCTTGATAACCTAATAACATTGATCTTGGAATGAAAGGGGTATAGAGAGCCTCTATATAATCTTCAACAAATATCTGATGTAGGGGTCTTTCTAATAAGAGTCTTTGTGGGAGAGTATGTGTACGTGGTAACACTATATAAGTAGACCTCATATGCACTAGTGGTTCATCTAAAATCTATGGTGTACCAATGGAAACTATAATCAAAACTATAATTGGTAGCTATAATGTAACTTATTATGGGATAGGTAAAGGATACTCATATGAAAGACCCTCAATTGTAACCACGTGATTAGCATGTATATACTTTAAGCATCTGTGCACAGTGGATGGAATGGATCAAAGATATTCATGTTAAATGGGCCTGTACTAGTTACTAATAAGAATCTAGTGGCCACATGTGCTGGTCCAACCTATAGTGGAAGTACAATCTCCCCAATGGAGCTTTGAACATGGCCACTAAAACCACAAATAATTATGTTGATCTTAGAAATGTCCTACTCTGAATAACCCAAATGTTGTAGAAGTGTGATAGTGCACAAGTTAATACTTGGCCCATTGTCAACCATAACACTCTAAGTAGGATTATGATCAATGTAGGCTCATATAAAGAGTCCATATAAATCTAAATTGTCATCGATCATCTCCTACTCTGAGAAAGTGATGAGTCGTCTAACTAGCATTTTAGTATGATACACACAAATGATATTATGTAGGGGGTGTGCATCCTCTATAATAGTGTGATAGGATGCTAGTGGTGAATTTACCTGATAGGTATAGTGAACACCTAAAGTGCCTCCTACCTCATTAGCTGTAAGTTTTGGAAATGGATCTAAAAATATTTTCATTGCCTTAGATTCTATTTGTTGAACTTTAGGTGCCTCTGTAGGTGTGCCCACATCAATGATGTATGCCTCTATCAAATCCTATATATTATATCTGAAAGTGATGTATTTATTTATAGTATGGCCTATCACCCTATGATAGTCATAGTATACATTAGAATCATAGTTATTTGGAATAGGCCTTTTCGTATCAACCTATTTGATGGGAAGGAGAGATATGACATTACATTCCAAGAGTTGTAAAAAACATGCTAGTGATTCTAGAAGATTTGTGAAAACTCTTTTTGGAGCTGATAAAACCAAACAAGGAGGTGGATCTGAACCTATGTTAATTGTGGCCTTTTAATCCATTTTGTTTTTAGTGGTCCTTAATTTATATGGAGGCTTATTAGAACTCTTAGTAGTTTAATCTAATCTACTTATGTATTTGAATTTGTCCATAGAGAGAAGCTTGACTTCCCTTTCTTTTATTATGTGGTATTAATTTATGAATGTTGAAAACTTCTTAAACAAGATAGCTTCATGAAATTTTGGTAGTAAAATCTATTTGAATGTCTTGAATCTCTTTATCTATCATGGGGCTAGTCATTTTTGCCAATATAGTTTTATATCACAAGACATATTTTGCAATAGGCTCATTAGATTTTTTCTTAAGTTGTGCCACTTGAATATATGAGATCTTATCACTGGTGTTGATTGAAATTTTTTCCAAAAACATATATGTTAGTGGATTGAATGTTGTTATAGACTGATTTGGAAGATCGTAGAACTATTTTAAGGCATAGTCCTTTAAACTGCATGGGAATAACTTAGTAAGGAGCCAATCATTGGACACATAGTCCAAACATGCTATATGGAAATATTGTAGATGGTGATTTGGGTCACCCTCACCATCATACAAAACAATATTATGTGCCACAAATCTATATGGAAAAGGAGTTTCCACTATGTGTTTTTCCAAAGGTTTATGCAAAACAACATGATAATCCAAGGCATGTGATGACCTAGTATTACCTTACTTAAGATGCAACACCTTAGCCTGTAATAATGAATCTCATGCATAATGGATTGTACATAAAGAGAATAAGATTATATACTAGACATAGGAAGTGTAGTTGTTACTGAAGGTTTTTGAGTTAAAACATGTTGTACAAGCTGAGTTGGCCCCAAGGTAGGTGTAACAATATTATTATTTGGGGGAGTCAAAGATTGAGTATTATTTGATTTGTTCTTTATTTTCATTATGGCTTGTAGAATATATGCATTATCATGGGGTTATTATCAAATTATATCTCTAAAACTCTATAAAATCTCATCCTAATTGACAAGAATATTTTCATTAATAAGTGGGGGGAGAGCGTTCTGACTCCCATCTTGTGTCATTTTGATCTTGATTATGTTGTTCATATTATGATGAATTATCATTAAAGTCTTCATAATCAAGGTGTGAAGGATAAATGATGGGGTTTTTAACTGGTCCTTTATCCATGGTATAATCTTGAATGGAAGGAATTTGATTATGTTTAATAAGATTGTTGCTAAGCCTAACACTTCTTCTTAAGGGAAGAGAGATAAATTTTTTAGATGGCATAAAACAAAGTGAAAGAGGGATGATAAAATAGAATGTATGAAATATAAAAATCCTAACATAGCCAATGGAAATAGTAAAAGTAAGGATATAAACCCTAGTATCATCTAGGTCTAGGGTTTGAACAGTATTCTAGGTAAGTCAGATTCAAAAAATGAATTAATTTTTTAGGGTTATAGAGTTTAATCCCTAGGTTCTTAAAGGGGTTGAGTATAGTAAATTAGTTAGGTAAATCAATTAGTAAATATGCAATAAATATATCCACTAATTTATAATATAATTGACCTAGTTTGACCTTTCTAAAAATAGCAATAAATGATGCAAACAAGTACTTAACTAAAAACTAATTGAGACAAAAGATCTAGAAGCTACAAATTGGGATAGGAACTAATCTGAGTGTCATGGACAAGATCCAAGTGTCAAAACCCTTCCTAAATAGTAATGTTCTAACTGAATAGTAACATCAATGGTGTTATTGTCATCTTTTTGGCATTAGTGCCCTTTGTGCAGAAATGCTTTGAGATTTTGGGTGCACCTATGTCAGAGTCTACCAAGATTGTTCATGTGTGCATAAGTTTTGATTCCCTATCGGTGACCTATTTTAACTAATTTTGCATGTAAAACTGAGATCTCCATGTTATTAGGTCATCCTATTAGCACAAGTATAAAAGTGTGATGTTAGTGGGGTAGGTTGGACATCCTCAACACCCCATTGTGATGATATTTGCCTACACACCAATACTCTGAGGAAGGATCAATCCTAATGTAGTTATCCCCACCTAAGTGTTGGTGAAAGTGTAAGTGAATCTAGTATGAATGTTGGCTTGAGCGTTTTGAGTGATGTTGGAGATTGTAAATCTATGTATTTTGAGCTTTGGATGGTTGTAGATGACTATATGTAGAAGTAGGGAAGAATAGGGATTAATAACCTTGATTGGGCACAACTTATTATGAGTCAGTTTGTGTTATTTGCATATGATTTCCATCTAATGAATTAAGGGATAAAATTCATCTATATATATTATTTTAGTTCTTGTGTGGATCTTAAAATAGTTATAGGCTGACCCTAGGTTGTTTTTATTTTAAAATATATCCATTGGTGATAAAAGGTAGGAAAAGGACAATAACACCCAAACTAGAACCTAGCACCATTGGTGCTCCGATCTAAGTTATGGTGCTAGTGTCTAGGTGGTAGAACCTAAAGAACTAAGGGATAAGATGATAAATTAAGGGTTTAGGACTATTTTAAGGATGTTTAGGGTCACATGTGTCCCACAGGAAAGCTGGATAAGTGTCTAAATAAGCCCTAAGATAGGTCTAGGGCTAAGTTGTGGATAGGTAGTTTCAAATAACACTTAGCACTCAAGTGACATTTTTAGATGACTAAAATTTGAATCTTTGGAAACCAGATGTGTAGCATTATTCCTTTTAGAAATATATTATTTTTGAACTTACGTCATTAGAAACCTTTTCACAAAGGTGTTTTCTTGCTTACCTTGAGTTTATTTTTTCGAAATCTCTTTTATGATTTGCTCCCTTTGTAATTGTTCTTTTTCTATCCTTACTTTTTCATTTTATTCCTTTTATAACCTTTCTTACTCTAATTTTAATTTTTGAAGCCTTTATTTATCTAATTTTACCATTTATTCTACTCTAACTTGTTCCTTATGAGATGCAATCATAGTGTGAGAGGGTGTCGTCATTGATGTATCTAGTATAAGATCACCACTATCAATGATACTTATTATTATTTTCTTAAAATCCCAAAATCTATTTGTATGATGAATATGCATTCTATGATATGCATAATAGTATTTTGGTCTCCTTAGGGGAAGCATATGAGGTAATGTGATCAACTTATTTTGATGCATTTCTCTTATAATCTTACTTCAACTCTTATTAGCCTTTTATATATTTTTTAAATCACTATCTATAAATACATGTTGATCTTAAACCCATCCTTGATATGATATCTTTTGAGACACAAAATAGCAAGATGTAGATGTAGACATAATATTAACACTGAAATGCTCTAGATTCTTTGTGTAAGTGATCTTATGGTCCAATGATGTGATCCTTGAACTGAAATATTAACTTTGGTTTTAAAAATCTTCTATAAATGCCCTCATAGTGACTATTTGATCTTGGAGGTCTTTACAATCTCAAGCCTTATGTACTTCTAATTGAATATGCATACAAACACCATCATAAGGATGTTTGGGATGTGGATGGGGATGAGGAATGTCATGTAAGACTTGAGGTTGTAAATTAGGCCTCATAACATCATGAATATATGGTTGATCTTGTTCCCGTATTATACTTAACTTTTAAAAAATTGATATTAATTATACTTGTGTCTTAGCATGTGATTTGGTTCATTTTTGAAAAATGTGAAGCAAAAAAATGCTCATCCAAAATAGACATTATATGACGTGCATAGTAAAGAAACAACCACTATAAGATATCTATTAAGTATTTTTGAAATACAAGAGAGGTTTTTTATTAGAATTATTAGACAGACAAAACCTATAAATTAATTTAAAAATAGGTACACCATTCATTACCTAGGCCAAATTTACTAAAAAATAAATTATAAATTCCAAAAAATATATACAATATTTTGGTGAATAAAAAAATGTTTTGTATCCATAAAATAAAACTAATAAAAACTCTAGAGAGTTTGAAAAATAGTCATTATGAACTAAATATGAGCCAAACAATTAGGAGGATAAGTTAAAAGCTTTCAAAATGAAATCCTAATGGTAAAAATGAGGATGAAACCCTAGGGCAAAAAAGAAAGTTCTAATTTGCATATATGACAAGGGAAATTAGAGATTATATCTAAAACCCTAAGATAAAAATCTAAAATTGTATAAAGAAGGATAAAACCCTATCAGAAACATAGGGTTTGGCAATGTTGAAGAAATATACCAGTTCACCAATATGTTTTATAGTAATTTGAGTTAAGAAGTGAATTAACCCTAATTAAAATAGATTGGATGGAATATAACATTATTTTATAAATCAACTTGCCACAAGTAAAATACTAAATTCAACAGAGTGAAATTGAATGAAAAAAGACTAACTATAAATGAAATGACAAACTTAGTCATTTATGTCTGAGATTTGACTGTGTGAAGTTGATAGATGAATAAAACTGGCAAATAAAAACCAACCCTACAAATACACAGATATTGAGACTAAAATTGGTGAAACACATAATTGTCCAACTTGGGATAAGATCAATTTCCATTATAGTCCTAAGTTGGTTAATTTTATTTTGTTGAAAATTAGAAACTCGGGTCACAATCATTTACAACAACTTAAATTAGGTATGTGTGTAGATTTGACCTTCAAATGTGTGAGGAAGACCTGTAAATAGCTTCTCAAAATTTGAAACCCTAATATGGATTTAAAATGATTGAAAACCTACAAATATAAAAGGGGGGAGTGTAATGAACTGATTTGGCCCCAATCAACCCTATGATGAATGAACATCGTCTACGTATTCAATATATAAAAGATGAAATTCAAGCCCATGTAGTTCTCCCACTTAGAGTTATTTATGAAATTACACTCCTTTGACTATATGGATACATCTAGAGATGGATTGAATTATTTTACTTTGGCTTGGGTAAAACATGCTCATGACTTTGTTAAGGACTACTTCAAATGATTAGACTAAAATTTAGGAAGAATAAGCAAGCTTTGTTCAGTGTGAAATAGTAAGTATGCCTCTATATTAAAATTTCCAAATGGTAGAACATTTGACTTAAGTGTGCCTTTATAGCAATCCAAAATGGAAAAACCTCATGATAACTGATCTAAAAATCTAAGTTATAAAAACATTTATAGTCTACTTAGATCGAATTTAAAATAAAATAGAATATTTTAATTTCCAATTTTCCCTTTTAATAAATCCAAAAAATTAATTTATAAAATTTTCATAAGTTAATAAAGAAAATTGAAAGGATTTCTGATCACAGAGAGGAAATTAAAAACAAAATATAACACAAAAGATTTTTTTATGGGGTTCACCAAATGGCTACATCCTTGGGTCTACTCTATGAGTGTTTTGGTCTTATTAAAATTCTTTGATACTAATTACAAAATCTCTCTAAGTAAACAATTTATTTGCATACTAGATATCTATTTGTGCAACAAAATAAACCTCTAAGAGGTTTTGTTGCCTCTGTATCTTAATATCTTTGTCTGTAATTTCCTCTGTGCAAATCCACTACTTCTCTACCAAAATCTTGTTACCACCTCTATAAAATAACATAGAATTATATATTTCTCAATGCTACTTGGCATTGGTTGGGCAATAAAAAATTTCCCCTAGGGTATAAACAATTTCCTGGGATTGGGGTTTTTCCTATTTTGACAGCATGGCATTGGCTCTCTTGGATTTCATGCTACCTATATTCGGTTTTGATCTATAACTGATCAAAACCAAAATCCCAAAATGGAATTCAACATTGTTGGTGTATAGCTAATCATAGATAATGGCATAGAATTAGTGCCAAAGTTGATCCACGCTATCATAAAATAGCAAATAATTAAACTTCCCCACATATTAATAGGTAATATGTTGAATAATATTTTCCAGCTATAAACCCTTTGCCATTTTTGCATACCATACCTATCAAGAATCTTCCAGAACATAAAATATTTATAATTCTTGCCAAATAAAAATTCCAACGTATATATCCAAAGACATGCATTCAATAACATGCAATGCTTCTTTCCAAGAAAATATTACCATGTTGAAATTGTTTCATGCATAAAGTTTCCTTTCAATGCCAAGACTACGGATAAATTCAAACACCATGGTGTTCATGTGGAAATGTTTTAATAAATACTTTACTAAATATTAATGCATGCACTTTGCACACTACACTTCTTTAAAGAATATTATCCACATTTTACTTTGGTGCTAACTTATAAGTCTATGTCATTATAATGACATGTGTCCACTTAAACTCCTTTTAAACAAAGACTTAATATGCATGGAGTTTAAATAAATGGAATGGTACATATTTCTTTTTTATTTAAAGATTTAAATATCCATGTTTTAATAAAGACTATCACCTTTAGTTTAAAGATAATCTTTATAAAATGGCACATATTTTTTATTTTTAGTTTATGGAATAAATATTTAATTAAAAAAATATATTAAAATATATTGATTAATTTACAATAAACATATTAAAATATATAAATATTTAATGAAATATTTTAATAAATATATATTAAAATATATTTATTAATAAACAATAAATATACTAAAATAAATTTTATTGGTAGCAATTTTTTAAAATTAATTATAAATGTTGCAGGTGGAGGTGTGGCATTATTTGTTAGATAATGCCCCACCCACATTTGCAACAATAATTAAATATTACCATTATTGATCAAAATCATGGGGTGGAAATCCCCTAGATCAATAACTATCTTAAAAACATGGGCCAAACTATAAGAGAGGGTTAAAATTTGAAAAATGACTGTTACAAGGGCTAAGGACATAAATGTACCATAAAGAATAAAAATGTTTGCCACTATTTTCCCCTAATAGATATTTTTGTCCAAAAGGGAAACATGTGACTTTTGGGTCCAAGATTATCCATACATATTTTTAGGAGTGTTTTCAGTAGATAGAACACTTATGTAGGCATCATATAGCAAGATAGAAAATAAATAGGTCCATATAGATGTTTAGTATAGAGTGAAGTTGTGAAATATGTCTAGATTAAGTGGTCAAGTCAAAAAAAGTGAAATAGGGCCAAAAATTTACATAATGAAGTATTTGTGAACAAATTTGTGTGACTACAATATTTTATTTTATACTCTCACTAAAGTTACATCATGCATATAATTTCAAGCCTCTTTTTCAATACAAATCAAGTAGGACTCAAATAATACTTTACAAAAGACTTACACAATCTATTAAAAAATTACACTAGGCTCGCATTGTTCTATCATACTACTAACAGAGAGTATAACCTTATTCTCAAAATCTCATTCCATATTTAACCAACAATATTGGTTTATGTTTTATAGTATATCTATACCCAAATTATTTCCTCAAAATTTTAACATAACACATTTTTTAATACACATAAGGAACAATCAAAATATACAAATAATGCAACTTCATTAAAAATAGGTTTGTGTGTATGTGCATATATATGTGTGTGTATTTTTAGTGTGTTCACGTGTGTTTGTGTGTGCATGTGTGTGTAAATGTGAATTCACACACATGTGCATCTATATACATTTTCATATCCTTTTTATAAACTCAACATACACCTGCAAATTTTAATTATATGTGTAATGAAGAACAACATCATAGATATGAGCAGAGTAAAAATAAAAATAAATGTTTTAGAATGGCTGTATAAAAGACAAAGAAGATAATAATTTGTGGGATTTCTTGAATGGGATAAAATATAATCTCTAAGGATATGAATACAAAGTCACAAGGTTCTAACTTGCCTAAACTTTCTCAACTATGTCATTCTTCTTCTCTTCTTCCTCTCTATGTGTGTGTCTTCTACCCAAACCCTATTTTATATTTTTCCTCACACTAGAATGATAGTCAATAAAAGGTGAATTACATTCCATGTTTTTCATGGTTGTCAATTATTTTATCTTAAAGTGGATCCTAATTATTGCATGGCTTCTAAATTTAAAAAACCACAAACTCATCAATATGATCATTCAAAATTATCTATGTAAAATCCATGCAATCTCATTATCTAATTATTTTTTTCATGTAAGATTTAGATTAAAAATGGATAAGGGTTCATTGAGTAAGTTAGCCTTATTGGATGATGATAACAATAAAAATTCAAATATATAATAGCCCAACCCTTAGTTTCTCAAACATGCTTCATTCAGAATAAAAACCATAATAATTTTTATTTCATAGTTTATTGTGTCCATGACCCATTCTCAATACCATTTTAACTATTTGTATAAAATTTAAAATATACTTAACAAATTAAACATATTTACAAAATCTCAACCACTTGGGTCTTAACATTAAGTATTAGTTTAATCCTCCTTCGACTCTTTGGAATTAAATTCTTGTCTACAAGTATGGTGATGGAAACCATGGCATGAGCCTGATCCTTTACATCTTTAAAAGGCATGACACCTCTAGAATTTTGTTCTTGGTGGTTAGGGTAGTCAATTTAATAAAAAATAATTCCTCTTGGTACCATGATAATGGTTGCAACTTTAGGTGTTGGGATGATCCTATTTTGGGTAGTGAATCCCTTTACCTTCACATGCCTAGGGACCTTATTCTATCTAAGAATTATCTTGGTTTATAAAAACTTGATCAAATCATTTTTTGGGAATGAAAACTTCCTAAATGGTCACACATTAATGGTATTTTTGAGGCACAAAAAATATATTGGGAACAAACCATGAATAATTTCATGGGAAGTCTCCCTAAGAATCTTGATAATGAAGACTCCTTAATTTGGGGTAAGATAAATTTTAGTGGTAGTTATACAGTTCAAGTTGGTAATCACTTTCTCCTTGAGTTGGAACATCCTAATCACTTCTTTAACAACATTTGGTCCTTTATTATAACCCCTAAAATCAAATTCTTCTAGTGGTCTGTCAAGCAAACCAATATTATTATTGGTGAAAACCTCACTAAGAGAGGTATCGTGGGTCCCCATAGTTGCATCAAGTGATTCAAATATTGTGAAACTCAACCTCATATTATTTTGAATGTGAATAATATACCTCTATTTGGACTTCTCTTTCTCTCTACTTTGGGATTCACTTCAGAAACTATCTCAACTTAGATACCTACACTCAATAGTGGAACTCTTGTTACAATAGTTCTTTCAAAGGCAAGCCCCTTATCAAAAATTTATGTTCTTATTTACCTCTTTTTTTCATGTGGTTTATTTGGATTGATAGAAATAAAATAATATTTGAAAATACTTACAACCTGAAGGAAACCTTGATTTGCAAGATTCAACATGTTATAGTGGAAAAATCCGAATCTCCCTACAAGAAAAGACAATACATAAATGTGTTGTTTAGAGTTGAACTTATTTTACTTTAAAAATGGAACCTTGATGGTTTTATCACTAACTCTTCAATATGTTGCACCACCCTCGATATCCACTTTAGTTATCCTTCTCTTTTCTTTGATGGAGCCTCAAATTCCAACTCAAGTATGGCTATTGGTGGTGGTGTGCTTTGGTCTAGACATCAACTTATGCTTTTAGATTCTAGCTTTAATCTTGGGTTGTTGATTTAACTATTTAGGGTTTATGGAGTTTAAGCCCTAGGTTGTTAAAGGGTATAAATATAGTAAATCAAGGTAGAAATATGAAATAAATACATCCACTAATTTATCACAAAATTAATTTAGTTAAACCTTTATAAAAATAATAATAAATAAAGTAAATAAGTACTTAGAAATTAAATAAGATAGTAGATACATAGTTTATAAAGTATAATAAGGGATGATTTAAGTGTCACGGATATGATCCAAGTGTCAAAACCCTTCCTGGATAGTAGTTCCCTAATTGGATAGTAATTCCATGTGGTGCTAGTGATTTGACATTAATGTCCTCTATGTAGAAGTATTCTGAGATTATAGGTGCACTTATGTCTGAGTTTGTCAAGCCTTCTCCTATTCAAATGAGTTTTTATTCCTTGTAGGTGACCTATTTTGACTAATTTTATATGCAATCCTTAAACCTCCATGTTTTTAGCGCATCTGGTCAGCACAAGTATAAAAATGTGTTATTAGTGGGGTACGTTGGACATCCTCAACACCCCACTATGAAGAGAGTTTCCTACATGCTAATAATTCAAAGAGGGATCAAGCCCGATGTAGTTCTCTCCACCTAAGTATTTGTGCATGTGCAAGTGAAGCTAGTATGAATGTTAGTTTGAGTTATTTGAATGTTTTTGAGACTATACATCTAAGTAATCTGAGCTGAGGAATGTTATATATGGTCATAAGTATAATTAGGGAAGAATAGAGATTGATAACTTTGATTGTGCACAACTTATTTTGAGTTTATTTATGTAATTTGCATTTTATTTCCATCTAGTGGATAAAGGGATAAAAGTCATGTCTATATACTATTATATTTTAGAGTTACAATCACTAAGAAGTGGGGGTGAATTAGTGATTCAAGATAATCCAATTCAATTCCCAAATCTTCAACATTCAACATACTTCAATTTGATCAAGAAACATAAACATGAAAGCACATACATAAGAGCATACATCACATGAACACATCATATATGTGGGAAACCCTCTTGGGGGATAAAACCCACTGAACCCTACAAGATGGAGTACAATCCTATAAAATAAGATCCAACATTTAGACCAACACAAATTGATCAAGGAACATCCATCCCTTAGTTTAGTGAGACAACAATCGTATAAGGAGCTACTACCCCTATCTGGCTGAGCACCCATAATAACTAGACCTTTAAAAAGTTATACCTTGCAAGGATAAACCAACCCCATAATTAATATAGCACCAAATCAAATACCTGAATAGATCACCTTGAACACTTATTGCTACTCTTTAACTGATGATGATCACCTTTATCTGCACTCTTCACCTCCAATCTCTCTCAAGTTGCCTCTAAGGCTAACTTGATCAAACTACCTCTTCTAGGATCATTAAGTCCAATGAATTGTGTTTCCACCTACATCAAATTTATTAGATAAACATGTCTAATTTTTTTCACATATTGATGGTCGTAACTAACCTATACCTTCTCTTTCAAATGTTTTCTTCTTCACTGATGGTCCAATGACTTAAATGTGGTCTTAAACTTCTAAAGTAAACACTCAAGTATTTTACATATCCATATGATTAGATAATATGTATTAAACCTTAATTACCTCATATACACCTCCATGTGATTTATACACTCTAACACATGCTCTAATCACTCAAATCAACTTTCTCAAAATGACCACTCAAACTAGTCACACACACTGAAAATATAGTTATACTATTTTGACTCTCCATATCTAATTAGGGTCAAAATATGAAAAAAATGCCTTATAAAAATACTTAGAGACTTATATACAACATCTCTATACTCATTTTATTCTTCAATTATACTCAAAACACCTTCAACTTACCTTTGCAAGATGGTCACTTAAACTGCTAATGCATTCAACAAACATAGTTAGTTTTTAAGTCTTTGTTTGCATTGAATATGGATTGTTAAAACCTAAAAAATACATATATATATAGAATTCATGTATTATATAACACTTTTAAATATTTATATCATCTTGAAACATTGAAATACTATCAATAACAACTCAATTATCCTTCTCAAGTCACTTGCAGAGCATGGTTAAACACCTAGTCAAGTTTTGAGATTAATATCTTTAACTCTACAAACATAGAAACCTTATAAATCACTTTGATATATTTTCCTTGAATAAATTTACAAATTTTATTTTTACTTCATCATCAAATTCATCTTGGATCAAAATATATAGCTCAAAAACTACAGTTTTCTTTTCCCTCATTAATTTGAATATTTAAATTCTAACGATCACTATGTAAATGATATACATAAAACACTTTGACATCATCTCATGCTCCCTGTTAAATTTGAAAAAATTCACTCCATCCATCTCCTCTATATTATCTTGACCTTTACCTTGAAATTCTCATTGTTGATCTTAGATCCTTACTCTCGTGATTGTGCCACTTGGCAACTATATTTGCGTTCTACACACCCGGTACCATTTAGTAAATGTGCTTGCACTACTTGGAAGTTTCATGTGAAATATGAGTACTATATTGACTTATTTACTCAATAATATCCATTGGATCATAATTTCATGATCATGTGCTCACCATTGATCTCTATCTGACAGGTTTCATGCTCGCCATAGATTTGTTGCTCAAACTCCATGATTGTGACACGTCACTAGCACATGCAATCTTGGCAATTTGACTTTGAAATATTTCATTGGATCCCTATCTATTCATATTAAAGACTCATCATTATATTTTTGATTCAATTTAATTCTCACCATAGATATTTTATATCATAAATTTGGTTAAGTATGGGAACTTGGTAAACTCTGTCTGAGAAGCCAACTTTACACCTTAATGACTTTTGATAAGCTGAACCTCATGACCTAAAATTTGAACCATAAGATAAATTTTCATAGGGGAATCCATCCATATATCAAACTGATCCTAAAACTTTCACACATGTCAAATATTACATCATTAATCTGCTTACTCAATTTTATCTATCAAGATGACTACTTGAGCTTAGACATTTATATGACTATCTTGATGAATTTTGTTCACTTTCATAAGCACTCTAAGAATTCATAACATCCCATAGGGTCTATGCAACATGTTCATTCCATCAATATCATCCATCAATTGATTAACTAATCAAACACTCTCCAAACCATCAATCTAATCACTTTGTCATTAATACATTATGATCTCATGCTCTCTTTGACATAAATGACAACCTAACATCAATGACCATGCTCAAAAATTTCCCCTTTTGTCATTGATGGAAAAAAACCCTCATAATGAATTCATTTGAATAATTAATTCATTTGAACTCCTTCATTCTAATATTTTTCCCCCTTTGACATTAATGACAAAGGGTCTCTTCCTTAACTTGCCAATAATTATTCCTCAACATTATGTATGCTTTCAAATAATATTTAAGATGCTCAGGATACTTACACAATTTCAAGAATATGAATCAACTTCTCCCATTTTGATATGCACCAATATGAACTTGGGAATTGTCTGATCCTTGGACCTATCTACCTACAAAACTCACAAGCTCCCTTTGCTCATGCATGAAGATTCAATACTTTGTCCAAACATATGACTTGGTTTGATCAATTCATCATATAAATCTTCTTGAATTCAAAACTGTAGTAGAATTATTCATATCTCTACAAAGATTGGAACATCTCACATATGCTCCCCCTCACATCATGCATAGCTCTTCAAGCCACTCAAACTAAGTTATCTGCCCATTAGCCAGACATATCTTCAAATGATATTCTTGTATTGCAACATCAACCTAAGCACAACTAGTATCCACCATGCTTCTTATTTATTTTTAAGTGTCTCCTTGAAGCTTATATAGAGACACCCTAACCCACAATGTCCTAGAACAATGTGAAACTAGGAGTTGCCCATAACTCTTCATATTCCTTCTCCTCCTTGGTCATCTGATACTGATAGTTATTTTTATTAGGCTTAAGAGAAGAAACATGCTCATCCACTACAATTTTCTCCTTTTCTTCTAAAATTGGATTGACAACATACGGAGACAACAAAGAATCATGACATACCTTTTTATATGAAGAAATAACCTCATCACTAGGTATTGACAACTGATTTTCTTTGCATGAAACTTGCTCAATAATAGCAAGATATTCTCTTGGATCCATACATACCTCAGAAGTAGCCTCAATTAGCACTTTGGTCTTTTTCTTGATTTTGACTTGAACTTACTTTTGATTCTCCTTTTCTATCTAGATAGATGACACATTCTCTTGGCATTCTTGAACTTCATATCTGATTCTTTTTTTTAATTTAACAAGTAGTCCACCTTGATCTTTTAACTAAACTTAATTAGTTTTCTTGGTCTTCATTTACTTAAGATTCCATACCAAGGAATGACCTTTCTTGAGCACACTAAGATGTCCATGCACCTTCTTATGACTTGAGAGCTTGTTTTTACAATATCTTGTAATATGACCAACTTGATAACAACTAAAACAAATAACATCATTCATACCTTTTGCTTGATGAATATTATGAACCTCAACAAACATACCATCTTGTCTCTTCAATTTATTATGCTCAAGCTTAATTGTCTTAGGTCTCTATATTTGGGTTAGTCATTTCCCATGCATTTTGGGGTAGAATCTAGCAATATGTGCCATATCATGATAATTATAGAGGACCACATTATCCATACCTATAGCTGACTAGCTACTCTTTCTTTTACAGTTTATTTCCTTATGACCAAACCCATGACAAGTTGAACAATGGCCATTTAAATATATTTCATATCTCATGGCACTTGGCTACTTGATGGATTTTGTCTTGTTGATCTTGGTGATTGCATCCTTCTTGTCTTGAGCTGACCTCGCTTGCTCTTTCTCAGCCTCGTTTACCTTGACAAAAAATTTCTCATGCTCAACCTTCAATGAATCTAGCTTTGTCTTGAATTGAATTCTCTCATCCTCTTTAGCTCTCATACTTGAACTTGTAGCCTCTAATTGAATTTTGAGAACTTGGATAGTCTCTTTATCCCTCTTAGCTTATTTAGCCATGTCATCCTTCAATCTACATGTTTGCTCTTCAATAATCTTTATAAAATCAAGATTACATTTTAACTCATCATACTCACCTTGATTTGAACTCAACTTGACATTCACCTCTTCTAACTGAGTCTTGAGATGTCTGAATTCTTCCTCTTTTGAACTCAAATTTGTCTTTGTAACCCTTAATTGATCCTCCAAAATGTTGATCTTCTCTTTATCAACTTTTGATCTTGAACTTGATTTCAAGGATTATAGCTCCTTATTGAGATTGATCTATTTTTTATTCACATCTTTTCCTCTCTCATACTTGCCTAACAAACTTCCCTCAAGAAAACTAACTTGTGCTTCAAGACCTTTGATCATATTCCTCATTTTATAATTCCTCTTCTTTAGCTCCTTTAGTTCACCAAGTTCACCCATGAGCTCAGCTTCTATATCAACTTATTCTTCCTCACTATCATAGAACACTTCTTCTTTATCAAACATGATGATCTTTTCACCCATAGTGAACCTTGGAGCACCTTTAAGTGGTTAAACTTATAAAAAAGGTCCTACTCTAATACTAATTGTTAAAGGTACAATCAATAAGAAGGGGGTGAATCATTTATGAAAAATAATCCAATTCAATTCCCAACTCTTCATTAAAAATACATCAAATTTATCAAGAAACATAAACATTAAATCACATACATCCAAATCATACATAAGAGCATACATCACATAAACACATCATATATGTGGGAAACCCTCTTAGGGGATAAAACCCACTGAACCCTACAAGATGGACTACAGTCCTATAAAACAAGATAAAACATTTATAACATCACCAATTGATCAAGGAACATCCATCCCTTAGTTTAGTTAGACATCAATTCCACAAGGAGCTACTGCCCCTATCTAGCTAAGCACCCAGAACAACTAGACCGTTAGAAAGTTTTACCTTGTAAGGAGGAGCCAACCCCCTAGAAAACCAAGCATACCTAAATATATAACCTTGAAAACCTATTAATACTCTTTAACTGATGATGATCACCTTTGTCTACACTCTTCACCTCCAATCTCTCCCAAGTTGACTCTAAGGCTAACTTGCTCAAACTGCCTCTTTTAGGCTCATTAAGTCCAATGACTTGTGTGTCTTCCTACATCAAATTTATTAGATAAAAATGTATAATTTTTTTCACATAGTGATGGTCCTAACTAACCTATACCTTCTCTTTCAAATTTTATCTTCTTCGCTTGAATCCACATAAACACAACTAGCACAATTAGTCTAATTATGCCTTGTATTTATACCACTCTCTTGGTATAACCCATCTTGGTTGACCAAGATGCTTACCATAATTTTTATTTATTTTAAATAGTTATTAATACATGTTACATGTAATAAACACACACTTATTAGGTCATCCAATACCTCATTAGCCCCAAACCACCATTAGGTATTGGTGAGACCTAAAATAATTAGGCCTCCATACTCGCACGTTACATGTGAGACTAATTAGACCACCTTCATCCTTTATCAATGATTTGAGCAAATAAAAATTATTTATAATAACTCATTTATTACTATAATATGGTTACATGCGACTTTGAACACAAACACAACACTTTAACCTATTAATTAGGTCTCTTCGCTCTTTAGGCCTTCATACACAAAAAACACAATCTCAAACTTCTGAAGTAAACACTCAAGTATTTCATACAAACATATGATTATATCACATGGGTTAACCATTTATGACCTAAGATACACCTCAATTTTATTTATACACTCCAACATAGGCTCGAACCACTTAAATCAACTGTCTCAAAATGACCACTCAAACTAGTCACACACAATCAAAATACATTTATACTATTTTGACTCTCCATATCTGATCAAGGTGAAAATATGAAAACCAATTAATTATCATAAGCCTTAGAGACTTATATATCATATTAATACTCATTTTATTATTCAATTTTTTTTATAACACCTTTAGCTTACCTCTACAAGATGGTCACTCAAACTACCAGTGCATTCAACAAACACAGTCAACTTCTAAGTCTTTGATCACACTGAAGATGGATTGGTAAAACCATTAAAATCCACATATATATATAATTAATGGAGTATATAAAACTATTTAATATTTATATCATCTTGAAACATTAAAATATTATCAATAACAACTCAATTATCCTTCTTGGGTCACTTGCAGAATATGGTCAAACACATAGTCAACTTTGGAGCTAAATATATTTGAATATATAGACATACAAACCTTATAACTCACTTTTATGGATGAAAATTGAAAAAATTTCAAAATTTTATTCTTACGTAATCATAAAATACATATTGGATTAAAATATATATCTCAAAAACTATAGACTAGTTTTCCCTCGTTAATTTGAATATTCAAATTCCAATGATCACTGTGTAAATGATAAACATCAAACAATTGACATCATCTCATGATATATGGAAATTTTAACAAAAACACTTCATAAATCTCCTTAGGATTATCCTAAAATTTACCTTTTAATGTTCACCATTGATCTTAGATCCTTACTTCTATGATTATGCCACTTGGTAGCTCTACGTGCCACCTTGTACCATTCAGTCAACATGCTTGCACCACTTGGTTGTTCCACATGAAATATAATCACTATATTGAATTATTGACTCAATAAACTCCATTGGATCATAACTTCATAATCACATGCTCATTATTGATCTCTATTTAATAGGTTTCATGCTTGTCAAAGATCTACTGCTCAAACTATGTGATTGTGACACATGTCACTAACACATGTAATCTTGACTATTTGACTTTGAAAGGAATAATTTGATCCTTATAAAGTTAGATTAAATTCTCATAATTATATCTATGATTTGATTAAACTCTCATTGTATATCTTTGATATCACAAATTTGGCTAAGTATGGGAATTTGGTAAACTCTATCTGAGAAGCCAAATTTGCACCTTAATAACTTATGCTATGCTCAACCTCATGACCTAAAATTTGAATCATAGGATAAAATGTAATTGGGTAATCTATACATGTATCAAAATAATCCTAATACTTTCACACATGTGAAATATTGTGTCATTAATCTACTTATTTAGCTTTATCTATCAAGCTGACTACTTGAACTTAAACATTCATATGATTGTTATGATGAGTTATATTCACTTCCATAAGCACTCTAAGCACTCATAACATCCCATAGGGTCTATAAAACATGTCCATGCTATCAATATAATCCATTAATTGTTGTGATCTAGGAATTTGACTCAAGATAAGATGGTTAGTATTGTGTTAGTTCCAAAATGAAAACAAAGTGAAATAAACACACTAATAACATAACATCTCTAGGCCTAGACACTAGGGAGAGTTTAGTTTAAAAAATAAAATGACAGGCACAACTAAAAATAAAAGAATGAAAACACAAGAATTCCTTTCACCTTCCTTGGATGTTCCAAATGCCTTTGTAATGGTGGCTTGCTTGGCTTGTGCTTCTAGAGGTATTCTTCAATGGATTGTGGATACCTTCATCTCCTCTTGGCAGCTTTGGCTTGTGGCTTGGCTTGGCTTGGAATTATAACACTAGTTTCATGAATATTTTGGAACCAATCCTGCATTATAACTTTCCACTAATTAAGATTAGAAATGATGTTGTGAGGCCTCCTATTTATAGATTTTTGGATTTGATTAGAATCAACCTCAGTCATCCATCTCAAGATTGAGATGTGTGGTTGAAGATTAATTAAATTTTTGGAATTAGTTTTGTAATTATCCTCATCATGGCATTGGAATAAGGGGTAATTAAGAGGCATGGGGGGTATCATGGAAGGCATTGATGAGGCATGGAGGGCATGCATCCTAATATTTGTGGCATTTATAGCCTACGGATGTCTTGAAATGAGGTCATTTGATGATGAAAATATTCAATATTCATTTCTAAAAATAATTATTCAACAAGTTTCCATGGAATTATGAATTAGGCCTTGATTTGGGTTAATTAGCTCTTAAACATGATTAAGCACTTTATGCACAAATTACCCAAATTGATCAGAATGCCTTATTATTAGTCCTAAACTTGACTAGATTGGAATTGGAAGGCACTATAAGATGAATTGGAACCATAATCCCATTTAAGATGTTTCCAATAACAAATAACAAAGGCACAAGTCTTATGCAAAATATTTGATAGGAAAGAGCAATTTAGAGCATGTGGGTACAAAATTGGCATTTTGACTTGAAATGAACTGATCAAAGTTATGTGGACCATAAATTACATTAGCCCATTTAGGGATACCCTAGCCAAAATTAGCATTTGAATATGTCAGTTTCACATAATTTAGCATGTTTTAATGTTTTTAAGGTAGATTGTGCACTTTAGATGGAAACTAGCTAAAAGCCTGATTGGAGATTATCGATGGCCAATTTTAGGTGTCTATAGTTTTCCCCCCTATTTGAGAAGGCATTACAAGCTATAAGCATAGTAACATCTTCTCAAAGAATGAAAAGACTATGTATGCCTATAACTCCAATGATGATTTAATTAACTATATGATGCCCGTTGGCACAAACAGGTCAATAAATGGTCCCTCAAAAAGAAAGAAATAAAATAAGGGGACCAAAGAAAGGAAAGATGATAGGGTGAAAACACAATGATATTGAAAAAGTAGTCAAAATCATTGAGAATGTAAGTGGGATGGTGTACAATGGTTTGACCAAAGGTGGTTATAAGCATTGTACCCTGATAGTAGAAACGTGGTATGATAACACAATGATTTGCCCAAAGGTGGTTATAATCATTGAGAATATGGAGCTACCCTAGTTAGGATAGACAAACAAGATAATAACATGCCCTTGTATAGACAGGAAAATTAAAGTGGTGACAACACAATTATTTTCCTAAAGGTGGTTATAATCATTGAGAAATGCAAGTGGGATGGTGTAAAATGATTTGCCCATAGACGGTTATAATCATTGGACCTTGATTATGGAAAACATGATAAACTTGGTTAAGGATGATGATAACTAGACACAGAGGGTAATGATGAATTAGAACAACCTACTAGTAGGGAGATGTTTGTCTGAACTAATAAAGGTTGAAATTATTTTGTGGTTAATTACTCTATTTGGGATATGATTGGGAGTGAATCAGGATGTTGGTGCCAAAAAGATGTTGCCATTGCTGAATAGATTTCTCAAAGCTAAGGTTTGTTGTAGAATGTGATGGTAGGCTTTATGATAGAACACCATAAATATTTGGCCAAAATATGCATAAGGACTAACTCTCATAATCTAATACTCAATAGAAAATAATGCACCAATGATAAAAATCATGATGAAAATGTAAAAATATGAATATGGATGGATTCAACTGTAAGTGTGGGCAAGGAATCACCCAATGAACACACATAAATTGAATCAAGGTAACAATGCTTGAAAGCAAAAAAATAGATAGACAAATAAATAAAATAAGTAGAAATAAACAAACAAACAAAGTGATAGAAACCCTATGAACATTGCCCCTAGAAAATAGGTGACAACTTAACAGATGAACTAAATGGGGGAATAGAAGAAAAGGAAGGGGGTGGCTGAGTTATCTCCATATGCACTAAGAAAGTGGATGTTACCTACATAGTTTCATGGATGTAATATCCAATAAAAAACTTTAGGCCAAATGTAGTTCTCCTAGGGAATGGGAAGAATGTGATAACTGAGGAAAACAAATAGAATGGATGTGATAGAATAATAGAAATGGTCTTGAAAAATGGCAAGTGCATGAGAGAAAAAGGCCAAGAAGGATGGGGAAATTAAATGACAAGTGATTTTCTTGTAACCTAGTAAGGGTTCCTAGAATCCTTAAGGCAAAGAAGTGGTCAATGTTTTTGTTCTTTTCTAATGATTTTTAAATATTTTTGGAAGTGTTTTGGAGTGTCACAACTCAATAAAAAATGATGAGACACTAAATGGTTCAATCTCACAAAATAAAAAGAGCGTTTAAACTAAAGTTGCTCACAAAATGATGAGAGTGTGGCTTCAATTACTCACAAAATGGTGAGAGATTCACTTAGGTTACTCAAAAAATGGTGAGAGCGTGGCTTAGGGTGCTCAAAAAATGGTGATAGCATGGCTTAGGTTGCTCATAAAATGGAAAGAGCATTAGAAAGGGGTGACTAAACTGACCTCAATAAGTATTGAGTGTTGCTTATATAGTCCCAGAGTAGGACCTCAAGTCACTATAATTCTACCCTTACATTGGAGGAATTTGACTAATGCAGTAGTCAATTCAAATAAAATAGGCATAGTTGGTAAAAAGACATAGTATGGCATAGGAAGTGGCAAATTGGTATGTCAAGGCTTAGTATTTGCCCTAGTTTGCCCATAAATGTTTATAACTAGGACACAATGGCATAGATCAATGATTCTAATTTTTCTAAAGGTAGTTATATTTAGCAACAAGATTGGTGGTAAGAAAGAATAAAAAATGAATAATGTAACTGTCAAAATTTCTGTCACACTGTCCTAAAATATGATCTCTATCTAAAGTTATTGAACCAACTAATGAACTAATCAGATACATTAATGCTGAAGCTGTGTAATAAATGATAAAAACTAAGGTGAAATGTAATAGGCTTTAGAACACACTGGGTTGATAGGTTAGAAGTGAAAAGTGGATATAGCAAAGAGGGTAGATAAGAATGGTATGTGTATAAAGAAGAATAGTGATAAAATGGCATAACTAAAATGGTCCTTATAGACAATACACCTTAGAATTTAAGCATAGTACTGCATAAGATGAATAATATCCATTAGCTATAGAACTTCATCACCATCTGGGGTGGAAAGCCTGTATTCTCTTGATCCATAATCTATGGTGATGATGAAAGGCCCTATCCAGTTTGGTTTGAATTTCAATTTATGTTTCTTCTCAGTCATGGTATTATTTTGGTTTTCTTTAAGAACAAGATCACCAAGTTTAAATGTTCTATACTTCACACACTGATTATAGTGGCCTTTGAGTTGATTATGATATGCTTGAAGATTGTTGAGCATGGTTGTACATTTTTCATCAAGTAGATTTAGCTCTTGCAGATGAGCTACTCGATAGTCATGATCATCTAGGATATGCTTGAAAGATATGCATAGTGAAGGCAACTCGACCTCAATGGGAAGGATGGCTTCAGTACCATAAACAAGTTAGTATGGAGTGGCTCCTATGGGGGTATGATGATTGGTATGGTATGCCCAAAGGGTAGGGAATATTTGGAGGTGCATATTATGACCGACATCATTAACAATCTTTTTGATAATGTTGACAATGGTTTTATTTGACACCTCATACTAGTCATTACCTTGAGGGTAATATGCTATAGAAAAGTGTTGGGTGATGTTGTATTCAGTACATAACTGGTCTATATCTTTTTTCTTGAATGATCCTCCATTATCAGATATAATGTTAGAGGGGATATTATAGCTATAGATGAGATGGTTGAAAATGAATTTAAAATTTTGATTTCCAATCATGTAAGTGAGGGGTATAGATTCAACCCACTTAGTGACATATTCAGTAGTGGTAAGGATAAGTTTATGGCCATCAGATGAAGTGGGGTTAATATTCCCAATGAGGTCAAGTCCCCATGTAAAAAATGGCCATGGTGTCAACATCAGTTTCAAAGTTTTTGTTGGGGCATGAATCAAATTAGCATGTTGTTGACATTTGTCACATTTCTTCACATATGTAGTGGCATATGCATCTATTATGGGCCAATAATAAAAGTACACAAGAGCTTTTTGGATAAGACTGCCATGCTAGAATGGGCTCCACATACTCCATGAACTTCTCTTAATGCTAATGTAGACTCTATCAAAGTTAAATAACAAAGTAGAGTTCCATCAAAACTATGATGGTAAAGAGTGAATCCAAGTAAAGTATAATGAAAAAAATTATGAATGAAGGATTTAGTTTGTTTTCAAGATAGGTTAGGTGGCATAACTTAGTCATGAAGTTAGTTGTAAAGGTCTGAGTACCAAATAAAATTAGGACCAACAATATCACAAACCATGGCAATGGTTGAAGGTTTATGAGCTGGTGCTGACAAATTCTTGACAAGGAACTGATACTCTTTAGCTTTATTTATTTATCAAATTAGTGAGTCAATAGTAGCCATGGTATCTATAGTTTTGTTACTAGCCCTTGATATGTGCTCAAACTGAATGTTGGCAGTTTACTTTTTAAGAGCATCGACCATGTATTTATATAGAACCAAATTGTCATCTTTGGTCTAAAAATGATTAATAACTTGATTGATGATTAACTAAGAATCACCATAAACTTGAAGATGAGATATATTTCACTGTATTGCTTATCAAAGTCTTGTAGCAATTGCTTCATACTCAGCCATGTTGTTTGTACAAGGAAAACTGATTTTGAATGATTTAGGGATTAGATCCCCTTGTGGTGTAATAAATAATAAACCTACCCTTGATCCATGCATAGTGAATGAACCATCAAAATATAGCTTCTAAGGGTGTATCAATAACGGTCATGATGGATTCATCAAGAAATGGAAACTTGAGTGGTTATGTGTCCATGAGAGGTGCTTCAGTAAGTTGATCTATAAGAACTTGTTATTTCATTGCTTTTTGATTGGCATACTCTATGTCAAACTCACTAAGAAGCATGATCCATTTAGCCATTATGGTTTACAAATATTTTTGAGATAGTAGATACTTGAGTGGATCTACTTTTGAAAAGACCATAATTTTATTATTCAACATGTAATGATGCAGTTTCTGCGCTGTAAAAACTATGGCTAGGCAAGCTTTTTAAATAGGTGTATAGTTATGGTCATATGTAACCAAGGTATGACTTAGGTAGTATACAACATGCTCCTTTCCTTTGTCATCATGTTGAGCCAAGAGTGCCCCTAGGGCATGATTAATAGGTTATAGGTATAACAAAAATGGCTTTCCTAGCATAAGAGGTAATAAAATAGGCAGATTGACAAGATAAACTTTGAGTTGTTGAAAAACTATTTGGCAGTGATCATCCCAGTGAAATACAACTCCTTTCTTCAAAAGGTGCATAAATGGATGGCACTTATCTGCTAAATGAGAGATGAAGAATCAGATGGACTAGATCTTACCTTGAAAACTATGGATTTACTTCAAATTGGTTCGTGGTAGCATCTCAGTTATAGCATAGACTTTAGTTGGATCGACTTCAATACCTCTGTGAGACATGATGAAGCCAAGTAGTTTTCCTAAAGTTACACCAAACACACATTTCTTTAGATTGAGTTTGAATTTTTACTCTTATAGTCTTTCAAATATGTTATGCAACACTACTAGATGGTTTACCCTGATCTTAGATTTACCTAATATGTCATCGACATAGTCTTCAATAATATTGTGCATCATATCATGGAATATGATAGTCATGGATCTTTAATATGTAGCTCCCACATTCTTAAGGCCAAATGGCATCACTTGATAGCAAAATGTTCCCCATGGAGTGGTGAACACTATTTTATGTTGATCTTTTAGTGCTATTCTGATCTAATTGTATCCTCAAAAGCCATCCATGAGTGAAAGCATTTCATAACCTACCATGGAGTCAAAAATCTTGTTGATATTAGGCAATGGAAAATCATCTTTAGGACATGTTTTGTTGATGTCTCAAAAATTAGTACAAATTCTAATTACTTTAGGCTTTTGATAATAGGTACTACATTAGAGATCCATTTTGAGTAGTCAATGGATCAAATGCATCATGTTTCTAAGAGTTTTTTTAGCTCTTTCTTTACTAATACAGTAATGTGAGGATGCATCTTACATAGATTTTGTTTTATTGGTTTGGCATCAAGATTAACCACAAGGTGGTGCAGAACCAAGGTGGGGTCTAATCCTGGCATATTAGAATAGGCCCATGTAAATATATCCACAAACTCTCTTAATAGAGATATAAAAACATTGTGTTCTTCCTTGGTGAAGGATGCACCTAATTTTATCCATTTCAGGTTTGATGAAGTCCCAATATTTACCTCTATTATATCTTTGACTAGAAGGGTTGAACCATCTTCTAGGATAGTAGGTAGTGACTTGAACTATTGGACTATGTCAGGGTCCTTTGTTAGGACTTGCTCTTCAACTTCTTCTAGGCATGATGAATCTGAGTCTCTTAATGGGAAATTCGGCCATGTAATAAAAATAGTCAAAAATTATTGGAGAATTTGATCAAATACTTGTTTCTCAAAACTGAACTTAGATCTATAAGCAAGTTTGTCATTGGTGGTCACCTGATCTAAATTTGAAGAAGAATGAACACCCCCATCTAATGGTGCCTAAAATAGGTTTTCACCACTAGACTAGCTTTTATCTTTACATTTTCCCTGGTCAGAAAGCACCTCAAAGAGGTTTTCACTTTGGGACCTCAATGTTTTATTTATTTTCTTTTGGCTAAGGGTGTTCACTCATTCTCCAAAATAGGCTATAAGATCCGATGTGATTGAGAACCCTAATTTGTGATCTCCCAATAGAGCATTGTCTCTAAGGCCTAAGAAATCATAGAATGCCTCACCATTCTAGAACTCATCAATCGACAGACTAGATTCTTGTTGGTCCTAATATATTAGTTGGGGATAATATAATGGCAATTGATTATGATGAATGGCTTGAGTAAGGGTACAAATGGCCTTATTATCAAATATGTTAGTTTTAGCTAGGTTATCAAAGGTAAGGATATGATCAGACTCCGCTTCCTTGTCGACATCATCATCACTAGTCACTAGTGATGGAGTTTGAATAAAATATGTGGTGTCACCCCTAGGCAGTTTAAATCCAAGTCCATAAGGTCTTTCATATTTAGTCATGTAAATTGGCTTGAGGGTTCCTTGTTGATTTGGTCTGAGGCCTCTTCCTTCATAATTGTGATGTTTCATGATCCTATTGGGAATAGGACATTTTGCATTTTTATAACAATCAGCCTAGTTGTCATTGTATAACCATGATTTGTCTCCTTCAAGAGGGTCAGGTTCTAGGCTAGATGATGGTACAAATGTGACAGGTCCTTTGTCTTTGTTCTCTTTTTGTCAATGCATATGTGAAATGACCTTAGGTCACCCAAAAGTTTTCAAATCTTGAGGAGGATTAGCAATGTGAAATGTGTCATGGGTCACATATTCTCCTAGTCTATTATCTAAAATGGTGAAATGATTAGAAGCTTCAGGAGGTGGCATGTGGGAAAGGGAATCCAAGGTATTAGGATCTATGCAATTATTTGATGAAGGATCAACAAGTATATCCTTTCCATTATCTTGATTGTAACTTGGATTCATGCTGTACTAATAATTATAGCTTTGAAACTTAGCCCAAGATGCTTGCAGTGTTCATACAGGTGTAAATCTCCTGGAATATTCACCTCCATCCCTTAGTGGGAAAACTTGATACATTAGTGTAGTGTTGATGGGACTGCATGAATCTCATGTAACCAAGGCCTGCCTAGAATCATGCTGTATGATAAATCAATATCCAACACATGGAAAAGTATATCATGGGTCAAAGGCATAATGATAACTAGAAAACTAATGGTGCCCTATGATTCTCTTTCTTAATTATCATAAGCTTTGATAGTTATTATTTCTGGTTGGAGATCTATCATTTTGTACCCAAGAAGCTTGATAAGCTTGAGAGATGTTATGTTGAGGCCAGATCCGTTGTCTATAAGGACACATTTCACTTTATACCATCTAATATAAAATTTTATGTATAATGGGTTATTATGGAGTAGTCTAAGGGAAGACATATCAC
Organism: Torreya grandis; assembly: GCA_037957365.1. Classification (NCBI taxonomy): domain Eukaryota; kingdom Viridiplantae; phylum Streptophyta; class Pinopsida; order Cupressales; family Taxaceae; genus Torreya; species Torreya grandis. The sequence goes on from JARHVA010000603.1 coordinate 4,296,512, forward strand.
TTTGGTTGAATGTGACTTATTGGGCTGGAGTTGGGTGTCCAACCAAAGCTTGAAAGTTATCAAAGGATATGTCACTAGCAATAGTGGAGTGGTTCAAAAACTCATTCAAGATGTTTTTTTTGGATTATTGACATCTATAGTAAACCTAAAATAGAAATTTATGCTGGTGTCTTCTGTAATTATTCCACAATATCAACTTCTTATCTTGGTCAGTAATGAATGGTTTATTTTGAGGCTGAATGATTGGTTGGATGATAGGTAAGGTGGCAGATGGTTTTGGTCTTAGAATAGTAATCTTCAACCTCTGAGTTGTGATCACATAATTAGGATTAAATACTAGACCATTAGTGCTAATTCATGTTGGGAATGGTGTGGGACTAGGCAAGACAAGTCTCAGTTATCGATGCACTTACATGTGGTCACATGGCAAGAATGAGTTATCACTATAAGATCCAAAAGGGGAAGTCCTAGTTTGCTGGTTTGCCTGTATGCACTCCCAGGTCAAAGAAGGATTATCCATTTGATTTGGCTGAATAGTATTATTTAGCAATGGTCTAGGCTGATTAGTGCTTGGTCTAATATTAATGGAGATGGTATTAATGCTACCCCCTACAATATGAACTACAACCCTATTGTATTCATTTGAAACTTCATGGTAAGTTTGTTGGTTATTATCATTCTAACCTTGGTTTTGTCCATTATTTTATCATTGTAGATTCTACTACTAATTTTGTTGGTTTTATTGGTTTGGCCTTTGATTTTGATACTACTACTGCACTGGTCGTTGTTGTTGTTGCTAATTATTCTACCACTATTGATTTTTATTTTAGGGAAAAGGGTTTTGATAAACCCCAAGAGTTTGATTGTAAGTGGAAGCACCATTATCTAGTTTTATCTCCCCATTATCCAACATATTTTTAATTAAATACTTGATTTGGACACATCTTCATAGATTATGCCCATGGACCCGATGATAGTCACAAAATTCATTTTCACAGTACCAATCAGGGTAAGGAATGCCTTGTGGATAATATTTTGGTATGGGAAAACTAATCAGATTAGTGGTAGCAAGTTTTCAAAATATAGACTCAATAGGTTCTCCTAGGTCACTAAAGACATGATGTGTAGGGATGGTTCTTCTAGGAAGAGGGGTTTTTAATGGTAAATATTGTTGTATTTATTATGCAGGCCTTGATTATTGTGCTTACAACATTGGTTGGAGAGGTTTTTAGGTAGGAGTAAGCTAAAAAGGTAGTGCAGATGATGTTTGTATAGTTTGGACATGATGAGATTCAATTACTCCATTTCCCACAACATTCCTATTGTGATTGAATTACTTTGGTCTTTTTTGACTGTTGGCCTATGCCGATTATGATGCTTGCATTTGATTGGGATGTTGGTCATTTCCATGATTGGTACCTTGATTTTGATTAGTGTAATTAAGCTTGATGACCCCTTTAGTGATGAGCACTCACTTGATCAACAAACCTTTGTCAATGATCTCTTTGAACGTATGTGCACATTGTAGTTCAAGATGATAGGCTATCTCACTATGAAATTTTTTAGTAAATAGAGCATATAATTGTTTATCCAGTAAACTATGGGTGAAACATCTTGCAAGGGTTCCCCATCACTTTAAATAACTTGTAAAACTCTCCCTAGATTTTTGCTTTACTTGTGCCAGGTCCACTAATGAAATCTCATGCTCAAAATTATACGAGAAGTGCTACACAAATTTATCAAAAATATCATCCAAGTTTGTTACTAAATTATTGGGCAACTTTAAAAACCACTCCAAGGCTTGTCTAGCGAAGCTCCTTGGAAACAACAACAAAAGGTATATGTCACTATATGCCACTGGTTGACATGCAACAAAGAATTTGGTCAAATGGGCCTTAGGGTCACCTTTCCCTTTGTATTTATCAAATTTGGGTGGTTCATATCTTAGAGGAAATGGTATCTAAAAATACTCCATATTGAATGGATAGGAACACATGTCATCCAGTTTGAACTTCTTAGTTTGCTTCCCCACATGAATGGTAGCAATCGCATCCTTCATCTGTTTCAATTCTTGGGATAGGAAACTAGAAGGGACATTGGTTTGAGGGATAATGTTGGTTTGGATAGATGGCTAGGAGGTCACAAGTGGGACACTTTGACCAAGGTATGATGAAGACACCTGTTGGGGTACATTGGCTTGGTTGGGGAATGGACTAGGAATACACATACGTGGATTGGGATGTACTTAAAATTTCACATTTAGCTGCATGATATTTTGGTTTGGGTTGATGAGAAAGGTTTGACTTGAAGGATTTTGTAGTTGAGATGGAGGGATATAACTATATTTTGCCTATTTTGATTGAAAAGGGACATGCAACTAACTAGTAAAACCTTATTGTTGAGTGGGAACTTGTGAACCAAGACCTTGTCTATAGATTTGTGGCACATTTTGAACCAATGGTTATTTGGTGGGTATTTGAGAAACATGGGGACCTCCTTGTTACATGAATCCCTATGAAGAAGTGAAAGCATGTTACATATTTGACATCTATCACTGCCTAATATTTGCATGTTGTTGATAGTTATTACTAGGTTTTGGGTTGGCATATTAGTCTATGATTGAAAAGGTATGTTCATCATTACCTAGTGAGGAGGAACACTAGTTGCCCCCAATTGAGGTGGCAATGTATTCATCCTTTGTTGCATTGATACCCTAGACTATGTTTGTTGTTGTGGAATACTACTTGTTACTTGTTGAGGGGGAGTAGGATTTGTCACATTCTATCATTGAGCCATAACATTAGCCATTATTTGATTATCTAATCCTATCGGTTGTACACATGAGGAAGTGGCTGGTTGAGGCTGGGGTGAAAAAACTCCTATTCCTTGGTATGATGTTCTACTCATGGGATTAAATATAGGCACATATTATTGGTTAGTTGTTTGTGCGTTAGTACCACTTTGATCAAGATTATATGATATTTTCACATTGTTTACTACATTTGGCTCACTATTTAGTTTAGAAGCTGAAGACACTTCTTCAATAACTAGCATATGTATCAAGTTATCTATCGAGGTGGTTTGTATAAATGGGTCAAAACTCATATTTTATTATCCAGTTAAATCCATCAACACTCCTATTGAAGGTACTAGGTCAATGAGAGGCTTACTTACCATGTTCATCTGATTAAAATCATGTGCTAAATGTAGGTAGGTTTGGTATGCTATTTGTATTTGGTTAAAGTGATCTTCCATGATGTTTTTGCCTCGATTGAATATATTGGGGTCTTGGTACATTATTTGGACTAGAGCCATAGGATTTCTAGAAGAATCTTATTGATCATAAATGATATTGTGGGGCACTCTTACTAGACTTGGTAAATTTTCATGGGGGAAGTCTGTGGGAAACTTAGCCCCTACCTCTATGTCCCTAACTAAAATCTCATCTTTATTCTCTAAAAAATGTCACTCAAACAAAAATGGATCATACGTGGAAGCCAAATTAGTAGAATATGGCTGTTGAAGTACTGGTTCATCTTCTGTGGGTATTGTAGCTAAGTATTACACGGTTTATTCTTGGTCTTGTTCTATGTAAGGTGGTGTGTTAACCAAATAGTTAGCCAATGGATCTTGGATTTGTGCCCCTAATTGAGTATTATAAGAGGGATAAGAATCCATCTCACAAACAATGTTATCTGCATAGGGGTCTTGCACCATTTATTCCTATGCAACTACATTACTAATCCCTAGATTGTACATGAGTCCACTATGAGTATAGGAATACATGTTGGGATCCATAGTCAATGCTTGGTGATAAAAGGTCAAAGATTTCTATAAACTCTAAAAAGGATAGAATCTAAAATAAATGATGCCTTCAACTTGGTCTAGATTTGTCAAAAGGATCAAAAGGTTCATGTAAATATTTGTGAGGAAACAAGCTAGCAGAAAATATCTAAAATTTCACTATTCACATAAAGATGAGAAAGTAAATAGACCAAAAAATTAAAATGCCAAACTTTAGGGTTGAAGTGTTTCAAATTAGTCTAATCTAGGAAATTAAAAGTTTATAGGTCTTTTGGCCAAACATGGCGTCAAAAGATAGGCTCAAACAAGGCATGTGCTAGGACTCTTGGCCAAACAACGTCAAAAACTAGACTTTGAAAATAGATGAAAGTTTTAATCTAATGGATTTGAAACACTTCTAACAAACACTAGGCATTCGATTCTTAGACATGAACTTGATCAACTAGGTATAAGGTATGAAACAAAAGGCAATTTAACAATAGTTTATTTTCTCATAAATAATGGTATAGAACTTGGTTTTTTTTGACAAACAAGCTAGATAAAGGTTGAATAGTATTAATGTGCTTTAGATAAAGGATCAAAAGTACACTTGGATCAGTCTGAATATGTAGGAACAAATTTGGAATCCTATGTAAGAAGGTCTATGAAACAATGTTTGAAATGATTTGGGCAGTGTAATGAAGCTATACTACCCAAAAGGTATGACAAAAAGGTTTGATTCAAAAAAAATTCTAAGGCAAAGGTGCCTTCCTATAATTTTGACAACATAACACTTATTTTCTTGACTCAAAAATGTTGTAGTGCATAGACTTAAAGTGCAAGTGTTTAGCATAAAATGGCTTAAGTCTATCAAGTGACAATAATGATTGTGAGTCTTAAATGGCCTTCAACCCAAATTGGAAATTAAACCTAAGTTCCCTCAAGTTTAGTGCAAATGGCAAACCCACTTAACACATCAACCCTATGAACTTGTAAAGGTGTAATTTTGAATTTAAATTATAAGTGAAATACTTAAACAACTTTTGGTAAAGGTCTAGACTCAATTGGGCAACATAACTGTGCCAAAGTGGATGATATAACTCTCAAGCTTTTAATGAACTTTGAACAAGGAAAATAGATGATCTCATGTAGACAACATAAAGCCTCTTTGTTCAAATAAAAATGAGGACCATATGTTTGGTTTGGGATTATTTATTTACACCAAGTTTTGACTCCAAACAAGACTGTAATCTAGGACAAGACCAACTAATTAATCACCCTTAGATGCTAAACTGATAAGGTTGCTTGGTACTATTGGAATCCATCAATATATGTCATTTGAGAGGATTTTAAGTGTTCATCCAGAAGTAAATACGCATTATATAGTAGGGTTTTTACACCCCACTTCTCTCAAATAATAGTACTATGACATGGACCTTGAGGCATACCTTGCACCAAAAATACTTCCATGGAAAGTGGGGATTTGTCTAAAATCTAATAAGTTTCTGAATGATTTAGGGGAATCAATTGCACAATGACTTTCACACCAAAAAATATAAAATAAAAGCATGGATTTTGCATTTGTATCACTTGGGCTTGTTACAAAAAGGTCTAATCCTTTTTTAAACCACTACATCCTACTGTTCGCTCAGTGTAGTGTGATGTCCAAAGTGCCACTACGTGCCATGTGCATCTCTAAAGGAGTCAAATGAATTCAATGTTGGGAGATGAAACCATGGGTTAAATCTTCCAAAAAGAACTTATGGGAGGTGATGAAGTCCCCCTCATAAGCCAAGATATATAAAAATAAAGAAAGCATGAAAATAAAAAGATTTTAGGGTCATTTTCAAGGTCACTCAAACTTTGATGAGTTTTTGGGAAGTGTTTTAGATGAATTTCTTTCTAAGCCTTAGACTAGGCTATTTGTAATAGGAATGGTGATTTTGATTCAAAGGGTTCCCTAAAGGGGACAAATGGAAGAGCATACATGCAACACCCCTCTCTTTGCCAAACAAAATTAATCTAATCAACTATTGCAAGTAAAAATTGATAAGTGTGTTTAATTTTAAACTCAAATGAAATGTTTGATGGTGTTCATTTGACCCCTTGGTCTTAGTTGCAAACTTTGAAAAGATTTACCAAAAACACCTAAAATTATTTCTTAAACACCGAAAAAAAATTCTTAATCAAATTTTAAGCATGAAAAAGTGATTTAAACATGTTTTGAGAAAAAATCCCACTTGGTCCTGCAATAAAATTGTTAGCATGTCATTTAGCTTTGAAGCCCTTTTGAATTTGAAACAAGAAACTTTGGAAAATTAGGTCTCAGGTCTATGTTTTTGGAAAAACATAGTGACCAACATTGGTCAATACCATTGACATCAATTACGGCCAACCGAGATCTTACCGATGTTGGTTCTGCTGACCAACGTCAGTTAAGTCAGGTAAGCGAAGTCAGTATTTTTGTCGATGTCGATTACTGTGTAAAAACTATGGCAACAAAAAATGGAAAAATAAAGCTAGAAAACCAATTTTCAAGAGTTTTAAAATCTCAAATAAGTTTTTTAATGTTGTAAAAGGATCTCCTTCATGTGTAGGATGTGCCTAGTCCGACCGGACATGCCATTATGTGATCTAAGAATTTAACTCAAGAGATGATGATTAGTATTGTGTTAGTTCCAAAATGAAAAAAAAGTGAAATAAACACACTAGTATCATAACATATCTAGGCCTAGACACTAAGGATAGATTAGTTAACAAAATTAAATGACAATCACAACTAAAAATCAAGGAATGAAAACACAAGAATTCCTTTCACCTTCCTTGGATGCTCCAAATTCCTTTGTAATGGTGGCTTGCTCAGCTTGTGCTTTAAGAGGTTTTCTTCAATGGAGTGTGGCTACCTTCATCTCCTCTTGTCACCTTTGGCTTATATCTTGGCTTGGCTTGGAATCAATTTGGCATTATAACACTAGTTGCATGAAGCTCTTGGAACCAATCTTGCATTATAACTTTACTCTAATTAAGCTTAGAAATGATGTTGTGAGACCTCCTATTTATAGATTTCTAGATTTGATCATAATCAACCTTAGCGGTCCATCTCAAGATTGAGATGTGTGGTTGAGGATTAATTTAATTTTGTAATTATCCTCATCATGGCATTGGAAGAAGGGGCAATTAAGAGGCATGGAGGACATGAATCCTAATATTTATGGCATTTATGGCCTAGGGATGTCTTCCCAAGACATGAGGTCATTTGATGATACAGATATTCAATATTCATTTCTAAAGACAAGTATTCAAAAAGTTTCCATGGAATTATTAATTAGGCCTTGATTTGGGTTAATTAGCTCTTAAACATGATTAAGCACTTTATGCACAAATTACCCAAATTGATCAAAATTCCTTGTTATTGGTCCTACATTTGACTAGATTCGAATTGAAAGGTATTTTCAGATGCATTAGAACCATATTCCCATTTAGGATGTTTTCAATAACAAATAGTAAAGGCATAAGTCTTCTGTAAAATATTTGATAGGAAAGAACAGTTTAGAGCACATGGGTGTAAAATTAGCATTTTGACTCAAAATGAACTGATCAAAGTTAGCTATCCCATAAATTGCATTGCCCCATTTAGGGATACCCTAGCCAAAATCAGCATTTGAATATGTTATTTTCACATCATTTAGCATGTTTTAGTGTTTTTAGGTCAAATTGTGCATTTTAGATGGAAACTAGCCAAAATCTTGATTGGAGGTTATCGATGGCTAGTTTTAGGTGTCTACAATTACTTAACTAAGAAAACACTCTTCAAACCATCAATTTGATCACTTTTTCATTAATACATTATGATCTCATGCTCTCTTTAGCATCAATGACAACCTAACATCAATGACCATGCTTAAAATTATAGTGCTTATGTAGGTCTTAAAAGAGATCTAGTTTGACTCTAGGTGGTTGTTCATTTGAAAATATATCTATTGCATATAAAAGGATGGAAAAGGACAATAATGCCCAAATTGGGATACTAGCACCATGGGGTGCTACTGACCAAATTATGGCACTAGTGTCCAAGTATTAGAACCTAAGGCACTAGGGGATAAAATGTTAAATTAAGGGTTTGGGACAACTTTAAGGATGTTTAGGAATGTGTGTGACCCATACAAAGGTTGAATAAGTGTCTAAATAGGCCCTAAGATAGGTCTAGGGCTAAGCTAAGAATGAGTGATCTCAAGTAACACTCTTAGCACTCAAGTGTCATTTTTAGATGATTACATATGCCCCCCCCCTTTATTTTATAAATGTAGCAAACTGAAATGACTAAGATAAAATAAAAAGAAGCATACCTAGACTTACCTAAGAGGTGAATCCCATGAATCTAAATTTGAGTATGTGAAGCATGTTCTATTGTGTATTCAAAAAATGAAACATGTATAGATCAATCATTACTTAATAAATATTAAAAGAAAAGACAAAACTAAGTAAAGAGATAAGAGAGAAGAAAGAAATGAATACACCTCATTAAGTATAAGAACCAATGCATAAACTTGGTAACAACCTATATTTAAATGTAGATTGTGATAAGTCAGTGAATAATTTAGACTGAGTTGATGGCTTGCTCAATCCCCATATATGGGTGGATCAAGAATGCAATCTAGTTTTGACTCCATCATTGCCCACCCATGCTTGATGGATCATGACCTGTGAATAGATTGGATTGGACTAATGATGTGTCCAATCCTCTCATGTAGGTGGTTCAAGAACTCAAGAACTCAAGTAGACTATGAATCCATCATTACCTACCCATGTGTAGTATATGCATCTAAAACTAAAACTATGCAATTTAATTGAATATGTGTAACTATAATTAAAATTTTATATGTTAGATCAGTGGCCACTCAGGAAATCTAGAATGTAAAACAACTCTAGGCCTCTCAGGAATATTATGCAATTTTGGGTCACTTGGGAATGCCAACCATTGTAGTTAAAGTAAAGCATCAATTTGGTTTGTAAATTATAACATGGTTTTTAATATGTACAACATATAAAATGACATAGTATCATTCTATCTTATCAATTGGTGTATAATTAAGCATACAAAAACAATGTGTCATGCACATGACTTCAAATATGATATTTGAGTATATGGATTCTAGATTGAGTTGTAATAATTTGTATCTAATTATCTAAAATTGAAATGGGAATGATCACATCATGCATGATGCCCCCGATCTAAGCAAATTGGTATGAATCTGAGCTAAACTGAGCCAAAATTGGTAATATGTAATTGAACCTGTGTAAACCTAGATTGTACTTTATGTACTTTTCTAGCCAATCTAGAATTTATTGAAATTAAGTCTACTACATAGTAGTGTCATATCTTGGGTAGTAGTGCCATGTGGCATTAGTGTCCCAATTTGGGTGCTAATGTCCAACTATTCTGATTTTTGTGAAATTAAAATTGGTCTATGTGTCACTATTTCCCATTGTGTTTTCTTGAAACTAATTTCTATATTTTATGCATGTGTTGAAAACTATACTCTGAGTTCATTTAAATAGCCTAATCTCTATGACAAACCTCTATGAGTGCTCCCTCTTTTGAGGGGAATTGTTGAACTTGTGCAAGAATTGGCCTTAAAATAATAATCTTTACAAAATGTGTGTTAGGTGGAGAATATATGATATCTATGTAATAAACTAATATAATGTGCATACATAACATCAAAATGTAAGATATAGTCGAACCATAAGTTTTTAATATATGATGTATGTTAGATCTAGAACTCATAAGGCTATCAAGATAGATATAATAATGTATATGAATAGTAAATTTGAGTAATAACATGAGTAGCTACCTATGCGGATGGGACATGATCTCCATCACGGCACCCAAGTAGGAAGGGGAGATGTATGAGGTCCCTCATAGCATTTAAAATTGGAGTGTGTAACAAGTAGGAAACAAGTGTCATGGCTATGATGCATATAATAAAGAATACATATAATATACATGAGGTATGTAAAGTAGGCCAAGGGGCCACAAAATAAGGGACATGGGCACATGTCACTAAATCTAAGAAAGTAAGACATACAAGGACATATTAAAATGTCGACATACGTAAATAACAAGCAGGTTGGCTTAGAGCCACATGGAAGGACATGTTCAAATGTTTTCATACATAATCAAGAAGGCACACACAAGGACATGGGTATTGTAATCACCTAAAAGTGGTATTTAGATGTTAAGAGTGTTGCTTAAGATAACCTATTCCTAGATTTGCCCTAGACCTATCCTAGATCCTTTATCACACTTTTCCAACTATTATATAGACTACAGACATCCCTAATTAGCCAAACATAGTCTCAAACCTTCATTCCCAGTCCCTGTTCCTTCATGCCCAATAGCCTACTAGTTGGACATTAGCACCACATTAAGGACACGATAGATACATGGCATTAGTGTCCCTAACATGGAGCTAGTGTCCCTTGTCTTAACTCTATCAAATCGATATATTTTCAAATATATAACCCTCTTAAGAGTGGACTAAGCACATTTTATTATCCACATAAGCTATGAAACAATATAAATACAAGACTCTTAGACCTATATCCACTACATAGAAAATAAATGCAAAAATCCTATTCAAACAAGAAATAAGTTAAGTAAAATCAAGGTTATTAATCCCTATTCTGCCTTACTTATTCATACTACCATCTACAGCTACCCTAAGCCCAAATTTCAAAAATTACCAATCTAAAACACACTCAAGTCATTCAAAACCACTATCATTCTAGCATTCACTTGCACTTCCACCAAACACTAGGTGGGAGGACTATATCAGGCTTGATCCTTCCTTAGAGTATTGGTTTGTATAAAACTCTCTTCACATCAGGGTGTTGAGGATGTCCAACCTATTTTACTAATAAACACACATTTTTAGCTCATACCATACTTTCAAGGAGGATTAGGGTTTGCAACATAAATCAACTATTATAGGAAAAAAATAGAATTTTAAATTTCATACATGTGGGAATAGAACCTAAAAACACAAGCGTAGGCGCACCCAAAATTTAGGAATGGTCCTACACAAAGAACATTAACTCCATTTGAAGGACACTAGAGCCATATGGCACTATTATCCAAGTGGGGATATACTATTCATGGGAAGATCTAACTTAGGAATCCTATAGATGACACTTAGACATGTCCATAACCCAATTTTCAATACTCAAATCTTCTGTATTGGGTGTTTTCTAGATAAGTCTCTATTTTCAAATATTTATTACTATTTTTAAAAGTCAAAGCAAGTCAAATTCTATAAAAATTTAGTGGTTATTTATTGCATATTATTTCACTTATTTAGATAACTCATCCCTTTAATCTAACATAAGATTTGCACTACCTAAACCTTAAAAGGTTCAAACATTTGGTGAACTTGACTTACTTTGAATATTGCTTAAAACATTAGTTTTGCCTAAGGTTTACCTTCTCTCAAATTTTATGCACTAAATTAGGGTTATAAAATCCTATATTTCTAATTTTTTGTATAACCTAGCTCATTTAATCAATATAAAATTAGGGTTTCATTTATTTAAATTTAATACAAATATTTTGCAAACTAACCCTAATTCCAAACCCTAACCCTAACTAACCTTAGGGTCTACATTTATAGAATTTATATTTGAGAATCATATATCTTCTAACTTTTTAAATCGTGATTATAATGATAAAGAAAATTAATCACTTTTTGTTACAAAGTTTTCTACCTTCATTTCCATGCTTGTTTCCTCTAATTCAAAATAAACTCATAAATGACATAGATACATGTATACACAATGCTTCATATCAATTAAAATGTCTTTCATTTTTCATTATTTATTTCACATGCTATTTTTATGCTATGTGAAATAAAATTAAGACACTATTCTTTAATCACATAGATAACTTATTACATCAAATAATAATTATACTACCTAAAATTAACAAATCTCCCTTAGATGCATTGTTCTCTTTGGTCCATTCTGATTCCTTTCCTATCATTCCTAGACATATGTAAACATCATTGGTCTCACTTATCCATCCTTATTCTCGATCACAAACATCTATCCACCGTCTCCCTCTACTATTATTTCTATGCTCTTAGCAGACCCTATGGTCTAAGTTACGATGTCCTCATGTGGTTAGGAAACTTGGTAGGATTTCAATACCCATAGCTATAACTTTATTGATTAGAGTAGTACTTGTTGATGCTTAATTTTGAAACTAATCACCAGAGTCATGGGAATTTTCAAAGATGTGGGACTTGACCCTCAAAAAAACCTCCAGATTTTAAAGAAGGTTTCTCTTCTCTTGGGATTTGGTGTAAAGGGAGAGAAAATAATACATAAAGATTATTTAAACTACTAAGGTGATACGTCAAGATTTGGATTCCTTTATTGAATATCACTGTGAAGAGTACTAATAGAGTTTATCAAAAAATTAAAGAGTTTAAAGCATGATCAATAATTTTAGAAAAGACTATAGACTAACCAATGGCTCATAATATAAAAGTAACATGAATCGTCATCATCTATTTCTAATAGCATAGTATTAGTTTCAATAGTTTTTCTTGAAAAGATTAAAGAGTATGCAACATGGTGAATCATTTCAATAATTTTGTGAAACTAATAAAAGGATTATAGAGAAAAATGAGAAGAAATGCTGAAAGTGGACTATTATTGCATAGAACACCACTCTCTCTTTATATATGAATAAATTATGCAAGGAAAAATGCACATAATATAATATTCACACTCCTAAGAAAGGTAATTGCTAAGGCAATCCATTGCTTCCACCAAACTAGCTTCCAAAACTCTGTATATAATCTAGATGATAAAAATCCTCGTCAAAGGTAACTTATTTATAGATACTTATAACCCACAAAATATAACTGTGAGTCCCTACCACTTGTCTAGGTTTAACCACTTGTATATAATTTTTAGATGTGAGAAACTACATGCCATTAGAGCTAAATAACTTGGGCCTCTTTTCTATCAATTCTACTAACTGTGCCTCTCACTCCATTTCAAATGTTGATCTTCATTTATCTTTATCATGTAGTCTTCCCAAACATGGACACGTGAAAGCTTCTACACCCTTTTGGAGTCGTTGAGACTCTTTCCCACTCTTTGCTTAGCTCTTAATTTTAATGACTCTTGGAAGCTCTGCACCGTCAGATCCTAACCGAACTGTTGATCCTTTCTTTGTTGTTTGTAGGCTACACATGGAAGCCTTCACAAGTTGGGAGGTATTTAAATTTTTACCTTGATTGAATTAAGTGTAGTGGCAACACATGGATACCCTCTAATTTTCATACTCTCCTACTACTTTTTAACTCAACATAAAAACACTATTTAACCATGTGTTAGTCTCACACTCAATAGAGGTTATGAAAAGACTCTTTTCATTTAAGGGAGCATCGAGGCGACAAGTGGCATTAATTTTGTTCATTTGAATCTTAAAACCTTTTACTAAGCTTTACCAAAAGGGGGACTCCATGAAGCTTAATGCTTATCGCTTGACTTGTTGTCAAGACCTTTACATTTACAAAAAGGGACTATTGTTGCACCATGTGTCCATTGAGTGCAAGCTAAAGGTTCTTCTCTACTCTTCTGATCTATAAAAAGTGTTGAAGTGGCACATGGATACCCTTTGTGCAAGGCTCTATACTTAATTTATTTCATCCTCGATACTTGAACGTTGCTTATGGTCATAAAAATAAAATAAGAGTCTCTAATAAAAAACAAACCTTGTAGAAAATAATTCTATAGTTTATGGAAACTCACAAGGGGATATGTGCCTACATGGAATAAACCTTAGCCTTACCTGACCAAAAAACAATTATGGTTCCCATCATTGTTTTCCTTAGAGCTTTTGTAGTGACATTTGGTACCCAATCCACTCTGCCTCTATCAAGTACTCCCACTTCTATAGAGCTTGAAAAGCTCTATCTAATTTGATGATTTCCTTATGGGAAAAGGATTGGAGACCCTACACCATGAAATTTAATTGGTACTCCAATATGGTCATCGAAGCCAAAATTGACTCCACCTATATGATGTTGGAAGAGTCATTCAAAGATTGAAAAATAGTTTGATCATTTTGCTTCTTGATTAGTTGATTTGGTATCTGGTCTTCCATCAGGATAGTGGTGTTATCAGGGAAAGGGGAAGGGAGTCCCAACTGAGCCAAACCTTCAATGTTCCCCTTCATTCCTTTAACCCTTTCTTTTAGGATATTTATCATATTCTTGCATTTCAAAGTGACTTTATTACAGCTTAAAATCTCACTGACCTTCCCTATGACTATCCTCCTATCGATGACTCTAGCTACTTGAAGAGTCTCTTCCATTACATCATATAATTTTTGAATCAACAACTATGATTCAAGAACCTTGGCTGAAAATGATAATAGGATCTTCTTGATAGAGGACTCCACCCTTAAACATAACTTTTATGCATCAAATATGAAACTGAGTGTAGGCCTGAGCTAGGTAACATAGATGGAGATCCTTTGACAATAAAGAACATAAAGCCCCCTTACCATTTTGACAATACCTATTTCCTTAGGTTTTTATGCCAATTTTTGGGTCAATTGGGTGGCCTTTTCCTCCACTGCCTTGCCCCTGACATGCAAACTAGTCCTTTCTACTACTATGGTATTTAGCTTGTTCTAAAGTTATGATGCCTCTATTGCCTTATCATTTCTTTTCATCGCCAAGAGCTTCTTCTCCTTCTCCAAAAGGTAGGTAGTTGCTTTGATGTCTCTACCTCTTAACTAACATTTTAAATAGAAATTGGAGAAGCATGAGACTCATCCCAAAGGGTCTCCCATTGGGTATATAAGGGTACAACTTCAAAACTTAGGGATAACTCGCCAATCTCTTGCCTATACCTCCAATAGGTGGTTATTTTTTCCTAAATCCAATCCATCATGAGTAAATCTTGTCTCATCCCCTTAGACATGAGCTTCACTAGGTCAAAAGTGTGAGTGGGTTGATAAAAAGACTCCCATGGGGTAGCTGGGAAATCTAGTAGCTCTACATATAAATTAGGGGTATCTCTCCTTGGAGACCTCATGTCTTCAAAAAACCTTTTTCTCTCATGCTTGAAAGTAACTTGGACTTTAATTTTGGCAAGCTAAGAGGTCATGAATCCATCTGGGTCATACCTCTATAGATCTTGAATTAAAACTATCCCATAAGTACCTAGCTTCATATTTAGGATAAATTTTGCCTATCTCTTTACAATAGTAATCCTACACTTGGTCAGTGGGATGTCATGAAAGCCCTCTTTTTCCTTCTTACTCCAAACTTGGAGTCAATGACTAAAAATTACCATGCCACTTCCAAGCCCACTATTCTACTGGTTAGAACCTTGTGAAGCATAAAGGACTCCTCCCCAAAACCATGAACCCTAATGAAAGAATGATGGGCCCCAAAAAATAAATCACAGGGGTGATAGGTATCAGACAAGATATCCCTAACTAAGTTATTCATCCTATTGTTTATTCCCTCTGGATCCATATCTTCCATTATTGGTGCCACAAAATGCTCAACAAAATCATAAGGATTTGATGACTCTGATAACACATGAGTCCATGTAGACATGGGGATAACCTTATGGGGGTCTACTGCTTCTAAGTCCCATAGAGTTAAATTCATATGGTGCTAGAAAAATTGGGTATTTTGATACAAAATAAGGTATAAAAAATATGAGGAATACCTAAAGGTATGGTGAACACTAAAATTAGCCAGCTACTGGCTCATGGAATAGGTGATGTGCTCTACAAAATCAAACTTGTATGTTATTGACCTAGAGATGGTCTTCATACAAAAAAATGGTTGCCAGCTACCAGTCATGCACCATTCCATCACTATCATCCCCAGAAATGAAGGTGAGCATTGAACATACATCCTAGGAGTCTAGAGATAACCTGCCTTTCTTAAAGGGTAGGGGTAGAGTTTGAGTATTGTTCTTAAGAAGACACAGTTCCTTATTTAGAAATGCATGTTGCTAGTTTACTTGGGACCGAACATGCCTCAGCTGAACCATGTCATAAAAGTTGGTAGAAGGGTCATTTTATAGACCTAGCATGTCACAAATATCCTAGGGATTGATTACTACCTTTATTAATCCCTTTTGAATTATCATGGTTTTGAGATTATAATTTTGTGCACATAACTCCACTAATTTAGGATATAGGTGCATTATGGGTACCAAATACTGATCCAACCCTAAGGTCCAAATCCTCATGATAAAGATCTCGGGTGTCCTTTGATTCAAAATTTTGGCATGCATTTCCTCTCTTAGGGTCTTAGTCTTTTTTACAAAATAGGGTCAAAAATATTGTTTGCATAATAAAGGATGAGGGAAGAGTCCCAGGAGACACCTTTGAGCACTATTTTGGTTCTTGGGTATGTAGTTTTAGGCTATGCAAGAGTTGAAGTTTTAGGCTATGCAAGAGTTGAAGCATATGAATTTTATGGTGGAATTTTGATGGCCATTTTCCTAAACTCTTTGTCTTTAAAAACACTCTTTGCTACTCCTTGAATCACTTCCTAGGCTTGAATTAACCTAGATGCTAGTTCCTTGCTTAGCTTTGAGTAATCACTTTGCTTTTATGTGAAGAAAAAATGAGACCCAAATTCTCTTTAAATTCCATAGCCTTCATGAATGACATTAATAACTTTCCTTGATGGTTATTCATGTCTCATTAAAACTTAAAATCAAGCCACTGAAAACAAATCTTTGAGATCTCAATTGAAAATTCAAAATTTTAACATTTAAAATCCTTGGGAAACCATTAGATAGGCATAGGATACAAAGTCTTAAAGGATTCTATGGATATTTAATGTTAAAACATGTGAATAAACTTAAAATAAAAGAGGTAAGTAAACAACTTCAAAAAAATAAAACAAAAGGAAACTATCCTAGCTATGATACATGGTCGCATGAGACTCATATACAAAGAGTTTAAGGAAAATCCCATTAACGATAATATATAAAGGCTCTCCTTCCTTTGTCTCCAATTCATAAGTGTTGTGCTACTTATAAGTAGTGATTTTGAAAGGACCTGTCCACAAAAAATCAAACTTATCATGGTTTTTGGGCTTAGCTACTCTTGCATCCCATTTCAAGACCCAGGCACCAATTTTAAAATTAGGCTCTAAAGATTTTTAATCAAACTAGCTTTTGATAGTTGCTTGTCGACTCATCATTGATTCATGTGCTAATTCTCTTTTCTCCTAAAGCTATAACAATTCTGCTAGTATAACCTACATTGGACCATTTTCTTCAACCTCTATTTGATTTATCAGCTACAAGGATAGAATTTTGATAGAAATAGACATGACTGCCTCCTTTTCGTATACCAACTCATATGGAGAGGTCTTTATTACATGTTTAGGCGTTATTTGATCTACCCATAAATCCATATTTATGTATTCATGCCATTTTATTTTGTGTTCATTTCTCATTCTTTTTATGATTCTAATCAGGTTCTTGTTAGTCAATTCTGCCAAACCATTTCCTTGAGGGTAATAATTTGATGAATTCTTTACATATATACCATTTTTAATGCAAAATCAGACACTTTGGACCCTAGGAATTGTGTGAGTAGGTCCAAACCTAGTTATGATTTTTTGTAGGAGATCCAAAATCACATTCTCTATTGCTTCTTTAAGGGAAACTGCTTTGGTCCACCTTATGAAATAATCTATTACATCAAGGATTCACTTATGCCCCATGTTTGAAACTAGGTTAATCATCCCAATAAAATCTAAACCCCAGTGAGTGAAAGGCTCTTCAACAATTATAGGGCTTAATGATAATGCAACATTTCTCCTCTTACCTATGTAAAACTAACAAGATTGACACTTATTAACCATAGTATGACAATCAAAAAACATAGTGGGCCAAAAATACCTTGCTTGGAGTATCTTGATAGATATGGTCCTCATATAAAAATGGCCTCCAAAAGTTCCATAATGTAGTTCATGTAAAACCTTTCCAATTTCTTCTCCCTCTATGCATCTAAGTAGGATCCCATCAAAATTTCTTTTGAAAAGGAAAAGGTCTACTAGAACAAAGTTAGACCCTTACTGTTGATAGTAGCTTCTTTTTTTTTAGGGTAGATGACATGGATATTGGCCAGTCTTTATGAAATTAACCCTATCAGTCACCCAAAACTCTAATTCATCCTCTTGTATTTTGAGTACAGTATCCTTGAGTGTAATTTCTTCTATTAGAGTCTCAAAATCTTGAGCAAGGTATTGACACAAACCCATACGTCTTACTAATTTAGTGGGCTTAACTTTGACATCATATTCTAATACCTTAGTTATCTAATTGGCTCTCTTTTTAGTGATTTCACCCTCCATTATGTATTCCTTAACACTTGAATGTGTTACAAATATTGTGATCTTGTTGCTAGTAACTAAGTGCCTAAATTTTTTTAGCCCCTTAACAATAGCATAGGCTTGCCTCTTGAAAAAATTATACCTTAATTCATAGTCCCAGAGAGTCCTCAAGAAAAAGGCAATCAAATGTTCCCCTTGTTTTGTGTCCTTTTGGGTTAATACTAAGGCTATGTTATGTTCTCCTTCATAGACATACATGAAGAAATCTTTTTAGAAATTAGGGTTGCACAAGACTGGGGTAGATGCAATTGCCCTTTTAACACTCTCAAAAGCTTGTCACCCCTCAGCCATCCATTTAAAATTGAGATCTGTGTTTAGCATTAGGGTGATGGGTCTAACCAATCCAACAAAGTCCAAGATGAATCTACTTACAAATTTAATCTTCCCAAGGAAAGATTGTACTACCTGTTTATTTACCAGTAGGGATAAATCTAGTATTACCTTGAACCTTTTTGGATCAATCAAGATCCCTTCTTTTGAGACAATGTGTTTGAGTAATTTCCCTTGAGTTACTCCAAACACACATTTCTTTGGGTTCAAAGAGATCCCATATTCCTAGCACTTTTGAAAAATAGCCTCTAATTGATCAAAATGATCCTCGACCAACCTAGAGAGGACAGTGAGATCATCAAGATAAATCAAAATTGGTTATTTATTAATTCCCCAAAGGCAATGTCCATAGCTCTTTGGAACATAGGCCCTATATTAGAGAGTCCAAATTGCATTTTGGCATAAGTGAAAGTTCCCCGCTTTATGGTAAAAGTGGTCGTGTGTTGATCTTCTTCTGCTAACCATATCTAATTATAACTCAAGAAGCCATCTAATAAGGAAAACTTCTCTACTCCCACCATGGTCTATAGAATATGCTCCATTGAGGGTAAAGGATAGTGTTCTCTAAGAGAGGCCTTATTGAGATCCCTGAAGTCTACATAGAGTCTAATTTCTCTATTCTTTTTTCTTACTAGGACCAAGTTGGAAACCCATGTGGAGTGCTTGATGGGGAAGATAATCCTAGACTCCAATAATTTCTTGAGTTCTTCTACCATGAGAGACTCTATCCTTAGATTTATTGCTTTATGTTTTTAGTGAACAGGGTTTGATCCTTCAATTAAGTCAATAGTATGTTGGACAATCTTTTTCTTGTAACCATGAAGATCCTTGTACGTCCACGCCATTACCTTATTATATTTTTAGCATAAATCCACCAATCTTTATTTTTCCTTTTGAGTGATCACCTTCCCTACTTTCAACTTCCTCCCATTAGAGACTTTAAGTTTAGAATAGTCCTCTTTACTTTCCATGAACTTTGTTTTATCTATGTTTGCATCATCAGGATCAAACAAGTTTTCAAGGGTTATTAACCCCTTTGAAAGCTTATTGGATCTATATTATATGATCTAGTCACCATATGCCTCTTCAATTTTAGGTGGTAATTGGTCCATAAACTCTCTTTATTGTTGTATAAATAATATGATATGTTGATCACTCTTGAAGACTTGCCAATTATCTACATTATCTAGGATAGCAGGTCAGATGACTACTTTGACATATTCTTTATTGGTTAACAAGTCTTTGTTCAGATCAAACTGGGATCCAATTTGAGCCATTATATATACTTCAATGTTTGAAGTTATTTGGATGACTTCAATTTTGAAAGCATCAAAACTTTCAATCAAGTCCCAAACTCTATGGTGATTAGACCTCATCTTCAAGTTCTTTACTGTGGAAGTTTCTCTAATTTGTTTGACCACTAACTCTAAGTCCCCTAGGAATCTTAGATTCTTGATCCCTTCCTTATGGGTTAGAATCAAGCCATGGACTAGAGATTCATACTTTGCTTCATTTTTAGTGTAACGAAATTGAAAATACAAGGCTTTAAGGATACTTTTTCCCTTAGGGGAAGTGAGGCATATACCTACTCTCAAGCCCTTCTTGCTTCTCACTCCATCAAAATTTAGAGTCCATATTAAAGAATTTTCAATGAGGTTTTCCTTTTTAGTGAGCTCATTCTTCATTATGTCAGGGATTTTGGGATTCTCATCATAGATGATGTAAGTTCCTAAGCTGGTGGAATCAAAGTTTCCAAAAGGATCCTCCAATGTCAAAGATGACAAATAGTTCTTACCTTCATGTTCACTAACTTCTTGTATTGATTCCTCTATACAACTTTCTTCTTCTCTTGTGATCATTGCATGGGAGGCTTCGAACCTTGATTCCATTTGGTCTGTAGTGTATTCCTTCCATAAGGGTTTTGATATAACTTTCATATTAGACCTGTACTTGGTTCTTAGAATCAGATGTGACTAATCAAGGGACATATACCCTCTAATTTTTATTGTAAAGTCTCTAGATAGGCACAATCTGAAGATAAGAAGAATGTCTATAGCTACTATATATTTCAAAATAGTTATGTTTGGGAAATAATATAGTTGTAATGGAAACCCTCTAATGATCCCAATGGTTTGTATTGACTTTCCATCAACTTGCATGACTCTTTTAGTTAATGACTCATATTTTATCTTCAAGGCATTAGTTATTAACTTAGGCATGACTATAGTGCTTTCACCTGAGTCTATCATAGATTTTTGAATCATTTTCTTACCCACTATAAGATTCATATAGAAGGGGTTAGGTTTAGGTTTTCTTACCTCTTTTTGGCATTCATTAGGATTGTTGGTTATTGTGGTTGAGGTACTACCAATTACTCTTTGCCTTTATTTGATGTAGCTTCCTTTGTGGTATTACACTTTGGGTCACTATGGTCCTTTAGTGCTTCTTACAATAGCTCCTTTTGCTTGGGGATGGCCAACATATCCCATAAATAAATATTAGTAGGGACTTTCATTAGCTATTCCACCACATTGATTGGTCCAAGGGTCTGGGCCTTGACATATTATGGGTACCTTATCCTTTCAATCATTGTGTTAAAGACCCCTTATTTTTGAGTGGTTATCAAAAATTCTTTCCTTGTCATGGGGACTTGAAAATTTGGGGCTAATTTCACCTTTCTAGATTAAATGTTGATAGTAGGGAGAGCTTTAATAGATTCAACCATTCTCCTCTTTGATCATGTGAGATAATCAGACTAAACCACATTTTTAGATATAGGTGTTTCATTAATGAAAATAGATTCCTCATCTTCAATCCATGAAAATAAATCATATTCAAGGGCAATCTCTTCTTCCTATTCTATTGACATGCCTTTCATTTGAGAAATCATGGCTACATTTTGAATTCTAGGTGACTGGTATGGTCTAAATGAGGTTGTTTCTTGGGTTCCCATTCTTCTTTGTTTAGATACTCTTTGTTGTAGGTTTCCCATAGGGAAATATCTTGGCATGTGAGATTCATTAGAAGGAAATCACCATGCATTTGTTTCTTTTTCCAAGTTCTTTTGGACAAGGATTAGATCTCTACCTGATCTTGGCAGAATCATCTAAAATGGTGGGGGTATGGGGATGATTTGGTTAGGTGGTTGTGAAGAAGTTGATCTTTGAGTCCCTTGGTATTGATTCAACTGATAGGAGGGTCCATTCCCTTGGAAACCCTAATAAGGAGGTCATTGGTGTGAAGCTTGGTTCCTTTTAAGATTGATAATTTCATTAGAGAAGGTTCTAAGGATGTTCCTGACATCATTCATCTTTGCTAAGGTAGAAGATGTAGTTATGATTGGTGTTTCTTTAGATGAAGGGAAGGTATATAGAGAAGTATTATCCTAGGAATTACTAGGAAGTCCTTAATTTGGGAGGGATAATTTGGGAAACATAGGCATAGGAGGCCTTGGGGGTAATTTCTCAGTGTCTATCAAATTATTCTCTACTCTTACAGTGACTTCATAAGCATCAGGAAGAGTCTACCCTCCTAGTGACTAAATCATGATTGAGATATCAAAATTAAAAGATTTTAGATAAAAAACAATCACCATACCTATAGGTGGTGAAGCTGAGATTGGGATTCTCTACCATGTCTTCTAGAATCTAGTGTTGAAATTGATCATTGCTTCTTGGGGGCATATCTTAATAGTGATTAATTACTATAAGAGGAATGATCTATCTCCCTTTTCATTGAATCTATCATATAGTGTGATTCCTAATTGGTCCTAGTTTGCAATAGATTTAGGTGCTAAAGATCTATACCAGTTAAGAGATCTTCCCTTCAAAGAGGCAACGAGTAGTCTCAAGGCTACCCACATCTTAAAGATGCTCCATTGGAGTCTTAAAGTCCCCTCCAGTGAATTTGGATAATGTTTTTAGAGCATTAGCTGGAATGGGATCCCATGTATCAGGAGGCATTGGTAGGATAAGTGGACTTCCACTCTTCCAATTGACAAAGTTTCTAAGTGGCACCTGAATAGCCATTTGACCTCAAAAATTAACTTGTTAAGTCAACTTTCTTATTGAAGTAGTCACCAAAGGTGTTACTAAGAATATTGGGTTTATTATAGATTGAAATCTTGTAAATGTCCCATGATTCTCCCTCCTTGAAGGATGTATGCTCATACACTTCTAGACAATATTAGCTTGATCCCACCATGCGCGCAAGAAAAATTGTTGATGCTTAATTTTATAACTAATTAATATATTCATGGGAATTTTCAAAGATGTGAGACTTGACCCTTGAAACAACCTCTAGATTTTAAATAAATTGGCTCTTCTCTTGGGATTTGGTGTAAAGGGAGAGAAAATAATGCATAAAGATTATTTAAATTACTAAAGCGATACGCCAAGATTTGGATTCCTTTATTGGATAGTACTGTGAAGAGTACTAACAGAGTTTACTAAAAAATTAAAGAGATTAAAGCATGATCAATAATTTTAGAAAAGACTATAGACTAACCAATGGATCATAATATAAAAGTAACCTGAATCGTCATCATCTATTTCTAACAGCACAGTATTAGTTTCAATAGTTTTTCTTGAAAAGCTTAAAAAGTATGCAACATGGTTAATAATCTTAGTAATTTTATGAATTTGATAAAAATATTATAGTAAAAAGTGAGAAGAAATACTGAAACTAGACTATTATTTCATGAAACACCACTCTCTCTTTATATATGAATAAAGCATGTAAGGCAAAATGCATAGAATACAATCTTCACACTCCTAAGAAAGGTAACTGCTAAGGCAGTCCAATGCTTCCACTAAACTAGATTCCAAAACTTTGTATATAATATAGATGATAAAAATACTCCTCAAAGGTAAATTATTTATAGCTACTTATAACCCACAAAATACAACTATGAGTCCCTACCACTTGTTTGAGTTTAACCGCTTGTCTACAATTTTTGTATCTGAGAAACTGCATGTTGTTGGAGCTAAATCACTTGGGCCCCTTTTCTATCAATTTTGTTAATTGTCCCTCTTACTCCATTTCAAATTCTAATCTTCATTTGTCTTTATCATGTATTCTTCCCAAACATAGACACATGGAAGCTTTTGTACCCTTTTGGAGTTGCTGAGACTCTTTCCCACTCTTTGCTTAGCTTTTAATTTTAATACCTCTTGGAGGCTCCGCACATTTAGATCCAAAGATCCCAACCAAACCATTGATCCTTTCTTTTTTATCTAAAATCTACACATGGAATCCTTCACAAGTTGGGAGGTCTTCAACTTTTTTTCTTGATTGAATTAAGCACAGTGGGGACATGTGGATACCCTCCAATTTTCATACTCTCCTATTGCTTCTTGACTCAACATAAAACAACGTTTAACCATGTGTCAATCTCATGCTCAATGGAGATTCTAAAAAGACTATTTTCCTTTTAGGGAGTGTCAAGGTGATAAGTGGAATTAACTATGTTTTTTTGAATCTCAAAATTTTTTACTAATATTTACCAAAAGGGGACTCCATGAAGCTTAATGCTTACCACTTGACTTGCTATCAGGACCATTACTTTTACAAAAAGGGACCGTCATTGGACCACATGTCCATCAAGAATAAGATGAAGGTTATTCTCTACTTTTTCAAGCTATAAAATGCATTGAAGTGACACATGGATACCCTCTGTGCAAGGCTCTATACTTAAGTTATTTCAGCCCCAATACTTAGAACACTGCTTGTGGTCATAAAAAGAAAATAAGAGCCCTGAGAAAAAAACAAAACTTTTAGAAAATAATTATATAGTACTCTTTCAAGTATAATATCTATTTTAAATATTCTATAGCACTCCAACACATATAAAGATATTTTGTATGCAACACTTTATGACACTCAAGTACCTCGAACATCCAAGCCCACCTATGTTGCTTCCATAATTAATACTATAATATGTACATAGAAACATATTTATTTTGAGAGAGAGGACCTCCCACCTCAACACATCATATATTTACATCTACCTCTCCATATTGCTTTATGAATTAATGAGGGAGGTGTCAAATGAGTTCTAGTCGAAAATGGATCAAGGTTGAATATTTTCAACATCTTTATTTTACGACGTCTTAATATACATGTTGTATATTTGGATCCTTGTAATATGAGCATCTGAGGGTTTGATAATATTCCATGTAAATTTTTAAAGGTCAAATCACATTAAACCTTACACTCAAACCTAGAACACTACCTACAACATGCCAAGTTATGCCTAATTATTTAAATTATAATCTCTTGCTTGGGAGACCATGGATTTATGTTATGCACATAGTTATATCCACTTTACATGCATGTTTAAAATTTAGCTATAGAGGTCCATATATATACATGGATAAATAACCATTCAATTATTATCAACATATAGAGCCTTCACATAATTATATTCCTCACATGGATTTTGATACAACACCACCCAAGTCTACCATTCAAAATATGCATACAACTCCCCCAATTATTTCTAGTACACAAGGTAATAAGTTTACTTAACTTTTCACATTATGATATTTCTTGAAGATGGGATACATAGGATAGGGCCTTGGAAAACATGATCATAGAATTCTAAATCACATTGAAGCATATGATCAACAGGGAAAACAAGGACTGGGATAAAGAAATGATACATCTAATGCCATACCCTCTCATAATGTTTCTCAATAGATAATGTTTTATCCAACTATTCCATAGGCATTTAATATGGTGAACCATGTTTATACACTCTCAATTGTTTACCCCAATCTCATCGATGATATAGTTTCTCTGAATATACCCATTTTTCACAAGTTTTCTAATGTTGAGGCTCTATTATAATTCCTAGGTGTATATGAGGATCTCCTTTACTTATATCATAAAAATAAATTTCCTCATTCCACAAGTGCACAGGCATACTTTGGTGAGCATTCAATTGACTTTGATGATATATTACCTAGCATAGATGATACAATATTTATAGTACCATACACTTTATATCAATCTACCTTAATGAAGAAATAATCAAATTCAATTATGGAACTGAAACTGATATTCACATCATACAATTAGTTGTCACCTTACATAAACTAGAAGACACGAATATTGATCTAATTTTAACTGATTTTCTTAAAGTATTTACTTGGGATTTTAATGATATGCTTAGGATTTGATCACTTAATTATAGTACATATAATTACATAATATCCCAATGCCAAGCTAATAAAATAAAAGATTCACAAAATGCATCCTAAAGTTGATCTTCTTAGTAAGGATGAGATCCAATGGTTGTTAGATGCTAGTTTCATTCAACCAGTCATTCATCCACAGTGGATTTCCAATTTTATTCCCATTATAAAATATAATGGCCAAATACAATGTTGTTTTGATTCCATAGACCTCAACAAAGCATGTCCTAAAGATGAATTTCCTTTACCCAACATGGATATGATCATCAATTCCACATCTGGCTATGAGATGCTCTTCTTTATGAATGGTTTTGTTAGGTACAATCAAATCAAGGTCATTGAAGAAGATCAAGAAAAGACTTATTTTACCATACCATGGGGTACTTTCTACTATATTATCATTTCATTTAGATTAAAAAATTCTAGTGTAACTTATCGATGCATTATGACACATATCTTTCATGGCCTCATTCATAAGAAATTCAAAGATTATGCTGATTATTTGTTATCAAAATAAAAAGAATGATAAAATCATGCAATCGATTTGCAATTTTTTTTTGAAAGACTCAAAAAATGTGTGTGACACAACCCTAAGAAATGTGTCTTTGGAGTTTCCTTAGGAAAACTTTTGGGATTCATTATATCTCAATGCAGCATAGATTTTGACCCTAAGAAGGTCAAAGCAATCATGGATATGCATCCTCCTACTAATATAAAACAATTTTGATCCCTCCAGGGAAAAATTTAGGTAATTCATCATTTTATGGCACAACTCACAAATAAAACCCAATCATTCAATAGACTACTGAAAAAATATGTGAAATTTGAGTGGGACATCACATGTCAAGAGAGATTTGGTATAATTAAGCAATACTTACTCAACCCTCCTATCTTGGTCCCACCTATACCTGGTAATCCACTTCTACTTTACCTCTCAGTGATAGATCATGCACTAGGAGCACTCCTAACACAACATGATAATCAGCATACAAAAGATAAATTTATTACATCATTCATATACTAGTTGACTATGAGCAAAATTATCCAGTAATTGAAAAACTTTGCTTAGCACTAGTATTTGCTACTCAAAAAATTTGTCACTATATGGTTAACAATGAGGCATGGATCATTAAAAAAATTTATTATTTAAAATTCCTCATGTTAAAACCACATCTTTCAGGGCATACTAAAAAATGAGTTATGTTACTTACAGAATTTGACCTCAAAATCATTTTACAAAAATGGGTAAAAGGCTAAATAATAATAAATTAATTGGTAGTAGCTCCATTACCATATATAAATCATATTAATAATGATTTTGGAGATGATTTCAAAATATATAATAGCACTTCATATACATGGATAATATTCTTTGATGATTTAGATGTGCATTTGGTGTTGGTGATAGAATTATTTTCATCGATCCCTTAGGACACATAGTACCTCTCACATACTGACTCAGTTTTTCATGCACTAACATTATCATAGAATATGAATTTCTTATCTTAGGCCTTCAAGTAGCTCAAGCTCTCAAAATTAAATCAATAAAATTTTATGGGGACTCTTAATTAATTATTAAGTAATTTATAGATGTCTAATAAATATAGGAAGAGCACTTGATTCCTTATAAGAACATGGTTCAATGTCTACAAGATCAGTTTGATAATTTCTCTATCAAGAACTTCCCATGCAAAGACAACCATCATGCTGATGTAATGGAAAGTGTTGTATCATTGATCCCCATTGGTATAGATGCATATCAAGCTCTTTTTACTATTAAATGATTACAATCTCTGTTAGTGTCCCATACAAACCTTATCACTTTAACCATCCTAGTTACCATACATAGTACAACACCATCTGAATGGTCCTCTAACATATATAATTTTTTTAATAAATTTATCACACCTGATACTTTTACAAATAATGAAAAATGTAAACTACAATGAAACTCTCTTTGATATATCATCATTGGCAGTAATTTATTTACGAGATATTTTGACAGACACTTACTCCGATGTGTAATAGTCAAGGAAGCTAAATTAGCTATTCAATAAATACACAGTAGTGAATGTGGTGGTCATTTCACTAGTAAATCAATATCACACAAGTTACTTAGACAAGGTTATTATTGGCAAACCATAGAATAAGAATGCCAAGAGTATGCCAAATCATGTAACAAATTTCAATGCCATGGAAACTTACACCATGTACCTTCACAATAAATTCAACCTATCATATCCTTATAGCTATCATGTTATAGGGCTTTAATTTGATCAGTAAGATAAATCTAGAATCTGTAGGAAGTCATAAATTCATTATCATAGCTACAAAATATTTTACAAAATGGGTATAATCCATCCATTACAATCAACAAAGGGGGAGGATATTTGTCAATTTCTAATGACCAATATTATTTCCCACTTTGACCTCCCAACAACTATAATTATAGATAATAGAACCTCTTTCAAGAATAAAATTATGAAAATTTTTTGCACTAAATATAAAATCTAACACACATTCTCTACTCCATACTACCCATAGGGTAATGGTCAAGAAAAAATAACAAACAAGATAATCAACAACATTCTCAGTAAAATAGTTACCAAATTTGGTGATGATTGGCACAATCAACTCATTTATGTACTATGAGATTAATACATAACATATGTACACTAATAAGAGCTACTCCTTATTCACTCATATATGGCGTAGAATCCATTATCCTATTGGAATTGGAAATCCCCTTTTTATGGGTATCTTTAAAAGGGCTCATCACAGATGATCAGTACAGAGAGCAGTGTCTCCATGAACTACAATAGTTAGATCATACACGTATCCAAGTCATAGAGCATCTCAAAAATTATTAAAAATGAATCCAAAATAATTTCAAAAATTGATTCCACAATACAGAATTCAAAAACAATGATTTGGTGTTAAAATAAAATCTTATAAATGTCAAAGCCAAGGAAGAGAACAAAGGAAAGTTTAAACCAAATTGGTTTGGACCATACATCATCATAGAAAATCTTAGCCTAAAAGTATATCATCTAGCTTCACTTGATGGCAAAGCAATCAAAAAACCATTAAACATCATGCATCTGAGGAGATTCTACATATAAACAATGTATTATTCATTATCATTTTGCATGTACCTAGCTTATATACATAAAATACAAAAATAGTATAACATGTCAAAACACAAAACATTCAATATTACTCAAAAAATACTTAGATTTTATGCATTGCTATGTTTACATTTCTTATATTTTATAGACACTACATATGCTTTCTATTTTAGTATAGTTGGTTTTATCATACATATATGTTTCATGTGTTCTTGTCGAGTGCTTGAAGATTGCTTACATGACTCAGGTCCACTTCCTGATCTAGACTTGTTATCATCTACCCATTGGGAGCATATACATTGATCTAGGTTTATTACTTTGATACATATACTCACTTGGGGAATCTCATACATAGTTTTTATTACCATTTTTTATCCTTACATTCTTTACATTCTCGTTTACGCATTGATATATCTTGATATTGATCATTGCTACTCATACTTAGATTTTTTGTCAAATATCACTAGCTTAGACTCAACATATGTACATCCTCACATTTACATAGATTTGTGCAACATTCATGCATGCTTTCATTTCTAGTTTTCCTAGTTTAGACTTGATTGCATTCTCAATGCTTATTTTATTCTAAGGCATTTGAATATGCCATTGTTCTCTATATCTAAGCTAGTTATATTTATGTATGACTTGGACATGTGCCCATGTCCCTTGTGTGTGATTTTTAGATTATGTATGTAGACATTTGAATATGTCTTTCTATGTGGTTCTAAGCCAATTTGCTTGTTACTTGTGTATGTGGACATTTGAACATGTCCATGTAATTTATCTTTTCTCATATTTGGTGACATTCCCATGTCCCTTATATTGTGGCCCATTGGTTTATTTTTGTGTGGTTCATGTGTTTTGTATGTATGTTTTCTTGTATGCTTCATAGCCATGAAAATTTTATTTGATTTTTACACACACCAATTTTTGATGTCATGAGGGACCTCAAGCATCTACCCTTCCTACTTGGGTGTCATGATAGAGATCATGCCTCATCCCCCTAGGTAGCTACTCATATTTTTTATTATACATACTGATTACATTTATCTTGATACCTTTGTGCAATGCTAGACACAACATACATATTACACTACATAGTTATGCTTAGATTCTTTTAGATTTTGATGTTATGTTTGCACATTGTATTGGATTATCACATAATTATCATATATGCTCCAACGAACACATTTTTTAGAGTTATTTATTTTGAGAATATTTTTTTAAAGGTTCCATAACTACTCTCAAAATATGGGGAATTCACAGGGGTTTGTCACAGAGATCAAGCTCCTACATTACATTCACGGAACATTTTTAGTGCACAAGCTTAGTTTCAAAAAATATGATACAGGTAAAACACATACAAAAATAGAGAATTAGATATCAGTATAATGACTTAGATTCTAGACTAGATAAACATTGGCACCTAGATAGGGACACTATCACCATATGGCACTATTATTCAATAGCCCTAGTTTTAGGGTAGTTTATATTGGCCAGAATAATATACCAGGTACATTATAGGTTTGCATAAATACAACTACAAATTTAACAATTATGCTCAGATTTAGCTCATATTCACACTATTTCAACTTATATTCATATTAGTTACTCAAATTATGGGCATCATGCATGTCATGATCATTCACATAGCCAGTTCAAATACTCAGATACACTCACTACAACTCAATCTAGAATCAGTCTACTCAAATATCAGATTGAGGCATGTGCACGGCACATAGTTTCCATATGCTTAGTTACACATAAGTTGATCAAATGGAATGGTAAAATCCATTACATTATTTATGATGTATACATTTACATCATATTCTATGTTGTCACCATTTTCATTCCTTATTCCATCTATAATGGTTGGCATTCTTGAGTGGCCTAGAGTCACCTAATATACTTGAGTGGTCGTGAAGCTGACATACATAGTTAGATAGCCCCAATTAGATATTTCTATCACTTTGCATAGTTTAGTTTTAGATGCAACTACTACACATAGGTGGGAAATGATGGATTCATAGTCTACTTGAGTTCATGAGCCACCCACATGAGAGGATTAGACACACAGTCTAATCCAAGATATTCATAGATCATGATCCACCAAGGATGAGAAATGAAGGATTTAAAACTAGATTGAGTGCTTGATCTACCCACATATGAGGATTGAGAAATTTATTAGCTTGGTCTAAGCTATTCAATGATTCAATCACTATATACATGTGTACATAGATATTTTCACTAGGTTCATGCATTGGTTCACGTACCTAATAAGGTGTGTTCATTCATTTTCTTTTTCCTATCTTTTTAATCAATTTTACTCATTACTTTATTCAGCATAGTCTTTTGTTTTTGATATCTCTTAAGGATTGATATATGCACATTTCATTACAAATCATGATTTGGATCATGTTTCACATACTTAGACTTAACTACACTGGCTTCACTTCCTAGGTAAGTCTAGGTACACTTATTTTTCCTTTATACTGGTCATTTTAATTTATTGCATTTTTAGCATAAAGGGGGGCATATGTAATCACCTAAAAGTGGTATTTGGATGCTAAGAGTGTTTCTTAAGACAACATATTTCTAGCTTAACCCTAGACCTATCCTGGAGCCTTTATCACACTTTTCCATCTATTATATGGACCATAGACATCCTTAGTTAGCCAAAACATAGTCTCAGACCTTCATTATAAGATCTTGTCCCTTCATTCCCAACAACGTACGAGTTGGACATTATCACCACATTAAGGACACCAAAGTTACAGGGCACTAGTGTCCCCAACACGGTGCTAGTGTCGCTTGTGTTAGCTCTCCCAAATAGATATATTTTCAAATGTGTAACCCTCTTAAGGTCAGCCTAAGCACCTTTTATTATCTACACAAGATATGAAACACTATAAATACAATATTATTAGACCTATATCCACTAGATGGAAAATATATGCAAAAATCCTATTAAAACAAGAAACAAGTTGAGAAAAATCAAAGTTATTAATCCATATTCTTCCCTACTTCTGCATACTACATTCTACAACTACCTTAAGACCAAATTTTAAAGATTTCCAATTTCAAGCACACTCAAGGCATTCAAGACCACTATCATTCTAGCATTCACTTACACTTATACCAA
Source organism: Torreya grandis (assembly GCA_037957365.1). Taxonomy (NCBI): domain Eukaryota; kingdom Viridiplantae; phylum Streptophyta; class Pinopsida; order Cupressales; family Taxaceae; genus Torreya; species Torreya grandis. The sequence continues at coordinate 4,328,547 of JARHVA010000603.1, forward strand.
GCACTAGGTGGGATAACTACATAGGGATTGATCCCTCCTCGGAGTATTGGTATGTAGGAAACTCTCTTCACATCAATGTGGAGTATGTCCAACCTATCTTACTAACAAACACACTTTTTTAGCTCATGCCATACTTGTAAAGAGGATAAGGGTTTTTAACATAAATTAGTTGTTACATGCACAAAGTAGAATTTCAAACTTCATGCACAGAGGAACAGAACCCAAAAACATAAGTGTAGGTACACCCAAAATATAGGAATAGTGATACATAGAGGGCACTAGCACCATTTTTAGGACATTACAACCACATGATGGTACTATCCAAGTGGGGTGCTATTATTCAAGGGAAGCTCTGATTTAGGGATCCTGTAGACAACACTCAAACCTATTTGTAACCCATTTTTTAGCACTCAGGTATTTTATGTCAGGTGTTTTATAGATAAGTCTCTATTTACACATATTTATTACTACTTTTAGAAATTTAAAGCAAGTCAAATTTTATAACAAAAAAGTGATTATTTATTGCATATTATTTTAATGATTTAGTTAATCTAACATAGTATTTACACTAGCTAAACCTTAAAAGGTTAAAATAGGCACATGCATAAAGTGTACATATAACGAAAAGAAGTGGTGTTGATCCATAGAGCAATGGCATATTTAAATTCCCTTGAATAGAGGAAGCATAGAGACACAATCAAGTCTAAACTAGGAAAGCTAGAAATAAAAGTATGTATGAACATATGGTACAAATCTGTATAAGAGAAAATATGTACATAAGTTGATTCTAAAGTAGTAGCAGTCATCAAAAACTCTAAGTAGGTGTAGTATGATCAATGATATAACAATGTTAAATATGTGATGTAGAGTTTATAAAGATGTAACTTAGAAATCAAAATTGTGTATAAGATGCCCCCAAATGGGTGAATGTAGCAAATGAAGAAACCATGTATTTGTGTATATGCCCCCAATGGGTAGATAATAGCAAATTTGGATCTGTGTGGTAGACCAAGGTCTTGTAACTATCTTATAACACTCAACAAGAACAAGTGAAGCATGTATGTATGATAAAAAATGACTATACTAAGATAACTAGCATAAGTAGTACCTGGTAAGTATAAGAAGTGTAAATATGGCAATGCATACAATCTATAGTTTGTATTTTTTGAGTAAATATTTGATGGTTTTTATGTTTTGACATATTATATTATTTTTGTATTTTATAGATATAATCTATGTACAAGAAGGGATGAACATACTAACTGAGGAATCTCATGGGAGACACTATTAATGTGGCTTGTGTCAAATAAAGGAATGATAATCATGTGTGTTGAATGAGAAGGTAATTGAAGCCCTAAAACCTATTGTATTAAGTGATCTATAGTTGGCACTACCTTTGGAGTGGTGCTAGGAATTCATGAAGTTGATTGGGGTGCAATGTGAAGTGTAGGGGTCTTAGGGACCCATCTGGTAAAAGATGTTATAGTTGGTATGGGTGCCCTATGTTGAGAACCCTGGGAATTAAATAACAATGATCTTTGAAGGAAAATATTAGTGGGAGGCCCTCTAGAATCTATAACATATGTATTATGTAGGGATGTCTCTAATAATAGTCTTTGTGGGAGAGTATGCATATGTGATAACATTGTAGGAGTAGACCTCACTACACCAATGGCTCCACTGAACTCTGTGGTGTAATGATGAGAACTATGCTTGGAACTATAATTGGTAGTTGTGTTTTATATGATACTATAGTATGATACACTCAAATTATATTATGTGTGGGTGTGTATCCTCTATAGTATTGTAATAGGATGTTGGTGGTGGATATGCCTGATATGTATAGTGAACACTTGAAGTGTCACCTACCTCAATAACTATATGATTTTAAAATAGGGTTGAGAATATTTTCAATGCCTTATATTTCATTTTTTGAACTTTAGGTGCCTATATGGGTGTGCCCATATCAAATATTTTGGATTCTATCAAATCTTATATCTTATGTTTCAAGGTGATGCATTTGTTTGTTGTATGGCCTAGTGCCCTGTGATAGTCATAGAATGCATTGGAATCATATTTATATGGAAGAGGTCATGTTGTATCAACCTATTTAATGGGAGGGAAAGATAAAACATTGCATCCCAAGAGCTGCTATAAAACATGTGCTAGTGATTATAGAAGGTTGGTGAAAACTCTCCATGGAGGATCTGATAAAACCAGGTGAAGAGGTGGCTTTGAATATGCATTAACTATGGCCTTTAGATCACTCTTATTTTTAGTGGCCCTTACTATGTATGGAGGCTTATTATAAATCTTAGTAATTTATTATAGTCCACTTGTATATTTTAATTTTCCCATAGATATAAGCTTGACTTCCTTTATTTCATTATGTGGCATAAATCTGTGAAGGTTGGAAACTTCTTGAAATAGATATCTTCATGTAATGTTGGTAATAAACTCTATTTGAATATGTCTTGGAGATCATGATCTACCATGGGGATGGTCATCTTTACCAATATAGTTTTATATTACAAGACATATTCTACAATAGGCTCATTGGATTTTTACTTTAGTTGTTCCACTTGAGCATATGAGATATTATCACTAATGTTAACTAAAAAGTGTGCTAAAAACATATTTTTCAATGGATTAAATGTAGTGATAGACTTATTTACAATATCATAAAACCATTGTAAGGCATAGTAATTTAGACTATGTGGGAACAACTCAGTAAGGATCCAATCATTAGACATATAGTCCAAACGTGCTACTTGGAAAGCTCATAGATGGTTCTCTGGGTCACCCTTACCATCATACAAAGTAAGCTTAGATTTAATGAATAGGGATGGAAAAGGAGTTATTTCTATGTGATGTGCCAAAGGTTTATGTAAAAGAACATGAGAATCCAAGGCATGTGATGTCCTAGTAGTTCTATGCTCAAGATGTAACACCTTAGTCTACAAAGAATGAATCTCATGCATAAGGGATTATACATATGGAGAGGAGGAATTAGCCATAAGAGGTATTGTTATTGTTGGTTGTTGAGTTAGAATAGGTTGTTGTACAAGTTGAGTTTCCCCTAAAGTAGGTCTAACAATATTTTTATTTGGGGGAGTAGAATATTGACCATTATTTGATTTGTTCTTTATTTCCATTATGGCTTGCATAATATATGCATGATCATGGGGTTATTCTTGGAGTTTGTCTCTGACACTCTATAAAATATCATCCTTATTTATAATAATATTTTCATTGTTAATTTGGGGAGAGTGTCTTGATTCCCATCGTGTGTATTATTTTGACCTTGATTGTATTTCTCATCTTGTACTTTATGATTTAGATATGAAAGAGTGCTAGGCACAACTTTGATAGATGTAGATGCATATAAATGATGAACACTAACATATTCTGAAGACTTTGTACATGTAATTTTATTTTCCAATAATGTTACATTTTCACTTAATAACTGATTTTGATTCTTTAATTATGGTATTAACTTGATCATAATGATAATTTGATCCCTTAGAGTCTCACAAGTGCAAACCTCAGTTGCTTTTGATTGAACATGTATGCACACACCTTGTAGGGGATAGGTGGAGGCATGGATAGGCTGATTATGGGAATTATTAAAAATAGTATAGGTTGTGTCATCTTGTGGAGGAGTAATAGCATGGACCTAGTTAGAGGGAAAATAACTATCACCCTCATGGATATGAGGAGAAGAAAGAAATTCTTTCTTATGCATAAGACATGACATTGAAATTTGAAACATGGTTGGTTTTGTATTTATGGAATAAGTCCAATAAACTATATTATAATTGATCCTCTATGCATGTAAGGATTTGTTTCTTAATTTAATTCCATGTAAGAAAATAATAACATGCTAGAAATAGAATGAAATATGACATACATTTTAACTAATATAAAACACCATGTACATATGTGTTTATGTCTTCTTTGAGTTCATCTTAAATTAAATGAAATAAGCATGCAAATGAAAGTATTAGACTTTGCATCAAAAAGTGATAAACTTCTTCTATCATTATTACCATGATTATACCAAATAAAAATTAGGATATATAGGAATTTGAAATCTAAGTGTGGGTCTTAGAAGGCTAAAAACATAAACCCTAGTGCTATCTAAGATTAGGGTTTGTGCAATATTTAAAGTAATCTAGGTTCACCAAATGATTTAACTAAGGTTTATGGAGTTTAAGCCCTAGGTTGTTAAAGGGTTTGAGTATGGTAAATTAGGGTAGAAATATATAATAAATACAACCACTAATTTATAATAGAATTGACTTAGTTTGACCTTTCCAAAAATAACAATAAATAATGTAAACAAGTACTTAGTTGTAACTTGATTGAGATGGGAGATATAGACGCTATAAGTTAGGATAGGGAATAATATGAGTGTCATGGATAGAATCTAAGTGTCAAAACCCTTATTGGATAGTATCATCCTAATTGCATAGTAACAACATGTGGTGATAGTGTCCTTATTTTGACACTAATGTCCTCTATGTATAATTATTCTAAGCTTCTAGGGGCACCTGTATTTGAGCCTACCAAGCTTATTCTTGTGTGCATGAGTTTTGATTCCCTGTAGGTGACCTATTTTGACTAATTTTGTATACAAACCCTAAACTTCTATGTTTATAGGGCATTCGATTGGCACAAGTATCAAAGTGTGTTGTTAGCTGGGTACGCTAGACATCATCAACATCCCATTATGATGAGAGTTACATACATACTAATACTCTGAATATGGATCAAGCTTGATGTAGTTTTCCCCACGTAAGTGCTAGTGCAAGTGAATCTAGTACGAATGTTGATTTGAGTGCTTTGAATGTTCTTGAGATAGGAAATTTGAGTAATCTGAGTTTAGGAATGTTGTAGATGGTTGTATGTAGAAGTAAGGCAGAATGGGGATTGATGACCTTGATTATGCACTTATTTTGAGTTTATTTATGTAATTTACATCTTATTTCCATCTAGTGGTTAAAGGGCTAAAATTCATGTATATATACTTTTCTAGTGCTTATGTTGGTCTTAAAATAAGTCTAAGCCGACCCTAGGTGGTTGCTCATTTGAAAAGATATCCATTGGAGATAAAAGGAGGTAAAATGACAATAGCACCCAAATTGGGACACTAGTAGCATGGGCTGCTATCGTCTAAATTATGGTGCTAGTGTTTAGGTGGTAGAATCTAAGGCACTAGGGGCTAGAATGTTAAAGTGAGGGTCTAGGATTACTTTAGAGATGTTTAAGGACATGTGTGGCCCACATAAAGGCTGGATAAGTGTCTAATGTCATGTTCCCTTTTTTCCAAAAGTGACATTTGAATAATACCAATAGCTTACTTAATTCCCATGAGCTAAGTTGGGTATTGTACGAGAATTTTAGTGTGGAATCATTATTCACAAGATGTTATTTATAGACACTATTCACATGTCACTGTTCATGTGTTACTATTCATGAGTCACTATTTATGGTGACATGGCAAGTGATATAGGTGATGATACAATTGAGGATGTGTCTTTTGTATGATGGGGCTTGGCCCACATGAGGATCTATTAAATTATCTAGTGTATGTGAAGATGTTTTTATATTTTATGACTCACCTGCTTAAATAAAACAAGGAGGAATAGTTTCGGTGCCACCCTTTGTAGAATAGTGTTTTGGCATGTGAAGACCCTTTGAATGAGTCAAAAGGTGATTATATATTGTTTGGGAATCTTTGGGGTCACATGGAAGAAGATGACAAGACTATACTATTATAGATTTGCTCACATATGTGAAGGTGGGGTGACAAAGATGGAGTCACATGGAGTGACTAATGTTGTCTCCCTCCTCTTTGACTATCTTTCAAAATAAGAAAACACCTCACATGGAGTTCCTATGTGAGATTGGGAATGTGGCATAATTCTCTCTCTCTCCTCATGTTTCTTCTCTCCTCCCTTCACTTATAAATTCTATATAATGAAAGATTTTCCTTTGTAAATATATGCTTGAATATATGAAACCCCCCCCGCCTTCTTCATTATTTTTGCCTCTCCTTGGATGAAAACCCATTGGAGTAAGAAATATTTGAGGATGGAAACCCTCTAAGGTTTACTGGTTTTGGTGTTGAAAGATTACCCCCTAACTAGTTATGGTAATTTCATCTAGGAATTACAGTCATGTTTCAAAGTTGCAATCACATTATGATCAATGTATATAAGTCTATATTTCAACATTGTAATTTAGCTTATAATATAAGAGTTTTTTATATTATCAATTTCACATATTGTAGTTATATGGTCTATGTGTTGGTTTATCTTATCTTATATGATTTCATCTTAGGCTTTTCACAAAATTCAATATTATAGTAAATATCCTAAAAATAGATATTTCATCTAAATAGGCCCTAAGATGGTTCTAGGACTAAGCTAGGGATGGGTGGTCTCAAGTAACACTCTTATCACTCAAGTGTAATTTTTAGATGATTATTGTTGGCTTCAAACAATTTTGTTGAATTTGTGGGATGCAAGTATATCCTTCATTTGAGTATCAAATAAAAAATCAAGAGCATTAACATCTATGGGGACTCCAAATTAATAATATAATATCTCATGAGTAAACAAGTTGTCATATATATCTAACTTTATTTTTGTTAAATCATATTTTGAAGATCTTTAAGAATTTTGATCACATTAGCTGGAAGCATATCCCTAGGAAAAAATAATTCTTAGGCTGATGGAGAGGCCAAAGAAGATAGTTAATTATGTCACCTTTTTGCTTGCATAAGATATTCTTGATCTTGTCAATCATGATCTTTTAATGTCTCTTTTGTATCTCTCTAGCTTTGTGGGACCCTCCCTTAGTTTGGGTTTTTGTATCTCTATTCTTATGACTTTTGAAATCTCTTTATATTGTTAATGTGATTAATAACTCCATTTTTATTTAAAAAAACATTAGATAATGTTTAGGTCTTATTTAAATGTTTAGATTAAGGTCTTTAGGCAAAGTCATGTGATGTATTGACCTTAATATTAATATGTGGTCCAAGATTAAGTCTAGGATAATGATTACTAGGTCCAATTCATGATATAATGTCATGTGTAGACTCAAGGTAGAAGTCATACTAAGGAAAGACTAATAATAATAATATAATATAATTTTTAAGGTCCATGATATCAAGTAGCATTTTTGTTATGGTTTGTAAGGAAACTTACAACATCTTGGACCACCTCGTACTCATATCATGGGGAGGCACCTTACTATGCTATGAATATGAGATGTGCAATCCTTACCCCTTGAAAGATTTAAACCTGTGACCTTCCTTATAAGAGCACATGTTCTTCACCATTAGACCAACTCAAATGCACATTGTAAATTTTTGATTTAAAAACTAAATCTATAAATTTTAATTTAACGTAAAGCAAATTAGTAAACTAAGTTTAATTATTAATGAAAATAATAGCATTGATGTGATAACCTTTGGCTATCCACACCAATATCCTATCATTAGTGATTGGTCCATGCTCTTAGACTAGTCTAAAATGTAGGAAAATAAATGTCATGAAATCAATCATATCATAATTCTAATAACTTCAAAAAATGTAAGCATATAACTCAACAATCAAAAGCATAAGCATACAACCACACAATCATAATTATAAACTACAAGAGATAAAAATACAATGATGATCCATGTAATTGGTGTAATTTGAGGTGGTAAGGAATCATCATCACACAAAAAATTCCATCTACTTGATTTTAAATGGCAATGAAAGGTGCATATCAATGATTGAATCCTATGGAGATCTGATATGAATGGGTGAAATGGTGGAATCATGTCACCCTTAAAAGTCTACATGCTTAAATTATACTATGGCATAATAAGAATCCAATAAGTAGAATTATTATCTCTATGTGTGTCCTTATGTATAAATTTCTCCATGGGTGTTGAAATGCCTACATATCCATAGCTGTCCATTTTTAAGGATGAATCGAAGTAGCTAGAGAGTAGCAAGTTCTAGATGACCTTTCTTAGTAGCAATCAGGTTGGATGGCAAGTGTTTGAAAAAATGCCACTTTGTATATTTCTCTCTGATGGATTTTTTGGAAGTCATGACCTACTTTAGATTGAGGGAGGAGTACCAATTCTTTGTTGTCATTTGACTTGCCACTTGCTATCCTTTGTGAACATTGTTCGCATGTAGATTGTGTTCTTATTGGTGAGATATTTTATGGAACCTGTGACCATTGAGTCCATTCTTGAAGTTCTTGCCCATTTCTTTCCACATCTAGACTATCACTTTTATTTATTTTAGAGGGATTTTATTACTTGAGTCAGTTGTGTGAGAACACTAGTAGAGGGTGCATTTAGTTTCATTAGTTGGTGCATATGTTTATTAATCTGTTGCATGTTAGACTTGGATGGGCCATATACTGGTTGACATTTGGATTTTTTGCTTCATGGGAGTTGTTAATCCTCTTATGATAACTTGTGATGGGTTATTTTGTTTCAATCTTGCTGACCTTTGGAGTTTCTGAGAACTTGGGATGGTCGAAAAGTGTTTGACATAATGCCTTTTTTCATCTCTTCTTCTATCTAATTTTTTTCAACATGTGGGATTATTTTGTTCGAGGGAGTAGATTGTTATCTGGAGTGTAAGCTATGGCTCTTTGCTAGTTTGTGTATTTGTTTTTCCTCAGGCTCCTGATGATTGAAGCATTGATGCAGGGCTTTTTATCCACTAATCTAGAACTCCTTGACTTAGAGGAAGAACTTGTGGATTATTTGAATGATCCCCATGAAGGGATGTATATATTCATAAAGGACATATGGGGTTTATCTTCACCTCACTAGGTTGGTTCTGATTTTCTAGATTCAGAGAAGAGGGAGAATCACTCTTTTTTATAGGCATCCTCCCTTCCTATGAATACTTATGGAGGGGGGATTGGAGACTACAGTGGGGGAAAAAAGGGTAAGGCTCTAGTTTCTTCCACTCACATCAATAATATTGGGGGAAAAAAAACCTCTCCAGTCCGCATTTCTCTCCTCTTTAGCTCAGGAATTCTATGGACTCTTGGCCTTAAGGTCTTCATTGTGGATCCATTGATTTATGTATTCAAAATACTTCTCCCTTGCCCAAGGGTGACCTAACCACTTAGGATTTTGAGTTAACTATGACCTCCTTGGAAAACATTGGTCATCGAACAAGTTTGGTGAAATACCTTCATCAGTAGTCCCTAGACTTGTCAAATTTTGGACTATCTCCACACCTCCCTATGGTGGATAAGATATTTGATTCCTCTAAGATACCTTCGAGGAGGAAAGGCAAAAGATGTATAAATATTAGGGAGGAACAAGTGCATCTTATTCTTAATGAATATGTTAGTATCAAACACGTCATGTAACTATCACATACTACATTAACAAGTTATTTTATTAGGAGAAGAATCTTTGTCCTAAATTTAGAGAAGTGGATGATTCAATTTTGGAGATCACTCCTTAGATATACTCCTATATCCCACAACTTTATTAGGGGATGGATTTCCTTTTTTTTTTAAACCACTATAGATGTTTTCCTTATATTGTCTCAAAGATGGTATTGGGAGTCATCACCATTAACTGTTAAGAGTTGGACACTGGGATTTGATCCTCAGGTGGAAGAAACCATGAAATAACCTATTTTGGTTAAACTCCCAAGTCTGTCATTGGATTTTTGGAACAATGATGTTTTTAAGGCAATTGGGGATAACATTGGTACTTTTCTAGATGTGTATGATAGATATATAATGAACCCCTCAAGATCAGTTGCTAAAATCTTGGTTGATATAAATCTGCAAGAGGGACTAGATTAGGACATTATATTAGAATTTGGGCCCTGGATTCACACTCAAACCTTGGATTATATGGGTGTCCCTTTCAAGTGTGTAATATGCCATGCTTATGTTCACCTAGCCATTGACTTCCCTCATGGCCTCTCACCTAAAGATTAGAGGAGGAAGCTAAATTCCTCTTTTCAACCCATTCAAGATTTTATTAAATTTTGAGAAGTGGTCCCTGATCTTCTTCATAAAACAACAATTCAAAGTAATTTTCCAATAAATTAAGAGGTTGAAATTCCATTATTTCCATAATTTCCCCTAGAAACATCTCTTCATTATATTGGTTTTGAAGATGAGTTTATGTTGATTGGGTAGGGTCTTCTATTTGGCAGCAGATTTGGATGGGCCCAGGACTGTAACTCACATAGATGCAATGTTATTTGATCCCATTATTATTCAGCATGACCCCCTTCAGTAAGTTAGTTCTATATTTCTATTTTTGCATGTGGGAGATTTGGTTATTTCCCCTACAATGTCTCATAAGGAGAATCTTTTGCTACAATTTCATAAGGTTGACATAGAGGGAGTTTCTAAAAATGAGCAGTTTGTATGTATTATTCCCACTGGAAAGACAATGAGCCCAAAATTCTCTCTAGAGGTCATTCATCCTCATAGTGATATCAGTGTGGAGGTCAGCCTAGTAAAGGCTATCTAAAAACATATAAAATCTCATGGTTTGATCTCTTTTGCTCCTTTTTCCACTTCTAACAAGATGTGTTATCCTATTAGATCTCATCAAAAGGCACTAACCCGTGATGATGTCAACATTAAAGGTGGTATGGGTTTGATTTTGAGTCTTAATGGCTCTTTCTCTCATAAAGGTCATCCATCCTAGATTGCACAAGTCCAAAATACTACAATTTTGGAGATCTTTCAGGGTAAACAAAAAACTATTCTAAGGACCCTTTGAGTGGGGATTGCCCTAGAAAATAGTTAATCATACTTGTTTTTTCACTTAACATAAGAGGGTTGGGTAATCCCTCTAAAAAACCATTTTGAAGTGCTTGATACATTTGCATAAACTAGATATGATTATGTTATAGGGGACCAAGGGGGTCAGGAGTAGAGTCATTGAGGACTTGTCTAAATTTATTCAAGATTGGACTTTTATGGCTTTGGACTTCAATGGTAGTTCAAGGGGTTTAGTTTCAGTTTGGAGAACCACTTCTATGAGGATGGTTGATTCATTCTCTTTTCACTCTAGTATTAGGGTGGAAATATTTTCTTTGGAGCTTGGGAAAACTTTTTCTATGTTGAACATATATGGTCCTAATGCAGAGAGATTGGCATATTGGGGTGATTTATTCACCCAAAATTTCTTGAAAGTTGAAGATACCATTGTTATAAGAGACCTAAATTTTACCATGAAGAGAGTTGAAGTGTGGGGGTCCTCTGCGACATTGGATCCACTAGTTGAGTTTTTATTACAAAAAGTTGTCAAATTTGGTGGATTTGGAACTGGTTAAGTTGGTGCCCACCTAGCGGAATATGAGAACTGGGTCAGATAGTGTGGCTAAGAGGCTAGATAGATTTCTAATCTCATACTCATTTTTACTTGCCTCTAAGAAAATTAGATCTTGGGTGTCTATGGGTGGTGATTCTGACCATCTAACGATACATTTGTAGATAGACACTGGGGACAAAAAGCCTTCAAGTCTTTTTAAATTCAGTCCAACTTAGATGGAAGATCAGGGATTCATAAATCTAGTTTAGGAAAAGTAGGCTCTATTTGATGATGAGCTCTTTAGAATCAATGAGTATTCAATTTGCAAAAAATCTTAAGAAAGTTAAACAAGCAATTGTTACATGGGCTATGAATAAACATCAAGTGGCTGAAAGGGAGCTTTTGTCAATGGAAAAACAAATTGTTGAGATATATGGTCATGAATTTGTACAAGAACTTGATGAGGATTCCAAATGCAGGCTCAAATATCTAGAATTGAAGTTGAATGAACAACTCAGTGTTATTGAAACACAATTGTGGTTAAAAAGAATATCTCTTTGGCTAGAAAATGTAGATGAAAATACAAAGTTTTTTCAAAATTTTGCCAAATAATGTAAAACCAAGAACACTATCTAGGAAATGTTGAATTCAGTGGGCTCTCTAATGCAGACTTTCCATGTGATAGTTGATCTTGGTGTTTCACATTTTCAACAACTTGATCAAGAACCCACTCAAGTGAACATTGCATAGATTGTTAAAATTACTTCATACTTTCCTAACTTCATTAATGAGGTTGATCATGAGAGGTTGGAGGTAGTGGTTATAAAGGATGAATTGTTATTCATTCTAAAATCATTTCATAAGGACAAGAGTCTAGGTCTTGATGGTTGGTCGATGGAATTCTTTGATATTTTTTTTATTTGCTTGGGGAGGACCTCCTTGGTGTTATTAATGAATCTAGGTAGATAGAGAAGATTTTTGGGGTATTCAATTCCACATTCATTTTCCTCCTACCTAAAACATACCATCCAGTCTCCTTTGATGATTTTTGGCCCATCTCCTTATGCAACTACATCTACAAAATCATTGTTAAAACTATCTATATCTGGATCAAAGGTCTTCTTTCTTTATCTATTTCTAAGGAACTATTTAGCTTTCACATGGTCATCAAATACATGATGCAATATGGGTATCCCAAGAGGGACTACATTCTAGTAAATCAAAGAAAGTATCAATGGTGGTTTTTAAGCTAGACCTTTCTAAGCCATTTGATAAAGCAAACTATCTCTACCTGACATTAATTATGATTCATGTTGGTTTTCACCTATATATGGTCAATTTGATAATGGGATGATTATCTTCTACTTCCTTTTCCTTACTCATTAATGGCTTGACCTCTACCTTTTTTATCCCCTTATGTGGAATTAGACATGGATGTCCACTCTCTCCTCTCCTCTTTATACTCATTGTTGAAGGGCTGAGCAAAATCATTCTTGAGCATAAAAAAATGGGCTCTCTCCGAGGGGTTTATTCAGATTAGTAGGACCATATTCCTCACACACCTATTATTTTTGTATGATGTACTGATGTTCTATGATGGCTCCCAATAGGATATTACTCAGGTTTAGGAATCCTTGGATCTCTTTGGTGTGGCCACATGCATGGAATTAAATGAGCAAAAGACTATCATCACTTTCAATGGTTTGGAGGCTCATAAAATTAGATAAATGTTTGAAGTATTCCATTTTCATGTTATGGATCTAATGGAAGGTCTGAAGTACTTGGCATTCCTATTGAAACCTAATGAGTATAAGAAGCATGATTGAAACTGGCTGATTAAAAAGGTTGAAAAGAGAATTTGTTGTTGGTGCAATCATTGGATCTCTATTGGTGGTAGATTAACTCTCATAAAATATGTGTTGGAAGCAATCCATGTATATTGGATTATTTTTTCCCATATTCCAAAAAGAATCCTTGATAAAATTTGTGCTAAAAGCTTCAAATTTCTTTGGATGGGCAAGAAATCTAAGAATGACATTGCTCTTGTTAAATGGAAGACTCTTGCTACTCCTAAGGATATTGGGGGTTGGGGCATTAAAGATATCCACCTCTTTAGAGAGGAATTAGAAAAAAAAGCCTTTGGAGGCTTATCATGATTAAGGGACTATGGAATCAAATTACTATTCAAAAATACAATGAACCACTTAGTGTGGAAGAGTGGATCCGTATCCTAACAAAAGATGTCTAAATGCTTCTATTATGTGGAAAGCCACTATGCATGCTTTCCTTATCATTGGCAATTGGCTCATATGGAAGGTGGGGTCTGAAAAAAACATCAAATTTGGTATTAATCCTTGGGTGGGTTGTGAAGATGATTTTAAATTGCCTGAGTATTTGATTTTTATTTTGGTGAGGATAGGTATCTCTTTTTTGTATCATGTGGTTGACCATGTCCTCACCACTCCTTAGAGACAAGGCTAGAAAATTACACACTCTCTTGGTCTGGTTGGGGTGGCTAGATTTAGATGGGATGCTTATGTTTAAATATTAAAATGGAGTCATGTTAGAATTACTACTGATGATAATGAGTTGGTTTGGTCATTAAATCCCAAGTTGGGATTTATAATGTTCGCTTAGGTTACCTATCCAATTTCTATAATGGAGACCTTGTTATGAGATAGTGGCGGTGGAAAAAGTTATGGTAGATTAAATCTCCTCACAAAACTAGAATCTTTATGTGGCTAGCCTTAATCAATAAAGCTCTAACTTGGGAGGTTCTACAAAATAGAAATTGGCATGCCCTGGGGCATTGCAATCTCTACTTACATTCCTTGGAGACTATGAATCATTTACTTGTAACTTGTCCTTATGCTATCAATATTTGTGTTGAGCTACAAGAATCTATATGGGTGAGTGATTGTTGTAAAGGACACACTATTGTTGATTGTCTTAAAAATTGGTTTGAGAGATCAGAGCTCCAGTCCTACAAGGCCTTACCTTTGATTGTATCTTGGGGTATATGGATTGCTCAAAATGTTTCCATATTCCAAAGTAAAACCATTCCTAATTTTCAATGTCTATCCCAAATTTGGCTCATTTTTGGACACTTCAAAATCAATCTGAAGCCTATCTGTCAAGATCTTATTATACATCCTCCTATTGATAACTCTAGTGCTTGGGGTTATTTTGATGGTGCTTGTTAGGGTGGCCAAGAAGTTTGTGAAGATGGATGGATATTATACATTAATTCTACTCACTTTTTCTATTTCAAGGCTAGTTTAGGATAATGTACTAACAATTTTGTTATGTTCCTAGCTTTAAAACTTCTTCTCAAGCTTTCAGTTGAGAGTGGAGTTTAAACATTGTAGATTTTTAGGGACTCATTGGTTGCCCCCACTTGGATGAAGGGGGTCTCTAAATTGGATAATTTGTGTTTGGATCCCATCTTCTCCACCACTACCCATATGTTACTCTCCTTCAAAGCCATTTCCTATTGGCATGCATATCATGATCTAAATTATGAAGCCAATTTCCTCTCCAAGGAAGGGCTACACTTCATCACTGACTTGTGGGTCATTAATGAATACTTTGATGAGGTTGTTTCATTTATTTACCATAGTTCAATCTTAGAGTCCAAGTTTACTCTTAACTATTGGTATGGGTTTCTCCTCATTTGGTTATTCTAGACTTTTTTTTACCATTGCTCACATATTGGTTTGTTTTTTGTGGTCATTAATCAATTAAATGTGGCCTAATAACTACTTCATCATGTGTTTTTCAATGCACTACTTTGGTCTTTTGCTCACTCCATCTAGTCTGCGTGACCCTGATGACTTCTACATCAGGTGTAGTTTATATTTGTTGTTGGTGTGATATCGGTGTTGTCTCTACATTTATTTTATTTTCACTATCTATCCTATTTGGTTTTTGTGTTCTCAACTAGTGGTTTCTATGTTTGGTGGATGTATCCTTATCATTATCTGACTTTACAGGTTGGGTATATAAAATTTCACTACGTGATCTATCATGAGTGGTATTTTTTTTACCATTTCCAATGCATCCTTATTTATTTTCCTTCCTACTAGGCTTTGCTTCAGAATATTTTGCATTGTGTTATCCTTGCCTTTGATTTTATCACTTCTTGTGGTGCTTTGTCATCCCTCTATGGTGTGAGGACTTGTTATTTCCCCCTTCTTGTTTCTCTTTTTCCTTTGGAATGTTGTTGCATTTTTGAATCATAATTTCAATTTTAATTAATATGAAGTTACAAATTTTTTTTTAAGGAAAAAAAATTGGTGTAATTTGAACCCTTAAAAACTTGTCTTTGATCTTCCCATTATTAAAACTCTTTAGCCATGTTTTGTATATTTTCCTACTAAAGCACTAAGGAACATGATGCATATATTATCTATGTTTATATGAATGAAGTAGTCTTAATTTGTCATTAATATGCATTATGGTTATATTTGTTGTGTTGGTTTATTTATTATTTATGTGTTTAAGGAATGTTAGTAAATAAGACTAACACACAAAATTTTTATGTAGTTACAACTTGTAGCAATCTGGGTAGTGATAGTCCATATCAACTATGTAGTGTTCTAGGTAGTGACATCATCTAGCACTCATGTAAATTTTTAAATGAAAATATCTAGGTAATGGCAGCCCATAACAACTAAGCAATGATCTTGTATCTACTTTGGGACTACCACATTGAAACCATAACATCTGCCAACATGTCTTGACTTGTATCAGTTGTAACAATATATTGAGGCTATTACCCATGATGTAAGAATTTGGAAAATGAATCTTGCATGTCAAAATATAACATATATTATTTGAGGAAGTTGTTAAAGGATCTTCCTCATTATACTAAACTTATGTTATTATTAGCTCTCAAATAGAACTCCCCATGTTTTATTTTCCTATAGCTATTAGTAGCAATGGTCTCCTACATTAGACTTATTCATAATTTCATTTTGTATTCTTAGCATTTCTTGTTAAACAATAATAGATGACCACCTTTATTATAGTACAGTAGGGACTTAGGCCATGAATAATGGATTAATAGGAAATTTAAGTGTGAATAGAAATATTATTATCGATAGTTATCTTTGTAATCAGTATTTTAGAAATCTTTAATTGCTACAGGATTATGAATGAAATCAGTATTTTGAAGTAAAAGTGTTAAAAATTAAGAGGAGGATTGGAAATCAAACCCAAGTGAGAAGGGTACCCTTAGGAGGAGTTGTAGTGAAGATCCTATCTCATTAGATTAGTCAACATAATTGGTGTGCAAGTATTTATTTATATCCTTTGAATTATACATATGTGTGAGTTAAGTATTGTAATTAAGTCCTACACTATTTAGATAAGTTTGAATGATTTTTAGTTTATTGGAGGAAGATTCCACCACATTCAAATTCATTCATTTCAATTCATTTATTTTTATACAAGTGTGATTTACTTCCTATTACTTTCAATTCATGTAATTTCATTTATACAAGTGTGTTTCTATTTGCAATTGATACAAATCAAAAATTGAGTAAGTGTTGCACATATAATGTCGACATTTTGTCAAAGATAAATGCATCTTGGGTTGACATTAATGAATTAGTTTATTTTATAAACTAAGTGGCTACCCCATATTTTAAATTGGGTTGTATGTTTAGAGATTGGTCTATGTCAGTTTAATTGGTAGTTAAAATTCTACTCATCAGTTTGATGTCATTATCGAGGAAGGTCTCACAACACTTGTATCTCCAATATTGATAAATTCTTTTGCTTTCCAAATATTTACTATGTTTTTAAAAATATTTATTACTTTCCTAGTTACATTTACTACTTTATAAACATAAGTTTCAATTTATACAAAAATAGATTAGAGAAAAAACCAAGAACATGTGTTGTACTAACCCTGTGCAAGATAGGGTAGGAAAAACACAAAAATAAGTTGGTTAATATAGTGGGAACTAGGGATATTATTGCATAAGTGGTTGAATTTTTATACAAGAACAAATTTACAATCTATAACAATTGAAGATCATGAAGAAACACCTAAAAACAATCCACCGTGGTCATTAGAAGAGTTAGGGATGAAAGAGTTATTGACTTGACTGGTAGCACAAGCTGAGAATCAGGAGGAAGGGGATTTTCATACCCCTGAAAAGGACTCTTCTACACCATTTTTTAGAATTCCTACTTGGCCACCTCATACTCAATAATATGGGATTCAACTCCCTCCAACCTCACCCAAACTTATTGTCAAGAGAGCATTTTAAACCCTTTTAGCTCCTAAGAGGAACATCAAACCTATAGAATCTGTTGAATTGGACAATATCTTTATTGGATAACTAGATGAATCATTAATAACTTCCACTCTTTCACCATCATATAAGAGACACCTTTTTCCCTATAAAATCCCAAACTTTCCATTTACTACTCACTAGCGATTACAAAGATTGATGAAGAATTTGAAGAGTAAGTTATAGAAGATATTGGTTTACACATAGAAAGGACATTCATGGAGAACCATCAAAAAGATAAAACTGCTAATGAGTCTACAACTTTCAAATTTCCCATCCAGATCCCTACAGGGAATGCACCTATGAAGAATTTATTTCTCATTATGCCCTTCCTAATTTTAGGGGAAAGGCAAGTGAGGATCCACATACATTCCTTTTTCAGTTTAATGTCTTATGTTGCAACTATGATTATAATTAAGATATTAGAATATCTCCTAAAATGTTCTGGTAATAGCTGAGGAAATATTCTAATGGCCTAAAAACCCTTCTTTCCCTAAAAGGTTGCACATTCAACATCCAAATTAAAAACTTGGTTTGGATTTTTTAGAACAATTAAAGAGTGTGTGTGTCAATATCCCACTATTTTATGCCATAAAAGATGTGCCCATATACACCAAAATTATTTATGAACTATGCTTACACAAACCCAATCATAAAAGGAATGATCTTAAGACTATCCAAGTAGTTGGAAAACTTACAGACATCATGCTAGGCAATCTAGTTCCACCTAAGTATTATGATACTAATAGGCCTATATTTAATCTCAACATTCATGGCAAGTTGATAGATATACATTGATTGAATTAGGAGTAGCTATCAATGTCATGATTATGGAAACCATTCATAAACTTGGACTAAAATAACTTTTCCCAACACCTATAGTTTTGCAACTAGCTAATAGATCCATATTCAAACCAGAAGAAATGATTGAAGATTTGGTCATCACTATGGATTCATAAGAATATCTAGTTGATTTCATCATCTTAAAACCTAAGAGAAACCTAGAAGGATATCCACTTATTTTAGGAATACCATGGCTAACTACATTTGATGATTTTATTAGCTATATATTAGGAAACATGTTGATTTAAAATTTTCATGACACTAAGAAATTAGTGTTATACCCACTATCCAAACCTTCTTATGAAGTAGAACAACCTCCATGGATAGAAGAGGTGGATGAGGAATAAGTTTATTTACGTACTTTATGCACACTTGACCATAATATATCCCTAAGATATCAAGAGGAAGACACAATCCTTTCTCATATCTTAAAAAACACCTATCAAAAGGATTTAGAAATAGATAATCTCTTGCAATGTATACCATGTCCTCTCACAATCATGCTCCCTAAAGTTGGTCCCTTTGATGTTGTAAGAGATATTAGAATATTTCCTCAGCTAATACCACACCATTTCAGCTATGATCCACTATTGGGTAATGTATAGTCCATGTTATCTCCATCCAGATATGTGGAAATCTTTATAAGATATCCCCTCAATATCAACAACAAGTTGGAACCTCAATAAGAAACTAAGCTAGTCACCATGTGTCAAAAACACAAAATGGATTTTGTTTGGGATTATCATGATATGAGAGGAATTCCTCTAGATTTATATACCCACCATATATACATTAATAAAGAGTGTAAACCCATTCACTAACCACAACGTTGAATGAGCATTGCTTTCAAAGACATAGTCAAAAGTGAGTTACAAAAAACTATTAGATGCAAGGTTTATTTATCATATTTTTTATAGTCAATGGATCTCACCCTTTTTTATTATACCTAACATTGGGTAAATGGAATATATGTGTGGACTATATGGAATTAAATTCAGTTATAAAGAATGATGACTTTACTCTCCCTTTTATTGATCACGTTCTTGACACGTTAGCAAGAAAGTATTCCTTTTTTTATGGATTTAGTGGCTATAATTAGATTAGAATAGCTCCTAAGGACCAAGATAATACTACCTTTACATTTTATTAGGGTACCTATGCATATCTTGTACTTCCATTTATTTTTTTCAATGTTCCCACCACCTTTCAAAGGGTTGTCTTAAGCATAATTTTTTAACCTATCCCATTATTGCATTGAAATCTACATGGATGACTTCATAGTCTTTGGGTAAACATATGATGAATCCATCTAAAACCTTGAAAAAAATCTCCAATGTTGTCAAGACAACCTTTTATCCCTGAGTCTTGAAAATGCCATATATTGATGACTGAAGGTATTATCTTAGGACACCACATCTCACCTGCAGGTATTAAGATAGATCATGCCAAAATCAACATAATCAAGGACTTACCAATTCCATGAAAGCAAAAAGATATTACAATTTCTTAGGACACGTTGGTTATAACCATAAATTCATTAAATACTTCATCAAAATTACAATGCCTTTATTTATTTTACTTTCTAAGGATGTTGATTTTATTTGGACTAATTCATGTCAAACAATGTTCTAAAAACTCAAAGATCTACTAATAACAACTCCAGTATTGAGAGGTCCTAATTGGACATTGTCTCTTCATATCCATACAAACATTTTTAATACTACACTAGGAGATGTATACACTTAAAATTAGACATTTCATGTCAATTCTAATTATGCTTTCTATTAACACATTCAACCTTATCAAAGCCACTATTCATTTAATTATTGATTAATCCCACTCAATCAATTTTAATTACTCCTATAATAAGAAAACTCATCTATTTGGAATTATTATATTTTACTAAATTCAAAATTAGAATATTGTCTCGCAAATAGATGACATCATAAGGCAAAGTGTGTAAGAAAGCAAAGGTTATGAAATGTCTTACACTTCACTTACACACTCAAGACAAGTTCTTACACCTTACACACACAAAGGGGTTATGATTTGAATATCATACATCTTTATGGCATACTCCATCCCTTTTCTTTTTGTAGTCATATAAAATGTCACTTGAGTGCAATGAGTGTCACTTGAGACCACCCACCCTAGCTTATCCTTATACCTAGCTTAGGGCCTCTTTCAACCATTATCCAAATTTCATGTGGGCATTACACATCCCTAAACATCCCAAAATTAGTCCCAGACCTTCCCCTAGGGTATTAGGTCCCTAGTGCCTCAAGTTCTATCACTTGGACACTAGCATAGTTCTTTGGAAATTAGCACATCATGCTAGTGACCAAAGGAATGTGTTAGTGTACCTTGCCTAGTTTCAACCCCAACATATATATTTTCAATTCTTAAGACACCTAGAATTGGCCTAAACCTCTTTCACACTCCACACAAGCACCAAATTAGTATAAATACATGGCATTTATACCTTTGTCCACTAGATGGAAATGAGATGCAAAACACACAAATAATCTGAGAACAAGTTATGCAAATTCAAGGTTATTGATCCTTATTCTACCCTACTCTTGCATATAGTCATCTACAGCCACCCTAAGCTTAGAATACATAGATTTTCAGTCTTAATCCTCATTTAAAGAACTAAAATTAACACTCATACTAACATTCATTTTAATTTTCACCAACACTTAGATTGGGATAACTACATCAGGCTTGATCCCCTCTCAAGGTATTGTTATGTATAAAAATTCAACACAACAGGGTGTTAAGGACATCCAACCAACTCAACTAACATCACATTTTTGCTACTTGTGCTTCTCAAATACCCTAAAAATTGGAGATCTAGATTTTGTATACAAAATCAATCCAAAATAAGTCACAGATAGTGAAACAAGTTTCATCCACATAAAAACAAGCCTATCAGACTCAAACATAGTTATTCTTATAATTTCATGTCAATCCCTGCACAAAGACACTAGCACTAAACAGGATGGCACTAGCACAGTGCACTACTATCCAAGGTAATAAACTACTATCTAGGAGGGTTTTTGACACCTAGACCCTGCTCACAACACCTTGATTAGCTTTTGTGCCAATTTTTAGCCTCCTGATCATCCATATCAGCTAGTTTATAGTTAAATACTTATTTTTGTCATTCATTTCTATTTTTATAAAAAATCAATTTAGGTCAATTATTACACAAATAAATGGATGTATTTATTGCATATCTCTCCCCTAATTTACTATACTCATACCCTTTAATAACCTATGGTTTACATTCCATAATCCCTTAAAAGTTAAATCATTTGGTGAACCTGATGTCCTTTGAATAGTACCCAAACCCTAGCCTAATATGCTACTAGGGTTTGGACCCTTATTTTTTCTATTTCCCTTGGTTGTGTTAGGATTTTAAAATTTTATATATTTTGTTTTAGAAGTACTATTTCATTTTATTTTCTATATTCCATCTCAAAAATTTATATCTCTTCCTTTAATAATAAGTGTTAGGCTTAGTGGCAATCTTATTGAGCATACTCAAATTATTTATGTTAGAACTTATACCATAGACAAAGTACCAATTATAACCCCCCTAATTGATCTTTCACACCCCAATTATGTGGAATTCAATGATAATACATCTGAACATGAGAAATACAATCAAGATCAAGATGATATGCAAGATGGGAATCAAGACACACTCCCCCACTTGATAATGAAAATCTCATAGTCAATAAGGATGAGATTTTATAAATTTTTAGAGATAGAATTTGAGACTAGCCCCATGATCATGCATAAATTATGCAAGCCATAATGGAAATAAATAATGAATCTAATATTGGTCAATATTTTACTCCCCCATATGCAAATATTATTACACCTACTATGAGGGAAACTCATATTTTGCAACAACCTATTCTAACTCAAAAACCTTCAAAAATGGTAGTACCTCCTATGCCTAGTTCCTCCTCTTCAAATTACAATCCTTTATGCATGAGATCCATGATCTCCAAGCCAAGGTGTTACATCTTTAGTAGGGTGCCACTAGACCATCTTATGCCTTGGATTCTCATGTTCCTTTACATACACCTTTGGCATAGCATATATCAGCAACTCCTTTGCCATCCATATTTGTGGCACCCAAGCTTACTTTGTATGATGGTAAGGGTGACCCATGACATCATCTATGAGCCTTCCATGTAACATGCTTGGATTATGTGTCCAATGATTAGCTCCTTACTAAGTTGCTCCCTTAGAGTTTAAATGACTATACATTAAAATGGTTTTATAATATTTCTAATCAATCCATCATAATAGTCAATCTATTGGTAGATATGTTTTTAACACACTATTTAATCAGCATCAGTGATAAGGTTTCCTACTCTCAAGTGGCACAAGTCAAAAAAAAGTCTAATGAGCCAATAGCTGAATATGTCTTGTGATATAAAACAATATTAACAAAGATGACTCGCCCCATGGTAGATAGAGAGCTCCAAGACATATTCAAGCAGAGTTTGTTATTAGCATTACATGAAGCTATGATATTCAATAAGTTTACATCATTCACATATATTTTTATATAATGAAGGAATGGGAATTCAATATTATCTCCATAAGCAAATTAAATTGCCCAATTGGATCAAATTCAACTATTAAGAGTTCTAATAAGCTTCCATACAAGGTGAAACCTAGTGATAATAAGAATGATTCAAAAATGATAGTTAATGCATCTTTAGAGCCACCTCCTCACATGGTTTTATCAGTTCCTCCAGGGAGACATTTTATGACTCTTCCTCAGTCACTAGCATGGATTCTACAATAGCTCTTGGAAGGCAAAGTTGTATCTCTCCCTTCTATCAAAGAGGTTGATACAACTATGCCTCTTCTAAGGAATTATAATGTCAATGCATTATGTGACTATCGTAAGGCACCAAGCCATACTAAAAATAGATGCATTAGTTTATGACATAAGATATATGATTTGATATAAGCTAATATCATTGATATTGACACTCCTATAAAGGCTTTTAGACCATAACCAATAGAAGTAAAAACATTGAAAATATTTTCAAAACCATTTCCAAAGCACATGGACAATGAGACAATAGGTACTTTAGGTATTCATTATACATATTAGGCATAGCCACCACCAGCATCTTATCAGACTCATATAGTGGATCCACATCTTCTACATAATATCATTGGGGTGTATCATACAATAGTGCCAACTAGACTTCTTATCACTTTTTTAGAAAAGGAGATAGTTGATGATGACACATATTTTTATGTACTCTTTGTATGAGCCTACATTAGTCACCATCCTATTAAGAGTGTCATGGTTGACAATAATTCATGTGTCAACATATAACTATAACACTTATACATCACTTGGGTTATTCAAAGTGAGATATTTATCAGACAGATACAATTATGCATGGCTTTATTGGCCATGTCTAGAGCTCCATCAGGGAGTTAACACTTCCATTACAATTTTGGCCCACACATGTGGCCCTCTAATTCATAGTAGTCACATTTGATATGTTATTATGTAAACCTTGGATACAATAACTTTGATCCAGTCCATCCACTATACATAGATGTCTCAAGTATATACATGTTAATCAAGTGGTTAGAGTTGAAGGCCTTTCATATGAGTATCATTTACCTACTCCACAACCATTTATACAATAGTCACCAGTTACAGTTCCAGGCACAAATTTTATCAGCACACCTTAGACATTAGTTGAGCCACTAGTGTACTGAGGTCTACTCCTATAGCAATATTATTTCTTAGGAATTTGAAGAGCACACAAATGTTATTAGTTCTTGTTAGTCAAAATGATAAAAATACATGCATCATAATACACTATAACTAAACACTCTTGCTTAATAACTAGGGGGAGCATAACATAACGAACAAGATCACAAAATAGAGATAAAAATAACATAAGTATTTTACTTCCTTTATCAAATTTGATGTTCAATTTTTGGCATAAGGGTGTTCATGCTCATTATATGACATTAGAGACTCTTATTAATTCTTCTCCATGGTGGTATCACTTATTCAATGGTCACTTGTGGCTTGGTGTGAAGCTTGGCATAAAATGGACTTTATAAAATTACTCTCAATGGCTTCTTAAAGGCATTGCTGTAGAATAATCTTACACACAAAAGCTTGTTAGAATATGGTGTGAGCACTTGTATTTATACCTCTAAGATCTAAATATAACCCTAGGGATGTTATGTTAAACTCTAACTTTCGTTGAGTCTAAAATAACCTAAATTGAGCTAGGCTAACCTTGGGTTGGGTCAAAGCACTCATGAAATCTTGACACCTCAGTTTTAGATATTTATGAGGCATGACAACTCATTTTAAATATTTATGAGTTTGTGACTTACCTTTTTGGAATATTTAGGAATTAATAAATCACTTTATTATCTCCTTTGACCTTTGACTTTGTATTTGGCTAAAAATTCCTTTTTTGATAAATGAAATTCACTAATTCAACTTGGAATTTTTACTTAGGTAAGTTAATTAAGATTTATAACGTAGATCTTGCTTAGTGTTTTTTGGCTTTTGGAAATTATTTTAAATGTTTTGAATGAATTGCTTGACAGGATAAAAGTGTCAAATTACTAGGTAGTAATTTGATTAGGGTCAAAACTGAATTAATTTATGCGTGTATATATTGTAATACCCTAAATAAGCAAGCCTCACCATATTTCTAAGTAATTAAATCCCTTAAATGGATGAATTTGGGCAATTGAGGTGATTTATAGACTTAGAATGTGTCGTGTGCTAGAAATTGAATTGAATCTCAATTTAGGAATGAAAGTGGCCAAAATTAAGTGTTTATAGTTTGTTCTTGTTTGAGAAAGTGTTGCGAGACACAAACACTATAACATATTTTCAAAGAATACAAAATTTAGTAACCTAAATGGTTCATACCCTAAAGGGTGAATGATAAACCCTTGATGCCCCGTTGAAAGAGTGGGTAGAAAAATAAAGTCATCGAACGTTCCCTCGAAATGAAAAAAGTGACACAATCTAGATGGTAATGGGGGTGAAATTATTGAATTGCCTAAAGATGATCATAAATAGTAATGGCAACAAAGTCTCTAAGTTACCCAAAGGATATTATAATCATTAGTAAAGGTGTGACACTAGTTTGCCCAAAGGTAGTTATTAGTAGTGGCATAGGTATTTTCCCTGGTAGGGCGGTGGGATGAACATTAATTTTCCCAAAGGTGGTTATAATCAGTAACAAAATATGAAAAACTCATTTTCCAAAAGGTGGTTATAATTAGTGATGTAGGCATTTGCCCCAGTAGGGTAGGTGGAAAGAGAAAAATAAATATTTTCCCAAAGGTGGTTATAATAATTAGCACAGGATGCAAAAATAATTATTTGCCCACAGGTGGTTATAATCATTAATCATTTGAAAATTAATGATTTGCCTAAAGATAATTATAATAATTTGCACATTTAAATTGCTTGATTTAAAATGTGTTTGACCCAAAAAGGCAAGATATATCATTGATCAATTGAAAAAATAATTTACCACACTGGGGTAAATTAGCAAAGGTACTTTATGCAAAAATCTATAAAATAGATTTACAGTGAGTTGGCAAAGAGTAACAACAATTTTCTAGCCTACATGTGAGTTCTAAGATGCATATTTAAATAAACATGGGGTATATTTAGAAAAATATTGTTGTTAAATGGGTCTTAGGGGAGGCCCAATAATAAGATGGTTTAGCTAGAATATGGCTAAAAAATAAGGCACGTAGGATCAAACAGCATGCTAAACAAACCACAGATGTGAACAATACACTTCTTAGAGCGTGCAGAATGAACTGTAGGCCCTGGGGGGTAAAAATTCAATTTTTTAGATATATAGTCACTCCTACGATGAAAATTAATTAATTTTCACCCTAGCCTATTAGAATTTTTGAGATTTGGTTTTTTGTGTAGTGAGATAAGAAAAATGCCATGTGGAGGAGCTAGACGCCATGTTTTGAAATGTGTGAGAAAGCACATGAACTACCCCATGATGGACCACTAGCAAGTGACATAAAAATTATCATTAATGTTCTTTATTATACATTATTTACTATATTAGGTATAAAAATATTGAAGTCGCCATTTGCATTTTAGGGAAAATGATGGCTTCACCAAGGAAAACAATAACTTTGTGCAAATTCGTTGTTCCTAAAAATGGTATAAATCACTTTAAAAAGTGAAAAAATGCCTAAATGGTGACTTTGCCCTTTAGGAAAATTTTGGCTTCACCTTGGAAGTTAAAAATAGTTATTTTTGGGACTTGATAGTTGCCCAACCTCTTAAGAGGGTCAATTAGGCTTAGTAGGCTAGGCTTAGGCTTATGTGGTTGCATGTAGTTAGGCTAATGTTAAATTTTTTGTGATTGTAGGAATGACTAGTTATCCTAACATGATAAGAGTGACATTTGCACTATTTATGGACCCCTCACATCTAGACAAATGGTATGGTTGGATTTTTACATGTGTTGGATCTTCATGACATGGCATGGATACCATCCATCTAAGCAAATTAGGCATACTTGAGTGCATTGGCTAAGTGCTAGCATAGAAAGACTTCCACATTTCACCTACCTAATAGAGAGACTACCATAACTCTTGAAGATACCTATCGTATCCTCAAGTTGTGGATGCAAAAGTAGAGACTATTTTACACACCACTAGCATAATAGTAGGCAATTTTTGATGACTTGGTAAGTTAATAATGTATCCCCATCTTTCAAGGGAAGGTTGATATATATATATATATATGGCATGATGATTTACCTACTAGAAATCCATCACCACCAACTCTTATTTGTAGGGAGATAGTTA
This sequence comes from Torreya grandis, assembly GCA_037957365.1. Taxonomy (NCBI): domain Eukaryota; kingdom Viridiplantae; phylum Streptophyta; class Pinopsida; order Cupressales; family Taxaceae; genus Torreya; species Torreya grandis. The sequence continues at coordinate 4,355,901 of JARHVA010000603.1, forward strand.
TTTTTATGGATATTGTCAACAGCATCCTGATGCCTGACAAGAGTGGTCAGTACTTTCATATGGGCCTTGGAGGTGTAGCACAGAGTATGCTTGATGATTCTACATGCTTTGTTCAAGGGCCAGTTGTCTTGGCACAACTTTATAAGGATATTAATATGATAACATATCATGATGGATGCAGTATTGGGGCTTCCACTCTTATGATGGTTTCAATTGAAAACACATTTTGATTGATTTTTCATTAGGGTTGTGCCAATTATGAGACCCAGAAGATCTGTTAGCATATGACTGGGATCAAATAAGAGTAGGCAAGTATGGACATAAGGTGGATATTCCATTCTATCATCAGATGTTTGATGATCTTACACCATAGTTTTCATTATGAGGCCTTACCTCACATAATAATTATAGTGTTTTTGGGATGTATGGTACATGGCTTACATGACTACCAAATGCTTTATGATTGGGAGACAATCCCACATTATTGAGGAGTATCATCATGGTTGGGTACTTTGGTAAATTAGTTTCACACTGGATGTTCTTGATGGAGAAAGATGGTTTCTACACATGACATGAGAGATCATTCAGGATATTCTTATTATCCATGGGTGTGGCTACTGTGATCTATTTGAGTGTTCCTCAAGTTACCTAGGATTATGTAGGAGTAACAATGAATATAGGGGTCACTCTAGCCTATATACATTGGTGGGTATAGGTATGCCCTTTGAGGTTGATAGTCCTAGTACAGGTAGGGGGATAGGTACCCATGGACATTAAGGATATGGAGGCTAATGCATTGAGTAGTAGTGGCATAATAAAAGAGGGGGATGATGTTCAAAATCATGAAAGTGTCAACACAAACAAATCGTAGAAGTGTGAGAGTATGGTTTAGGTTAGAACCACATTAAAAGACAAAAGATGAGAATTCACAAATGAGCTAAATTGGTAATTCATAATGTTTACTGCATCTAAGGCTTGGAATAAGAATGAGATTATAAAATAGTGAGAGCATTGGCAATGTTTGCTCACAAAATGGTGAGAGCATTCAAATAGAAAGTACTCATAAAATAGCAATAGTGTAAGAAAATACAAGTGGTCATTAGTGCATTGATTTCAAATTCACAACACTCACAACATCAACTCGTAAAATGGTGAGATCATATGCCTAAGGCCAATATGGATAGGGAAACTAAAGGATAAGTGGTTACTTGTGAAATAACTAGGAGTCCGAGAATCCTTATAGTAAAAAAATGGTCAAAAAAGAAAGGAAATTGTGGCCGAGCTAACCCGAGATACCCCATGTATCCAAGTGTTACCTACATAGTCCATGTAGACCTCAGGCTGATGTAGTTCTCTTAGAAATGGGAGGAAATAGTTCAAGGTGGCCTAAAAATGAAGCTAAACAATTGATGGCCCATCCCAAAAAAAATTAATAGCTTTATATCTCTCATGGAAATTCTAAACCAAATTTTCATGATTTTCTAATTTTTAGGATTTTCCTAGGTCTTTTCGAATGTTTTTAGAATTTTATAGGCATCTCAACTCAGTTTAGAATCATGAGATATAGAATGGTCCAACACAAAACAATGAGAATATTCAAATCTTAAAATTCTCATAAAATAGTGAGAGCATGGCAAAGGGGTGACTAAGCTAACCTCAACGTAAATCAAGTACTACCTACATAGTCCCGCATGACCTCAAGTCACTGTAGTTTTTTCTATATTTATGAAATATGGGGGAATGGTTTCTAATGTTTTTAATGTTTTTGGTATATCAACTCAATCAAGAATTATGAGATACAACATGGCCAGACTCTCAAAATAGTAAGAGCATAAGGCTTTAAAATACTCATAAAATAATGAGAACATTCAAATTTAAATTGCTCATAAAATGGTGAGAGCATCACAAAGGGATGATTGAGCTGACCTAAACATAAATAAAATGTTTCCTAAAAAGTCCATAGGACCTCAAGTCATTGTAGTTCTACTCACACAAAATGTGTCTAACTAAATACCAGCAAGTTCAGGTATAGGTAAATGGAAACAATGATGGCAAGGTGATGCAATAATACATGGTAAAAATGTTATTCCTAATTTTCCCAAAGACACTTATAATTAAGAAACAATGGAAGTGGGTCAGTGTTACTAATTTACCCATAAAAATTTATAATTAATAGCACAAGTAGAGAATGTAACAACAAATGAAGGATGCAATTACCATGTCTACTATCATACTATTTTCATATACTATCATTCAAATGTTTAATTATGAAACAACCATTGGAACTAAATTTTTCATCAACCATTGAATGTGCCTAAAGTACAAATGAATCAAAACCAAGGCCAAACATGATAGGTGAGGTTAGGAAAAAATAACTAGCTGGTAAATGGCACAATGACAAGGCAAGGTAAATGGAATGATAACAATGTAAGGCATGATTTTATTGTTCTTGATAATGCAAAGATACACATCCTGATTAGCACATGATACAACTAGAATGGAAAATGGGTATAATGGTAATAGTTTTGCCCCCAAATGACAAGGTAAGGAAAATGGTAGGGTAAAGGGAAAGGCAAAGTAAATGATTCTATTATTCTTGTTGATGTGGAGATACACATCTTGATCAACATATGACAAAACCAGAATAGTTAATTATGTAAATTGTTAGCCCATACCTCTTTTGAATATCTTCTATATCAAGAATTTGTAGCTAATTTGGGACCTAATAATATTGTTATGATCTTTATTGGTTGTTGATTCTATTTCCTCCAAACTTCGAGACAAGATGTCCCCGTAGCCTCTATAAAGGAAAGTGTGGCCATGAATGGTAAATAGGGATAAACATTGGCTAAAAGGTCTGATCTAATAATGTAATATAGGTATGGAATGAATAAATTGATCATAATGGAATGTATAATGGTTGGTCAATAAATGAAGATAGGTATTTTTAGGCACACATAAATTTGTTGATTCTAGATTCGACATGATTTTATTTGTGGTAGGGCCAAAGACTTTTGAATATGTTCTCAATAAGACCATCATATTTTTTAATTATTTGGGCCTGAGAGATGTTTCCATATGATTATGTTGTAGAATGAAACATGTACTGATGTTATCTTTGATAATGTCTTCATCAAGCATTGAATAACTATTTTGGTTAGCTATTAGCACCTCAAAGATATTTTCACACATAAATTTGTCTTGATTATCCCATAGCACCTCCAAGAAGGTTTCACTAAGTAACGTTGAATTTTGACTTTGATTAGCTTTTAGTGCCTCAAACAAGTTTTCACTAAAATATGTTGAGTTTGGACTTTGATTAACCCCTAGCACCTCTAAAAATCTTTCATTAGGAGATTGTTCTTTGCATGAATGTGGTCTTTGTCCCCCTAATATTCTGCACCTGATATGTCACCATGGATGTATTTCAATAATTTGTGATTATGTCAATTCTAATTAACACTTGTGAGAGGTAGAATGTCAATATAATGTCTAGATTGGTTGGTGTTAATGGCAAATTAAATGGTAATATAATGGGAAGAGGCATCATAATTCTCATAGAAGATACTAGAATAACTTATGTTGATGTTAAAGTAATCATCCTCAAAAATTATTTAAAGATCACAAATGTATTCAAATTGATCTGCAAGGCATGTGTAACCAATGTTGTAACAACCACAAATATATTATGATTCTAAAGTTGAGTCTGACTCAAGGGACTCTAAATATGATGTTGAGACTGACGTTGATTCTAGTTTTGATGCTAAATCTGATATCGGTTCAAAAATAGAACTTGACTTTAATGTTGATTCTTCATCTAGTGTGGCAACAAAGATGTTATGTTTAATTTTTGGTATTAGATGAGTAATGGATTGTGGTTGAATAATGGGCTCTTCAAAAATAGGCTCAACTAAGAAGGGCTCCACAAAGACTAGCTTGTCAAAGTGAGTCTTCTCAACAAAAGGAAATAATCAACAGGTTACTCCATAGAGACTGGCTTGTCAAATAGAGGATCCTTAAAATAGGGCAATGGTCAAAATAATGATTTTCCCAAAGGTAGTTATAATCATTAGGGGGTGACATAATAAAGACTTGCTTGTCAAAGTGAGACTCCTCAACCAAAGGGAAAGGGTAAAAGGGTGTTCAACACAAGTTAACTCGTCACAAATAGGTGTTTAAACAAAAATATCAAGGATTAGTTGGTTGTCTTGGCCTTGGCTTACACTTGGTTACAAAACCTCAAATTTGGACATATCTTGGTCTTTGAATGATGGCTTAGAGAGGTAATGATTGGCTTTGTTATGGTGCAAAGACTAGATTGGATTTTCTAAAGCTGGGGAAGGTTGGAAATGGATGAAGAATGATATATGGTTCAATAATGAGCTCTTTGTAAATAGGCTCATCTAAGATGGGCTCAACAAAGACTGGTTACAGGTCTAGTATGGTAAATATGCTCTGTCTAGTTGCAATTTTGCAACCTTATTGGGATAATGAGCTACTAGATTTGGAAGGGCCTAAAATGGTAATGAATGGGCACTAAAAAGCTCGATTGCTAATGTAGGCTGAAGGATGAGGGCCTAAAATAATAATCCTTGGACACTATGTAGCTTGATTACTAACACAAGCCAAAGGATGAGAGGTTGGAATGTTAATCCTTGGGTGCTGTGGAGCTTGGTTACTAATGCAGGCTAAAGGAGGAGGGCTTGGAATGGTAATGAATGGGCACTACAAATCTTGGTTTCTAAAACAAATCAAAGGAAGAGGGATTGAAATGGTAATCCTTGGGCCAGGCCAAAAGATGAAGGCCTAGAATGGTAATGAATGGGCATTGTGGAGCTTGGTTACTAACACAAGTCAAAGGATGAAGGCCTATAATTATAATCCTTGGTCACTGCAAATCTTATTTGTTAATGCAGACTAAAGGAGGAGGGCCTAAAATGGTAATGAATGGTCATTATGGAGCTTGGTTGCTAACATAGGCTAAAGGAGGAGGGCCTAGAATGGTAATGAATGAGATCTAAGGAGCTTGGTTTCTAATGTAGGCTAAAGGAGGAGGGCCTATAATGGTAATCATTAGGGGACACAAAGCTTGGTTGCTAATATAGGCTAAAGGAGGAGGGCCTAGAATAGTAATCCTTGGGCATTGTGAAGTTTGGTTATTAATGCAGGCTAAAAGAGGAGGGCCTAAAATGGTAATGAATAGGATTTACAAAGCTTGGTTTCTAATGTAAGATAAAAGAGGAAGTCCTAGAATGATAATCCTTGGGGGATACAAAGCTTGGTTACTAACATAGGCTAAAAGAGGAGGTCCTAGAAAGGTAATCCCTAAGCGTTATGGAGCTTGGTTTTTAACACATGCCAAAGGAGGATTTTTAGCATAAGTAGGGGATAGGGCATCATTATCATTGAAAGGGAAAACTTGGTACTTTAATTTGACCAAATAAGGGTGATCTTAGCATGTGATAATCAACATGGTTGGGTTTGGAAATTATCCCAAAGAGGGCGGTCTTGGTCTATGAAAATGGTTTTGGTCTAGGTCCATTTGGACATGGAACTTGGCATTAGTGTAGGCAAAGTGAAATTAGTCTTGAAAACAAACATGGGTTATGTACTTGAAAACAAATCTGATCAAGGAATTTCTAGATCTATGATTAGGTCTTGTGAAAACAAGAGGTCTAAAGGTATCATATTATCAAGGTTTGAAACAAATAACCTTTGGCTCTGTAAAAGAGGCCCAAAGGGTAAAATAACTAAACTAGGCAAAAGGCAGAATAAAAACACAAAACCAATCTAAAAAAAGGAATTGATTTGCCTAAAGGTAGTTATAATCAATGGCAAAAGGTAACACAAATCTCAAAACCCATCTATGGCTAAGGTAATGATTTACCCAAAGATAGTTTTAAGCAATGACAAAAGTATCTAGACAAAGTATAATATTTATGAACTATGATCAAATAAATAATGATTTGCCTAAAGTTGATTATAATCATTAGAGTGAAAAACAAGGCTAGAGTTAAAAATAAAGGTCTCAAACAATAACTTGAAAGCAATCGAAACTAAGAGAGTTGGCTTGGATAAACTCGATAAAATAACTTAATGTTAAGTTAATTAGGCCAGAAGACACTCGCTAGTTGGATCACTAAGACTCAGTATTTGGTTCACAAGAGACTTTTTGAACAATAAAACTAGGACATTTTTAAACTCAACACAACACGCTTCAAAGAAGGCATGTGGAAACAACTTAGCTCAAAGGATGCTCAAACAAGACACAAGGCAACAAATAATTACTAAGTCTAAGCAAAGGGTCTTTTAGATCAAATAGGAAATCAACCCAAGTAACACAATCCAAACATAAAAGGTAGACTAACTAAGCCCAAATTATATGAGGCTTTGGCGTAAACCTGATTAGTTTAGGATTTATACTTTGAAAGATTGAGTTTCAAATTTAATACAAAAAGACTCGATGTTCTAAGGCAAAAAGGCTAGACCAAGATGGGCAGCATAACCCTTCATTTAAAACAAAAGGTATAACAATAGTTTGGAACTTGGTTTCAAAAATGATAAGTGTTTTGGAATGATTTAGGTAGCACACCAATACTCCTTAAAACAAATGGTATAACAATGGTTTTGGATTAAAATCCAAGGCAAATGTTTGAGATGAAACGAACAATGTAATGATGCCCTGTTTAAACATGTGACACACAAGGGATTTTGGAATAAAACTCTAAGGCAAAAAAGTATGAAGAAAAATAGGTAGAGTAACACCTCTTAGTTTAAAGTTGTGTGGAAACAATGTGAGGGTTTTAAACTTGTTTCTATTTTGACAATATAAACAAAAAAAATTAGTCTTAAACACACATGTAAATCAAAGAAAATAGAAATAAAACTAATGGTTCATTTTAGCCCTACAAATGACATGGGTATGCATAGCTTATACCAAATTTTTTATTGATATACCAATGATTTTAAGGAACTAAGTGTTAATCCAAAAATTAAAGAACAAGTGTAGGTAGATTTTTTACACCCCCCTCTCTCTATCTCTCAATTATTTATATGTGGTATGAACTTAGAGTGAGGAGCACTCAACATTTGACAAGTTAGTCTACAAAAAGAAGGGTTAAATAAAATTTATAAGTTTATAAATGCACTAAATGTTCCCAAGTGTGGATAACACAAGGGCACAATCATGTCAATTGGGTTCATACTTGTTAACTTACTATGCAAAGGTCTATTCCTTTGCATAATGACTTCAGTCATGTACTACTTAGTGAAGCATTATGTTTAGAAGAATTGACCCAAGTTTTCATTAGGATTAGAGAGGTTAGCCACTCAACCTCCTAGTGATCCTAGTATCACATGCCCAATTTATACAACCCAATGTAGTGTGGGGTTGGTACAATGCAGGGAGATGAAACCCCAGGATAATGCACCCCTAAAGAACTTGTGATGAGAAAACAAAATCCTGCCCACAATCCAAATGTAAGAAAATAAAATATAAAAACTTTAAAGGTTGTTTGTGGGTCACCCAAGTCACTCAGAGCTTGGGAAGAGCATACGTGACATTATTTCAAACAAGACTAATTAAAAAAGGCAATAAACTAAGCACTTTTGGTCACCTAAGTTCCCCATAGGGGATGAAGGGAAAACATACACGCTATATTTTTTGGTTTTTTTAAATAAATAATTTAGTCTATGAACCTTGAAACTAACTAATAAACAAGGAAAAATAAAAAGTGAAAAATATCTTAAGATCTCTAACTAAAGTGTATTTTTTTAAATAGCACCAACTCAAATGTGATTGAAATTTTGACCCATTGGTCTTGTTTGCTCTTGTAAAATTGAAATGCAAAAAGTCAAGTTTTATTGGGTCAATTTTAAGCACCAAAATAAAATTTGAAAATGGTATTTTAGGATGCAAAATGGTTTCTCCTAGCTTGAGAAAACTTGCAAAAACTTGTTAAAAGTTTCAAATGTGGTCTTTGATAAGCGAAACCTGTAACAAATAAGTTAGATTAGAAAATAAATTAGCTTTTTTGTATATTATGTTTTATTAAAAATACATGAAATATGAATTCAATATAATTGTATAATATAAAAATTCATGATGAAACATGTCATTTTAAAAAAATCATCAAAAATAGAGTTTGGATGACCCCGAACAAGCCTTCTGAAGTTGGGCAGTTTTCACATAGGCAAATTCACCATTTCCAACAAAGTCATTGATTTCACCACAATAATGTCATCATTTAGCATGTCAAATCCTCCATTTTTAAGCCACTATTTTTTCACAAATAGATCATGATAATGGTGAAGCTGTTGTTACACAGGGCAAAGCTGTTGATTACACAAAAAATAGAATGATGGGATTTTCAAGCATAAAACTCTAAACTTAAAGAATTAAATGATTTTTTTATAAAAATAAAATGTTTCAAATCATCTTCCTTGGACATATGGGTTGTGTGGTCCCACCAATCATGCCATTATGTATCTTAGAAATCTGAAGATCACATAAATGTTGATTAATTCCTTGTTAGTCAAAATGATAAAAATCCATGCATAACAATACAGTAGAACTAAACACTCTTGCCTAAGAAATAATGGGATCATAACATAATGAACAAGATCACAAAATATAGATAAAAACAAAACAAGTATTTTACCTCCTTTGTCGAATTTGATGTCCAGTTTTTGGCATAAAGATGTCTATGTTTGATCTATGACATTAGAGACTCTTATCAATGCTTCTCCATAGTGGTAGCACTTCTCCAATGGTCATTTGTGGCTTGGTGTGAATCTTGTCATAAAATGGACATTATTTTCAATGGCTTATTGAAGGCATTCGTACAAAATAACCTTACACACAAAAGCTTGTTGGCATATGGTGTGTGCACTTGTATTTAGAGCTTTAAGAACTAACTCTAACCCTAGGGAGGTTAGGATAAATTCTAAATTTGATTGAGTCTAAAATATCTAAGTTTTGTAAACATCTAATTCTTATCACTATTATGCTAAAATTGCAAATCTAAATGATATTTTGCAACAACGCATAATCTGGACCAAAAGCATTAAAATGCTTAAATTCATCTGTACATATCACATGAAATTACTGATTCTTGTCTATTGATCCTTGATTGGGGAAAGGCATTTTGTAGAATCATTATATTTTTTTAATTCACTTTGAGTCAAACTGTGACAATGTAAAATGATATCCTAGACCACTAAAATATTCTAATTTGGTTGTGCATGTTATGTGCATGTGTCAATTCACATCTATAATATCATAATTGGGGTATCACCCTATACCCAACTGACATCTTCTAATTATATTCTAGTTAAATTATGACTCAGTAAAATGACATTTTTGACCAATTGGATTAAACATGCAACAAATTTCCAAAGAATTGTAGAATCACTAAGCAAAATCATTAAGAAAATTAAACTAAATCAAGAGTCTAATGGAAAAATCATTATTCCACTAATGAATATAAAATATTGGAAATTCAAATATTTAAAATATCAAGCTATGACATCATCACTTGTGAGTTGTCATCCATTTACAAAATATCAAACAAATATCTTAAATGACAAGCCATGCATATTAATGGAGGCATTTAATGTCTTTTACCTCCAACATTGTGCCAATTATGAACCCTCCATCTTGATCTTGAATTCAACAGTCTAGCTTGATCCTCATTAATCCTAAAAAATCTATAAATAAGTGAGCCAAGCCCATAACTTTTAAGTTATTTTTGTGTAAACTTATTATGCAAAAATACCTTCATCAGACTTCAATTAAGTAGTGTTATTATGCAAAAATCATACTAGAGAAGCTTCATTAATTCATCCAAATTGACCAAATTTAAGAGCCAAATCCATTAGTGAACTAAGAGATGATAGAAGTGCATGCTACACCGCATTGAAAAATATTTAGAGCATCAAATACAGGCATAAGCATTCTTATTGATCACTTTTGAAGGAGAGTGGCTACTTGGAAGGTATTTCTTGTCTTAATTTTTTAATTAGTTCCTTGGGTCCATTAACATTGTCCCTTGAGTGAGCAGGCTTAACACGTTAGTTCTTTATGCTTATCTTATTTTGAGATTTCTTGACTAACACATGGATTAACTTATTTTATTATCATATTCTACATTTTAGCATGTCTAGTGGGGCCACACATCTCACATACCATTGTATCCTTCTAATTTAGCACTTGGGCCCTCTTTTGAGGCTATTTTACTACTATTTTCTTCTAATTTTTATGATTTATGACTTCTAGACCAAACTACAAATTCAAACTGGGCATCACCAAGATCACATTGTGTAATGGTAGGATCACCTTAAGCAACATCAAGATCAATTGCGCAAATGGAAAAATTGACTATTGTGTTTTTTGTCTTTGTTTGTGTGTTTTTTACAAAATGGAGAAATTGACTTGAAGATTAGTGAAATTGATCTATTGAATAGTGGGGTCATCTAAATATCAACAAGATCATCTTGGACCAACTTTACAGGTAACTACTTTATTTTCATTTTTATCATTTTGACAGATTCATCTTATTTATCAATGAGATCACCCTACTAGTCGATGATATCACCACTTTAATCAATGGGATTTCCATAGAGTCTATTTGCTTCTTTATGTATCAGTGAAATTACACTATAAATGGTAGAATCATCCTATTAAACAGAAAGAATGCTCTATATAATGATGGGATCACCCTATGTCAAAAATCTTGAGATTTAAAACAACAAGTTTCAAGTTTATTTTGACATCTTACACCCCTTTCTAGACTTCTAACTCTCTATTTTATAGAATTAAGACACTTAGTTTACATTTTACAACAACAAAAGGCAAATTTCACTTCATATTTCATTTGGTGTTCTAAAATGAACTCAAAATTTAGACTAAATGCTCTTAAGAGCTTTTGCTTTTTGTTGATTGTTATTTATTATGTGTTTTTTCAAACCAAGCTTAGCATGTATGCTCTCCCACCGTCTCCTTTAGGGAACTCAGGTGATCAAAAGCACTTTGATTTTTATTTTTGTCACTTGGTCCAAGTACAAAAATAAAGTCATAAAGGCACTCCCCAATAACTGAATGACTTGGATGATCCCAAACTAACCTTAGAGTCCTTTTATATTTTTCTTTATTGCATCTTGAATTGTGGGTGGGAGTTCATAGCCTCCCCACAAGTTATTTATGGAAGCGTTGACCCAAGATTTCATCTCTTGACATCATTTCAACCCTACTCCATGGTAGGGTATATAAATCAAGGCACAAATGCTATGATTTTTAGGGAGTTGAGTGGATAGCCTCTATAATCATAATGAAAACCTGAGTTAGGTCTAGTTAACCATGGGACTCTAATAAGAATTACATGGATGGACTCATTATGCAAAGGAATAGACCCTTGCATAGTAAGTTAGTCGATATTAACTCAATTAACATTATTACTTCTCTAGTGTTAACCACACTTGGGATCATCTAGAATACACAAAACTTATAGTTTTTAGATAAACTCCATTTATCATAGAGTACTATTGGTGCAAGGATAATAGCCTAAAGTTCCATGTCATTGTACGATCTCTTGAGAGAAAAGGGGGCCTAAAAACCCTAATTTTCATGTGCATCTAAATTTATTATATTAACAACATATTTCCTCTCAAAAAATAGTATATCAATGGAGTCTAAAAGTGCAATGCAACCTTGTCAGTTTCTAGGATAGGACATATACTTTGGTGTTTTTCTTGTTCTTGTTTACTTGCATCATCTTTTGAGTCTAAAAATTGTATGTATTTAAATCAAAACATGCCTAAACCAAACACTTATTATACATCATTTATTTTTAATAAATATTCATTATACTGTTTAAATTCAAAACATTTTTAGCCTTGTTTAAAATCAAATCAAGTCATTTGTGTTTGTATTTCCAAGGTGTGTCATTGTATTGTTTATGTGAGTCTAGACTATTCGTCACTTTACAAATCTAAAGTTTTTTTTTTTTTTTTTAAATTCAAAATCTTTCCTTTCTAAGTTCTAATCCAAAATGTGATTGGTCTACATTAGAGTCTTTCCTATAGCTTGGGCTTGGGTGGTTCACCTTTCATGCTTGGTTTGAGTAACTTGGGTAAGATTTTCCATTTCATTTAAAGGTTGTTATCTAGACTCTTTCTCATTCTATTATTATTTTGGACTTAGGTTATATTTCATGCACTCACACTCTAAGTTCTTGGAAAATTGACTTTATTTTCCATGGTGTGCCATTATACTACCCATTTGTTTTAGGTTTATACTTAGGATTTATTGTGTTAATTCACATCTTAAGTTTGTTTATTTGCATCCTAAGCTTTTTGATCCGAAAAGTCTTCTTCTAATTTTCTAACCATTACCCACCATAGTTATGCTTAGCTTTTTATAGTATTGACATACTTTGAACTTGGGTTTTTTTTGTGTTAGCCTGCACCCTAAGTTTTAAGTTTGTTTTACCCTCTCATAAATTGACAATTTTAACCAACCAAGGTTGAGTAATCTTGAAACTTATTTCTTCTAATTGTGTGGCATCATGCCATTACTTTTCTAATGATAGTCTCAATTTACCTTGTGTTTGTTTAATTTAAGAGTCCAAACACACCTTTTAAATTTTTGTAAAACCAAAATCCAAAACACTTAGCAAACATATAAAACCATCTTCAAACATGCAAAGATATACTCGTAGTGGGGTATTTTAGGCCTTAGTTATAAGGAAGATCATTATTATGATGGAGAAGAACATTCTATCATGTTTGATGATATCCCAATTATAATAAGATCCTAACATGGTTATTATGAACAACAACCTATAGAGGATAAAGATAAATCTCTCCTTAGGTTAATAGAATTGGGAGCTCGACTACCACTGGATTTCTCAATGAAAAAATTGCACACATTTATCTGAGTAAAGGATTGATAGATAGAGAAACCTCTTACTCGTGTCACAAAATCAAACATTACTTCCACTAGAAAGTGAAAATAAGAACTTGTAGAGTCCTTATTAACTGATTAGGATCTTGCTACCAAGATCCAAAAAATTAGTCAATGGTACATTAACCAACTTGTCATAGACCTAACAGTTTATTTAGTTATAACTTCAATTGATAATATCACTTTTAGGGAGAAATAAAAAATGATAGACCAAACATGGGAAGCCTTAGTCAATCCTACATCTATGGTAGACCTTGGGGCTTCTCCTAAATATAATAAACATATAGATGCTTCATAACATGTTTCACCTAATACAGAGCATAATTTATTCAACCATCAGGAGACCCTTGCCCCTTTGCAACAATAAGGAACTAAAGACTCATCACAAACTAGGGGTGTTTTACAAAACACTGTAGTGAACTCATCTCAACCACAACAAGTTCCCCTTGTAAACTAGTAATGACAATGCCCTTTTGTGAACTGATAATAGGTACCCCAAAATTAGTAGATTACCTATAACTCACAATAACAATTTTTGGGGACTCTATATCAAGCACCTAGGAATCAACATCAAACCTATTCAAATCAAAGGGTAAACCAATCCAAAATTATGGCCAAAGGGTTCATATCCCTAATAAGACCACACAAGGGGGTATATTCCCACCCATCAAAATTATATTCCACCAAAAAATGTACCAAACATGCAAGAGTAGAATTTTATGAAAGAAATAGTCTCAAGGATTAAGACAGGAAATCAAATCAAGAAATATAAGTTTGATGAGATAGTCCATATCCATTTGACATAAGTATTTTTCAAGTCCCATTTCCACCTCATTTTAAGGCACCCAAGTTTGATAAATATAAAGGAAATGTTGACCTTTTGGAACACATACAAGCATTTTTTGTGTTGTGTCAAGAGGTAACCTACAATAGTGTTTATTTTCTCCACTTGTTTCCATGTAGTTTGGCTAGACAAGCTCTAGATTGGCTTGTCAAATTGCCTAAGGGATCAGTGACATATTGGAATAATTTATCAGAGAAATTTGTCAACCATTTCTCTTATAACATTGAGTATGATTTAACACTGATTAACTTATGCAAGGCAAGACAAAGAGATGGAGAAAGCTTCACAACATACCTAAAATGGTGAAGAGCATTAGTTGGTTGCTTTCAACATAATTTACCAGACAAACAGTTGGTCAATATTTTTGCACAAAATCTGCACCTTGAGGTAGCTCATAATATAAGAATCACTTGTGTCAACACATTTGATAAAATTATTGAGAAGGGAGTGAAAATTGAAAAGTCACTTATAACCAAGGGCCTTGTGAAAATCTACTTGTAGGGTCAAACATCTACTCAGACCCAAATGCCTATTCAAGCTACTACTGCATAAAAACCTAAGGTTTTTAATAAGACTAAGAACATGGTGGGAAATGGAGTGACAAAATAAATTCACATACAAATGGTATAGGCTTCATTGGCTCTAAATGTAAAACCCAATCCACCAATGACTTTGCAAAGAACACCTCCACGCAGAGGTTTTAACAAGTATAGACCATTCAGCAAATTGGGAGAACCTGTTGAGGCAATATTCCAGATCCTAATGGTATATAATTTGATTATGTGGCCTATACCAAAACCATTTCTAGAAAATCAACTTAAACCTGATTAGTATCAGGAAGATGAGTTTTGTAATTTCTATCATTTTATTAACCATGCTATATATCAATGTATACAATTAAGACATCTTATCAAGGATCTGATTAAAAGTGGATAAATTAAAGTGAAATAAATAGCATAGAACACAAATTAGGATATGTACATCTATAAAGACCTATTTCCCAAACACAATCAATAACAACAAAGGAATAATCAAAATCAAGGTCAAGGCCAACGTCACCAAGGACAAGGTTTGAAACCTAATCAGCATAATCATAATTAAGATCATAATACCCAAGCCAATAATCTAGGTTATAAAACAATGTTGTATGAGTATAATAACACCATGGGATATATTTATCTAAATCACTTTGCCATAATGATAATCAAAACCCGTGAACCATCCAACACTTCTTGAAGTATTGGCCCCCCTATTTTAGGGTTGACACCCTCTTCTTTAAGTAACACCACACCAAGTTCAAGAAAATCTATTGTGCCTCAGTTCCTATGGGTTATTATTTTTGGACCACCACCCCATTCTTCTAATTGTAATGACTCCTTGCCGACTCAAAATTTCATAATCATAACTAGATGATCGTGAGTCACTCTCTCAGTCCCTTCACCTTATTCCTTTTTTGCACTAAATTTGAACCATGTGCCTTCTACTTCTTCTAATTATAATGACTTGTTACCGACTTGAAATTATATAATCATAACTAGATGCTTGTGAATCACATTCCAAGGCCCTTTTCCTTCTTTCAACACTAAACCAAATCTAATAACTATGCCTTCTGATCCTAAACTAAACATTGTATTGACCAAGGCCAAATCCTCTCATCCTTTCATTGAGAAACAATATAGCATTTGAGACCAACTAAGTAAAACCTCTTCATATATTTCTATCTTAGATCTCTTGTGTACATTAGAAGTCCACAAAGCTATAATGAATGAATTCATTCAATAGTCCATTAATCTTAAAGATATCAACCCTGACCAATTTTAGATACTTGTAGGACATTTATCTCTGAGCCAACAACTTACATTTTATCATAGAGATATGTCTTCCCTTGTTCTGAGCCATAATAACCCCTTGTATATTGAAGTCATTATTATTATCCATAAGATAAAGTGGGTTCTTATAGACAATGGTTCAAGGTTGAACATAGTGTCACTAAAGTTGATACAATGGTTGGGATACACTGTCAAGGATATGCAGCTTGATATGATCATAATTAAAGCATATGATAAGACTAAAAGAGAGCCTTCAGGGACTATTTGCTTGTCAATCATTATTGGGCCTATAGCCCATGATACCCTATGCCATGTTGTGGATATTGATATGCCTTATAATTTAATTCTTTGCCATCTTTGGATCCATAAAGTACATGTTGTTCCTTACACCTTATATTAGTGCCTCAAGTTCCCAGATTCAAGAATTGAGGTCACCATTTATGTTGATCTACAACCCTATCAATATTGTAAACACCTAAAGGCTAAATACCACAATTATAACTATTATCTAGGTTCTAAATTTATAGCCAAGAAGAATAGATCAATAGTTTTTAACCACCCAAATCTAATTATATCAACTCTAGTTATTTATCTTCTACTTTGATAAATTCATTTCCTACAGCATTTGTAAACTAGCTCACTATTGAGGATGTGGGTATTTCCACATACCATTTTAAAGATGCATTTTATATTAGAAAATTACCTAAATCTCCTAAGTCTTATAGTAGACCTAAAACTTCCCAAAGCCCTTGTAGGCCCAAAATGATTTGGCAGAAGAAGAACATGCAAAAACCACCAATGGTATTCATACCAACAACTTCGCTAAATCAAGATTAAGAAGCTTCTATTAAAGGATATTAGCTCTATGTTGACGGCCTCACCAATTATTTTTAGAATCCCAAGTAACCTATCCCTAATTAGAATATGGATAACCTAGATTATATAGGTAAAGGCCTAGGGTCACATGAAAAAGGAATTATACCCTTATTTGTAGGCAAACCTAATATGAATCAAGGTCTTGGATTTATACCACATGGGGGTGACCTCATAACTTTTGATAGTGATTCCTCTTTATCGACTGATGAATAAACTTTTGACAGTGACATATTATCCCATTATAGCACTTACAATGAACTAGCTGACACTGACTTATTTGAATCCAATTCTATTATGACTATCACAACCCATTATTCACTTACCCTTTACCATATAGACCTTATTGATTAGGACCAAAAAAAAATTTATACTCCTCAATGAATTTTAGAATGAGGAGTCTATTTTCGAGTATATGGGCCTCAGAGATAGATTGCCAATTAGTGATCACAAATAAGGTTTTGACTTCTCCTTGGACCCTACTACCTACTTTGGAGAACAGGTAAACTTTCTTGGTCATAATAAAAATAAAACATTGATATCTTCATATTAAAACCTCTTTGAGTTGCTTGTTGGTTAGGGAAAAAGTAAATAAAAAGATAAGCCCTTGAGTGAAAACTTATTTTAGGTGCTCTTGGATGGGGAATTTTGCTTACCTCCATAAGAAACATAATGTCCACCAAGTTCAAGCTTTACAACCAGGTCTGATATTACCTCTGAATAGTAGAAATCCTTTGATCATCTTAATCTCAAATTTCTAAAAACATTTGATAATTATCCCTTACCTGAATTGGAAAATTTAGATTCCTCAAACTATCCTAAACTTTGGGGCTCACAACCAAAAGTTGAAGCATAAGAAGAGGATCAAGATCAAACCTTACCCACTATTTTAGAGAATGGTTCTACACTCCTTGTATAAAATATAACTAAAGTGAACCTGGTAGCTTATGAAGATCCCAATATTGTTTATCTAGGAGAATCATGTTGAGCCTATTTTTGACACCCGTCCTTTTTTTCATAAAACAAGTACTTTGAAATGATTCTATCATATTAACGACATTGTCATAACATTTAAAATTACCAGTTGGGGATCTTAGTTCATTATTTCATTTGAATATGTATTATATGTTGAAATGTTTATTATGAATTTGTATATGGTGAAATTATTAGTCTACATTACAAAGTGGTTTTGAAAGCATTTAATGGATTCAAATAAAATATTTAGTATATCCATATTAGTATAATTTATTCATCATGAGTATTAGTTAATGATCAATTTTAGAATCTTGTATGATACATAGGTTCATAAAACAAGTAACATTTATGATTAAGGGTTATACCTCAATGTGCTCAGTTGGTTTCACTTGATCATTGTTGAATGGATGATATTTGTGGATCATAATTTAAAATAGCTATTGCTAAATCTAATAGTTTATTCAAAGCAATATCCATAAGTGCTATTGATTTTTGAAACCTAAATATTTCTAAGGGGCTAGAAATAAAATTTAAATACTTTGACATAAGTATTTGCATCATGATATATGGGTCAAAGGTTATAAATCTTTGAACAATAAGAATTTTTTAATTCTTTTAAGGTTTTGATGTTTATTATATTGATGATGGTTATGTTGAGTCGATTGACTTACATGGCTTTTGATAAATGCAAAAGTGGTAGAATGTTTACTTGAGTTGGTATGTGCATGAGTTTGAAGTATGGATTAAGTGGTTTTAATGTACATAGGATTTCATATATATATTTGGTTCTATTTTATACACCCATAATGTTTAGCATTTAAATCTTGTGTACTATGCATCGAATCAAGATTTTTAGATGGTAGTTTAGTGGCAACTTTAGTCATGACTAATTTTGTCAAAATTTCTAAAATTTTAGTTGAGATGAAGATAAGTATTGCAAAGCTTGTCATCCAATCTTGGTCTAACACGTATATGTTTAGTACTTAGAGCTTGAAAGAATATGAAAGGAAAATTTTATTCTGTTAGTTTTCATTCTTTGACAGGCTCACTACAGAAGTGAAGTTTTGGAGCTGAGGAGATATAATTAAAAGTTTATTGAATAATCTACAGGCAAAGTATGTTTGTGTTTCATGAGCAGAAGAAAGTATAAGGTATTGTGGAAGCTCAGCTAGAGTGGATTATGAAACTTATAAGTTTGATACAGGCTATTTTAATGGTATACTCAATCGGTTTTGCATGCAAGTGTTTATTTTTTTAATAAAGAATAATACAGATTTTACTGTGCATTATTTTAAAAATATTCATTAAAAAAAGATTTTTTGAAGCATGCAGTATGTAGAGGTGTTATTTTGTGAAATGAAATTGATGACTTTGTGTTTGCATGTTATTTATTTTTGGCAAGCTTTTTGAAATAGTTGATTATGAGGTGATTTTAGAGATGAAAGTTGTTTGATGTGGGTCTAAGTAGAACATTTGAGATTTTCATGAAGAATATTTGAAAAAATTTGCATGAAATTTGTCATATAATGATTTTGGTCTGAGCAAAAGTTTCAAAATCACAAGTTATGATTAATATAAAATTTCTTGGTATATTTCACATTTAAGCTTCATTGAAGAAATATAATTCTTTTTTGTATGAAAAATAAGAAGAGAATGCCTTCAAAATATGTAACTTTTGTCATGAAATTTTGATAAGAATGTTGAATTCAGTTGGCATTTGAATATGAATTCTGTACAATTATTGATTTGTCATTTGTTTTCTAGGATTTTGAAGTAAGATACAAATCTCTAATTTTTCATTGGAGACATCTTTGCTAGAAGTTTAGATATATGAAGAGGGTTTGGTATCAAGTTTTTTCACCACATGGTTTTTTTTAAAGAGATATTTGGCAATATCATTCTCATCTCGAGCAATTTCTTGTTTTTTTGTCACTTATACACTAGTTGTGTTAAGATAAATTTAGACCGTAGTATGTGGAAGTGAATTTATTTATGTTTGCTTGAAATATGAGAAAGTTGTGTTTTGGAGTTTCAAAATTTTGAAGGACAGTCAGTTTTATAAATTTATAAATTAAATTTATATTTTTATCTGTTGATCTTTTGATAATAGTTGATGAATTTTTGTGAGTGATTGATTTTAGTTCTTATCAGATTATGCTTTGTCTTGAAGACATATTGTTTTCAAATTTTAATCTTTATTGAAATTTTTTTTTTTTTTTCAAGACATTGAATATATGGGTTATAGATTTTGGTATGTGGTGTCCAAAGAGATTTGGTTGATTTATTTTATTTTTTAGAATGTCAAGGTGAACACCCCTAAATTTAAATAAGAACCAAGGAAATTCATAGAGAAAATTTCAATCTGAGAATAGAGAAAATTCATTTTCCCATAGTTTTGTGTCTAGAGGTCATTTCTCTACTAGTAGGAGGTCAGGTAGAATTTTCTAAAGACCTTTCAATAGGGGAACTCATATGTAAATCCACTTTGAAGCAGTTGATTCTAATTTTTAAAATTTTATTGAAGCCTTGTCATGTAACCCTATAAACTCCAGAAGAAACTGAGTTATGAGAAGGCCTTATTGGAAAAACTATCCATATGGACGTAAAAATTCATGTGGTTCTTAGAGAATGCAAACTACTTTACAACTAGAAAATAATTCAATTTCTTGTCATTCTCCTCATCAAAATGATCAGTTGTCTAAAAATGATTTACAACAAGTTTCCAAGTTGCACTCTCATCCTTTAGTGTCTTTGAACCAAAAACTTCCATCTCCTAAACCTACTAGTTCATATGCAACTTGCTCTAGGCTTAATTTTACAAATTTTTCTCATCATCTACTGGAAGAAGAGAGAACAGTACCATTGAACTGTAAAAGGCAATAAATTAGTTCTTTAACGTCACCAATAGTCACTAGGATGGTAAAAAATTTAAGTTGGAGATAGATAATGAAGAAGATGAAAATACAGTTAAGTTAAGAAAGTTTTTGACAACCACTATGACTTACATTGAATATATAACTGATAAATATTATCCACTTATTTAAATATTGATAGATTCAGATGATGAGTAGAAGTGTTCAGGGGTATTCTGCTACTATTTGATACGTTTTAGATGATTTGTTTTAATTTTTATTCGATAGTGGTTTCATGGTTTAATATATTTTTTGACAATATATTTTGATATGGATATTTAAAATTATATATAATGCATATGAATAAAATGTTAGATGTGATATTTTTCATTTAATAACTTATATTGTTTTAGATATTTTACATAAATTATTTTATTTAGGTGATTATAATGTCTAAGGGCCCCATCCAATTAGAGTCAGTCTCCTTGATTTACTATTTTAAAATAAAATTTGATCTTAAGACTCATTTTAAAAAGTCTAAATGAGTTAAGTGATGACTAAAATTTAATTGAGTTAATTAAAGTCAATAAAGCCATAACTAATAACTAACTAAAATCAATTATAACTTATTTCTCAACCATCTTTGGAGGATTTGATTATAAAAATAGATCAAAATGACATAGGAAAGGGAGGAACATTACATGGGTATTTTTGAAGACTTTGATTTGACTCAAGTTCATCTTCATACTTCTTTCTATGCAATATCTCTGAGATAAATAATTCTTGTAGATAGATCAATAATACTTTCTTAACAAGCACAGGTATATCTAGGTTTCTTTGTTCAATTTATAAACTGATTATGTAAGTAATTTTATCTTTAATATCTTATGATGATTGCATATTTGCAATCATATGAGTAGAATCTGACTACTTGACCTGAATATTGTTGAATAATTCATTGGGTGCGACACTTTTTTTTTATCAATTCATATTGTATTGGTTATTATGTTAAAGACTTGTATCAGAAATGATGTTTCTCAATAAAATTTGATTTACTTATTAAGACGACTCTTTCTTCGAAGACTCACAAAATATTTTTTTAATTTTTTAACCTTTTTTTAATTTATTTTATATTTTGTTAATTTTTAATTTAAGTTTTAGTTTAATTAGTTTGTTTAATTAAGAATAGTTTGAATATTAGTTAACTTTTTTGATAAATTTTTGACTCAAATTATTTATTTTCTTTAATTTTAGTTACTAGTGTTAATTATCTAAATTCAATTAACTTAATTATTTAATTAATATCTTTGTTTTTTAATCACCCTTTAGTCTTTGGAGTAAACTTAGTTTTCTTTTTTTATTTTGTTTTTAGTTTGACTTATGTTTATATATTATTTCTTCAAGTTTATGTGACTTGTTCTTAATGATAGATTATTTTTTTGCATTAAATTAATTCTATTTTCCTATTTCATTTGTTTTTCTTTTCTTTCTTAGATATCTCTTAATAATGTTTGTTGTTATATTTGTCTCTTTCTTTGGTTTTCATTATAATCTTTTGTTCATGTCTTTTCTATCTTTTTGTTTCTTTTCACTGGATCTCTTTTGAGTCAATCAAAAACATATTATATGAGTTTTTAAATCATAAATATTCATAAGGAATAGAAATCTTTCCTTCAAGAGTTTATCTAATTCATAGGTCTTCTCTGTCGAATAGGATTAATTGCATAATCATATTTGTTTCCTTATTTAAAAGAGAACATTTGATTTCTAAATTAATAATGGAGTATTGTTGAGTATTTGTCATACTTATTATTGTTCCAGATCATGTAAAAACCCCTTTATGCATCTTCTAGATCCTTTTTAATCTTTTAGACCAAAAACTATTAAACTAGTATGATTCTATTTTAACCTTCATGATAGGCGAAAGGGATGATTTGTTGATGTAACAAATTTAATCGTGAAAAAATTTGGTGACTCGACTAGGGAATCTTTATAAATCTTGTTTTCTTATTTGTTTTAAGTTTCCCATGACCATTGGAGGTCCACACCTAGTTATCCAACCCTTAATTGATATTATTGAAGAACATGTTGATATCACTTCTAGTTTGACTTGTTTTACTTGGTATAATAAGCCTTATGATTTATTTCATGTTGTTGAAGTACTTAATGAAGAATTGGAATAAGCAAAAATTATTGACATTCACACAAGTCTTACACATGAAACTCACATTCATATTCAAGAAAATAATCATAAAATTAGACTTGAAAGTGAAATATTGCATGTTAATCCTTGACCTAAATTTTTTTTTTTTTCATATTTCTTTCATCCTGAAGATTTTATTGCTCCCGTTGATCAATCTAATCAAGTAATTAAAATAGTTAAAAATTCAGATGGAGGAAGAATAAGAACAATAGAGGGTTCAAGATTTAATTCCATGACTTTGAAATAACAGAAATCAAGCTAAAATAACTGATGAAGATAATGATTTAGATGAAGACATTGCTCAACCCTTAGTAAATCCTTGGATTCATGGAAATCTAATCAATATTAGTGTTCGTCTAATTTACCTTCATTAAAGGGACTTAACATTCCTGAGTTTTTAAGAAGCCTTAGTGAGTCATCGGAAGATCATTTATATGCTTTCAAATTAATTTTTGTTACCCTTGATATTGATAATGAAAAATTTTCTCTTAGAGTTTTTTTGTAGACTTTAGACGGTAAAACATACCAAGCATTTATTAATCTTCCAGTAAATGTTATCAGCACTTGGAAAGATATTGAAGGCTAGTTAGAGTTATGTTTTGGTAAGTCTAAAAATGATTTAGATCTATTAAATAAACTAGTTAATATTTCAACTAATATTGGGTGAAACCATTTATGGGTTTATAAGTAGATTCACTAGATTGTGCTAAAAAATTTCACTTGATGTTAGGCCATATAAAAAGTTGTCAAGATTATATTTTTGTAATGTTTTACCTTTAAAATATAAAATGGCTATAGAAGATAAAGATATGATGGATTATGATGAAACTTTAACTTTATACACAGAGTATGAAAAGAGTTGGTTTTAATGATAGAACTATTGCAGTAGTAAATTTAAACAACATAGAAATTATAAAATCCATTCATAATCGTAACAACAAACTGGTTGCCATCAAGAGATAACTAAATGGTAAACCATCTTCATCAGGTAAGTCATCATTTCTTTAGAAAAATCAAATTAACGAAAAAATTATTTATTGTAACATTTGTGAACTAGATCATGACCCAAATACATGTGTAGTTGTTCAAAAATTTAAAATATATATTCAAGGTAAGGAAAGTATCTCATTTGATCTGGTTGACAATATAAATATGTGTGGCATTGGTGAATCTTTGGATGATACTAAAACCATAAATGATTATGTCATTAATACTAGGCAAAGAGATTATTTTAATACAACAAATAACGATCAAAATTTTGCTCAAAACTAAGACAAAGGTAGAAATATACAAAATAATGCAACATCAGATAATGTTTTAATAAATCTCAAACATAATGATCCTTTATCAATAGGTTTTAATAATTTTCAATATCATCCTTTTAGGCCTAAAAATTATATGCATATATGTCATCCAGATGTAGGAGTTTATAATATTATTGATGATGTATCATCTATTAAGGTAGGGTTTTCATTATTACAAGCTGCTAGTTTGCTAAGACAACTAGAGAAAATTAATGAAGCTATCAAAAATCCAAATTCAAAGAACATTCTAAGATTTTAGAAGGAAAGTAAAGATGGTGAGCATACTCAGTCTATTATTTTTTATCAAATTTATGACCCTCCTATAGATTATATACCACTTTTTTATATATTTGTTAAAATTGCTAACAACATCATACATAACTGCATTTTAGATACAGGTGCATCAAAGAATATTATGCCCAAATTTATAACTAATCAGTTAGATATTTCTTATGAAATAGATAATAGAAAGCTAATTGGTTTTGATTCACGTCAAACAAAAAGTTGTGGTAAATTTTGAGATCTTGTAATTAAATTTTAAAAAGATGAGAGAATCATGTGTATGACTAATGTTCATATTTTGGATATTCCTAGCAATTATGCAATGCTTTTGGGTAGAGACTAGTCTAAAGCAACTAGTGCATTTATTGGAAAAGATACCTATAGTCATACAAAATGTCAAAATTGGTAGCTTGAGTGTGGCTTATGACACCCAACCCATAAGTCCCTCTTGCATACTCTCTTGACCCTTTTAGGTACCTTTTTGCTAATTTCTATTCATTCATAGACTTTTGAGACCTGATTTCAGCTCACCCAGACCCCGTTTCCCATGTTTATTCCATCCCCCCAAGTCCTAAACCTATAGGATTGGATCATTTGGGTTCTACTATAGTGTTGGACCCTAGGGTATCCTATTTCAAATGCTCTTATCCAATCACATTTCAAGCCCAAATGACCATTTTCTCCCTATTCCTCTTCATTATGTCAGCCTAGCATGAATGCATTTAACCTATAACCAATAGATCTCTATAAAATCTCATTCAAATTTTATTTAAAAGGGGTTGGAAAATATTATAAAAGGAAGCAAGAATATAAGTAAGACCATCAAGGCAAAATTCTCTATTCTCTACACACAGCCATCTAATACAGTTATTAACATATTCAAACCCTCACATCAGTCTCTAACCACCTCAAACACACTTAGTTTAGTATTTTTGCATTTGCATAACATTGTTTCACAAATCACATTAAGTGGAAGAACTATATATGGCTTGATCCCTCTTTAGATTATTGGTATGTAAGCAGCATGTTCATACAAGGGGTGTGGATACATGTTTAGTGCATCTTACACACGCTAACCCCTCCCTCTTTATCAAGTTTCATTCAAGAATAATGAAGGTCTAGGGGTTTAAGATTAAATATTCTCTATGAAGAGATTCTTTGGCATTCAAGATCCAAAATTACACAGGTAGGCTCACACAAGGACAACAGACAAAACTCAAAAAACTTAGATCTTTGTGACCAGTTTGAACAACAACGATAGGACCTAGACTATAGCATTTGACCCTAAAGTGTCCTATTTTCAATTCTTATATCCTTTTATTGAATGAAATCTAGATCCTGGTTCACAACACTATCCCAATCTTGCACAGTCGGTATCAACCTCTATCTCAACTGTATCAACCTAGTTTTAAACTAAGTTATATTTCTCCTTTTTTATTACTATTTTTAGAAATCTATGAAAGGAAACAAAATTATACAAATAAATACTCTATTTATTTAAATATTATTTATTGATTTAGTCAACTCAAAATTTCAACTAAATTAAGAATAATACTTCAATATTCCAAAAATAGTTAAATTATTTGGTGAACCTGACTTACTTTATTTACGCATTAAAACCCTAGGGTAAATTCTTTGTTGATTTTTCTAATAATTTTTTTATTTTTATTGCATATTTTTAATCAAAAATTAATATTTAATTTTTAATATTCCATAGTATTTTTTTAAAAATTATTTTCTTCCAAACCCTAGTTAAATATACTAGGTCCCTTTAAATCAAGAATTTTTTAATATTTTTATGATTTTTACTTGCATATTTAAAACAAAAATTCACATTAAATTTTAAAATTATTTAGTAACTTAAAAAATATCATTTTTCAAAACCTTAGTTGCATTTACTAGGTCCCTTTGCTTCTTTAGGTATCACCTTACATCTAATTCAGATTGCACATTAAAAATCAAAAATGGATCTTACTCATTTCAAAACATTTCTTGTAAATAATAAGGAATTCATACTTAGTCCTATCATGTATATGAATGATGAAGTTTACCATATCTTAATACAAAGTTTCATTCTTTCCCTTTCATGCTTAATTTTAATAATATGGGATGATATTAAGAAAGTCATTGTTAAACATATTAAGATCCCTTTCCTTCAAAGCAATGTTTACTTTTCTTTAATACAAGGTTTAATTATTTCTTTTCCAAACTCTCTCTCTCTCTCATGTGTAATAATTTCCAACTCTATTTTTCTAAATATGTTAGAAATGTTATGGTAAAAGTCAAAGTTTTTTATGCATTAGAGCAAAATTCCATGTTCTCTATCCCTTGTTAACTATATCTCATGAGGAATATTCTTTATAATCATATTGATATCCAACTTATAACTCTAATTACTTCTTTAACATGTTATCTCTCTATTACGGGTAATTCAATCAGGAATAAAATCCTAACATACTTAGAAGATCCATTGAATAAGCTAACAACCACCTATCAAGTTTCAATGTCATATATTATGCACAGGAAAGAATTTCCTTCTCCTCCTCTCCCTCAAGAGGGTGATAGATACTTTCCCTCTAACCAGGTCCATGCTATCACCCCTCCAAAATGTGAGGTAGCCTATACTATTATTCCTAATACATGCATTCATTTTATAGCTTCTTCAAACCATCTTCAATATATGTGCTTACATGTTCAATCAGAAGCAACTAGGGTTTGCACTTGTAAGACTCTAAGGGATTAAATCATCAGTATGAGTAAGTTAATTTCAAATTTAAAAATGTAGAATCAACTATTACATGAAAATATCACAACATTGAAAATTTAGATTATAGTACAAAAGCTTCAAAGGCACCCTATTGTCAATCATGTATATGCACCTTCACCTAGTTAATTGATTGTAAGCAATGTTACATATCAAAATATGAAATGATAACCAAGTAAATTTAAAACTAGTGATTCAAAAATTATTCAAAGATAAAAGAAGAGTTCAAGTGAGGTACTAAGGGAAATGGTTAAATCTAAGTTGATCAAACTGCCTCCTCTACATCCAGTGAAAAGATCCAGATATTATTGTGCATATCATAGAATAAATGGGCATCACACAGATTCATGTTTGGCATTAAAAAAACATATACAATAGATAATTAATAATGAGGACCCTATACAATTTAAATCATTCAAACAATCCACAGTGACACAGGAACACATTCACAAAGGGTTAAATTCAAAATTAGTATAAAAATGGTTACCAAAGCATAACTCAAAACAATAAAAGGATAAAAAATCAAAGTTAGAGCAACAAACAGTACCCCAAGCATAGGTAAAGCATGAAAAATATGTAAATTTATCTCTCCAAAATGAGGTTCAACTTTCAAAGTAGTATGGGTTTGGTCAAAAATATCTACAACAGTTTGATTATCAAGGTCAAGGGTTGGGAAAGCATGCTCAAGGCATCACTACTATTCTAGCAGTTGATAATATTTTTCACCAAGGTTTGGGATTTATTAAACATACTAAGTTAAATCATTCATAGGCATAATTTATCAAAGGAAAAGATCCAAACATAGCAAAATTCAACACTAGCATTCCATTGGTTCAAAGTCAAGATGATAATGATGAGTGGAACAATACAGAAGCTTATGATTTCCAAGATACTGCTAATGAATATAAATATTTAGAGTCATATTTTCAACCATTCCCTCATGCTTCATAATCATGCATGATTCCTTTATTTGATATAGGACACCATGATAGGGAGTCTCCCATGAGACTCATTGATTAGTATCATTTTTTCTCAGTATTACTTGTATATAATTTCTTAATTTTCCTATACATAACTTCATTTCAAATTCTCATCCATAGGCTCCTTATGATTAATTATACATATGTTATATCAAAAATCCAAAAACATTCAAATATGTTAAAATATCAAAAACATTCAAAAAATTCAAAATCCAAAAACAATATAAAAATACCAAAAATACTAAAAACAATTCAAAAAAATTCAAAAATACAAAAACATTCAAATAATTTAAAATACCAAAAAAATTTCAATTATATGCATTATCCATGTTTTACATTTCTCTACCATGCTATACTTACATTTTTTTATTTATGCTATTATTTGTTAGTTTATCTACATTACCATGCTTCACTTGATCTTCTTTGAGTGTGTTCAGTGACACCCAGATCCTTGATTACTTCACTCTACCCATTGAGGGTGCATCTTACTTCTACATTTGCAACATACATCGATATATCTACCCCTTGGGGGCATCTTCTACATGACTACAATATCCAAGTTATGTCATTCCTACACCACACACTCTATTTATCATGTTGATGTACATTATTTATTAGCTTACTTAGATTACTCTATCAACTATCACTAGTATATAGCACTCATGTATTTATTATCATATAACTAGTCTTGTACTACATGTCTTGCATACTTTCATTTCTTGCTTTGAATAGTTAAATGTGACTGTATTTCCAATATATTTCATGCCTTCTTTTCTTGCTTTGTGTAGCTAGATGTGAATACATTTCTCTATTCCTTTTTTGTCTCCTATATATGCCTTAGGACATTTGCCAATGTATTTTGCTTTTATTCTTATGTGTACCTTAGGACATTTTCCAATGTCTTTTTCTTTTACTCTTTTATATGATTATGACCCTCATGTCAACCTTGCTTATTTTCAATTGTATGTGTATGTGGAATTTTAACATGCCTTGTATGCTTGATTTTTATTTTGAGTGACATGTGCCCATGTCCCTTGTTTGCTTTGCCCCTTGGCCACTTTTATATGATTCTTGATTTTTGCCTTGCGTGCTTGTTTACTTCTCAACTATTTGCAATGCCATTATCCACATCATGCATTATTTTTCTTTCTTGGATGCCATGATGGACATCATGCTCCATCCGTCCTTGACAACTAACAACTAATAACTAACATTTTTAATTTCAATTCAGTATAATGCACATGCTATTACATTGTTATATCTATCTAGGCATACCCCTATTGATCTAATAATTTCCAATACAAAATATGTTATATCTTTAGACATCTTTTCAATTATAATTGCTATATCATGTATTTCACAGCATAACACACTTACAAGGCTCTTTCTTCTGAGGGAAATCATTGTAGGGTCTTCATTCCTACCCTCAAAAGAGGGATCAATAAACAAGGGTTTTGTCATGGAGATCAGAGCTACTACTAGTCAAAAAATTAGTTTTTAAAACACTCAGAACAACAATCAGAGGTCAAACCAAGTAGAATAAATCAAAAAAATAGTGATGATTACAAAATATTCATCAGTATTAGCAAAATATAATAGTTCCAGACATGGACAATAGTGCTAGATAGTAGGGTGTCCTATTTTTAGTGCTCCTATTTAAACAACAAAAACCCCATATTTTTTAGAAATAAGAAGAAAGGTCAACTCAACTATAGTTTTGTCACATATAGATCAGTTTAGATATAGTAGTTTCAATATATTTTTTCTTAGAAAATCTAGATATAGGGAGCATCATTTGTGGCATGATGGCTCTCACTTCCAATTTTAGATTAGGTAGTTGATATAAATTTCAAATCATAATCCATATTACAGACACTAGTGATTGTGGGCAATGTGTGTGGCACATTTGACTTCTTTTCTTTTCTTTTTGAGTTCAGTATATTACCCAAGCATTCTCAATAGTTGCATGCCTTACTCCATCTATAGGTGGTTGGCATCATTTTTGAGTGGATTTCATATAGGCCTAACCTTCACATTCCTGAGTGGCTCCACATAAGCTTAGTTTCTAATTTCAGAGTGGCTTTCATGCAAGCCTAATCTCTTCCTTCTAGAGTTAGCCAAGATTGGCCTAGTTTCTAGTACACATTTAGCTATCCATACCACATTGTCAAATTATAGAACATTCATGGGCTTTAAGAGCTATCTAATATGACACACATTCATACTGATGTCATTTTATAGCTTCACTTCATAGGGTAACAATGGATCCAAAAGACTAGCTAGCCTTTGTATTCTTGAGCCACCTATTTAGAGGGATTAGACACACAGTCTAAACATTGATTAACACATGCATGATTACATAGCTTCACTTAGTAGGCAATAATAGAGCCAAAGGACTAGCCTTTGCATTCTTGAGCCACTCTCAAGGAATTGAGCACTCATTTTCATTCATGATATTACTCTTAGTACAACATTACTCAACATCATCCAGCATCATAATAGTTTTTATATTGGTTTGCATATCTAGTGAGGTGTATTCATTCTTTTATCTTCTTCTCTCTCTTGCCCAACTTTGTACATTCTTGTTTTAGATATAGCGTATCTAGTAAAAATTGATCTACTCCTAATTTTCTTTTATAGATTTACACTTCACAACGTACTCTCTCTACACACACCTAGCATCACATAGCTTCATGGGCTTCACCCTTACAGGTAAGTTTAAGTATGCTTTCTATTTTTTCTTTATCCTAGTAATTCACTTTACTGCATCACTAGAATAAAGGGGGGGAGAATGTAGTCACATAAAATGTCAAAATTGGTAGTTTGAGTGTGGCTTGTGACACCCAACCCATAGGTCCCTCTTGCATACTCTCTTAACCCTTTTAGGCACCTTTTTTTTATTTACAGTTATCTGTAGACTTTTGAGACATGATTTCATCTCATCCAGACCCCATTTCCCATGCCTATTCCATCCTCTTAGGTCTCGAACATGTAGGATGAGAATGTTGCGGTTGGACTATAGCACTGGACCCTAGGGTGTCCCATTTCTGTCACTCTTATCCAATCACATTTTGAGCCTAGAGGACTATTTTCTCCCTATTCCTCTTTTTCATTATGTCAGCCTAGTGTGAATGCATTTAACCCATAACCAATAGATCTCTATAAAATCCCATTGAAAGTTCATTTAGAAGGGGTTGGTGAATATTACAAAAGTAAGTAAGAATACCAGCAAAACCATTAAGGCAATATTAATTATTCTCTACATACAACCATCTAATATAGATACCATCATATTTAAACCCTCACACCAATCCCTAACCTCCTCAAACACATCTAGTTTAGTATTTTTGTATTTGCATAACACTATTTCAAAAAGCACATCAAGTGAGAGAACTACATATGGCTTGATCCCTCTTCAGAGTATTGGTATGTAGGCAACATACCCACATAAGGGGTGTGGATACACATTTAATACATCTTACACACAATCAGCCCCCTATTTCTCAAGTTTCATTCAAGAATAATGAAGGTCTAGAGTTATAAGATTAAATATGCTCTATAAAGAGCTCCATAGATATTCAAGATCCAAAATTTTATAAGTAGGCTCATACAAGGACAGTGAACAAAACTCAAAAAAATAAGATCTTTATGACTAGTTTGGAAAACAATGATAGGACATAAACTATAGCATCAGACCTCAAAGTGTCCTATTTTT
Source organism: Torreya grandis (assembly GCA_037957365.1). Lineage (NCBI taxonomy): Eukaryota > Viridiplantae > Streptophyta > Pinopsida > Cupressales > Taxaceae > Torreya > Torreya grandis. Next base: position 4,387,483 of record JARHVA010000603.1, read on the forward strand.
AAAACTCCTATCCTTTCATCAAATCAAAGCCAGATCCTAGTTTATGACACTGTATTAGTCCTACACAGTTGGTATCAACCTCTATCTCAATCGTATTAGCCTAGTTTTAAGTTAAGTTACATTTCTCCTCTTTGATTACTATTTTTAGAAAGCTATGAAAGTCAAATAAATTATATAAATTAGTACTCTATTTATTTCAATATTATTTACTAATTTAGTCAACTTAGACCTTTAACTAAATTAGAAATAATACTCTAATATTCTTAAAATAGTTAAATCAATACCACTTGGGTTTCAATTGGAAATGAAATTCTCTTTATTTGAAGAGAAGATTAGTCTAGTAATCATATTGACTCAATGCCTTCTATTGTGGCCCATGTGGAAATAAGAATTGGTACATATGAGTTGATGACTCTTGATGAACCTGAATAGTAACAATAAAATTTCTTTTTCAAGAATGATTTATAGACTTTGTATTGTGATGATGTTTGTTCACAAGCTAGTAGTGGTGTAGGAATTTGTCTTATTTTTCCCATTAGTAAAATATATCATTATGCTTATAAGTTGCCTTTTGATACAATTAAAAATACAATAGAGTTTGAATCTTTGTGTCTTGGCTTGGAAAAGGCTATAGAATTTAAGGTTAAACACTTAGAAGTTTTTGACGATTTTAAATTAGTTATTAGACAAGGAAAATTTATAAGACAAACCAGACTCATTTTCATTGCGATACTCAAAAGGTTTAGTCCTTATTTGAGAATTTTATAGGATCTTCATATAAATTAATGTCCATGGTGAAGTGATCATGTGAGTCAAACAATCACACATCACATAGTTGAAAGCAATTGAAACCATCATGAAAGAATATTACATAAAAAGATTGGATTCAAGAATGGAAATGAATTGCTTATACAAAGGCTCAAAGTTCACAACTCTCAAAGTTATCATAGTGCATAACTAATTAGCTTAAATAATCCACAATACACAAAATATAAATAGCTCTTTGACTCACTAAAAGCTTTGGAGGATAGTCCAATAAATAGGTTGTTTGAGTGTAAGATGACTCAGCTAGATAAGGTGATCGAATGGGCTCCTCCACTATGGGTGGAGAAAGCACTAAGGGAACACAATGGGATGGATGAACCCATCCACCCACAAGTGACCCTATGCACTCACATGTGCATAATGATGTAATAAATAAGCCTAATTAGCCTTATGGTCCTCAAAATCCACCTAAGCTAGGTAAAAATTACAAAGAGGATTAAAACTCGTGCAAGGGTAAAATCTCTACATGAACACCCCCTTTAACTACAACTTAGGTGGGTACTATGAAATAAAGTGGGTCCAAGTAAAAAGGCATAATGAGGTACCCATGTACAAATAAATATCTCATAAAGTGAAGAAAATGAAGAAAACCTAATGGGAAAAAACTCCCCTCTAAAAGATAGAAAAGAGATTGTAAGTTCCATAATAACCCCCCTAAAATAATTAGTAGTGGCCCCCCTAGTGTTTGCAATTAAAATTATGCTCAATGTGAGGATATTAGACTTAGCTAACAATGCATCCAAATAGGTATGAGAAAAAAAGTACACAAGTGACAATGCATGTCTCAATAAATGGACATCAAACTTAGCTGGTAATACATCCATAAGAATGAGAAATCAATGCAATTGACCAAATTAGTACACATGAAATACAAACATGCCAAGTAGAAGGATATTGAACTCTATCGATAATGCATTCGTATAAGAGAGAAGTAATGAGCAGAATAAGCAATCAAACAAAGAGAGAAGGAGAAGAAAGTTGGTTTGCTTGTGAGGAGATTTGGCCACCTACCAAATCAGACCTCACCCTCTATTTTCGATAGGTGAATGATAACAAAATGAATAGGGTGATGCCACCAAGCAATAACTCTACAAAATCTCCTTATACCTCCCATATTATTTTCTATATATTTTTTTATTAAAAAAATCAACTCTACTTGGTAATGAGCCCCATTACCCTAAAGAAGTCTACCTCCATTGTGTAGATGATGACCTCTGAGTAGATTAAGTGATCACTATGCAGAATGTATAACATGCAAGAAAGAAAAAGTTATTTTCTTTTATGAGGGGGTTTGGCCTTTTGCCAAACGGAGCCTCACTCTCTGATCTTTGACTAGTGAGTTAACATAATATTACAAAACAATTTTATTTACCCTTATATCTCCACATTACAATATATTGTTTTTTTTAAACAATAAAAAAAATTGTCTACATAATATTGTCCCCCACTTAATAACAAATCCCACTCCAAATCCATCCACCAGACTATGTTCCCCACTAGCATAATATCACCCCTCCCATTAAAAAGGCAAATCCCCACTATGTTCGAAACAAAAAAGTCCCACTTGCCTTAAATAATTATGTCCCATGAAAAAAAAATTTCCTCCCCTTCCTTTTCAATATTGTTTTTTTGAAAAAAAATAATAGTAACATTACCCATAAAAGGGCGCCCCCCCAATGAAACTTTAATAAGATTAAAAAAAACTTCTTAATACTTTTTAATATCCACATATGGCATTATAAATTAAACTTGAAAAAAAAAATTCACCAATCTCTAAGATGGTTTTTAAATACCACGATCAGAAAAAAGGGGGTTAAGTTATATATCTATAGTGAAGAAAAAAAGGAGGTGGTTTTTTGATATCACATATGAGAAGACTTTACTTGTATGAGGAAACTTGGAATGACATAGGTGAGACAGACTAGAATGACACGGGTGAGAGAGACTAAAGGGGAGTCAACCTTCAATGAGGCCAAAGCAAGCAAAAAATGTGTATAATAGGTTGAAGAGGTCATGGATTATTTTAGACGTCATTGACATGCAAATCAACCATGTAGATTTGGTTTGATTATAATATCTTGGTTGGGTTCCATAGAGGTCAATAGATTGACCAACGATAGGTAAGGAAGGTGTGGGAGATTTGAAGAGATAAACCAAGTGGATGATGTGGAGGTAAAAGGAAACTTGAGCCAATTATTTTTTCCAAAACTAATGATGTAAGCTTGGATAGGAGACAGTCCAACTCTTCTCATAATTCCATCATGATGCCTGGTGCCACATTGCCTAATATTTCTCTATGAACTTTAAAAAACATAGTTTGTATGACTACTCTTTTGATGCTGAGCAAAGAATATCAGACTGCATCTGTAATGTAATACACCATCTTTCCCTCTTTGTTCTACACTCAGTCATTCATTGATCATATAGTACCAGCTGGTGATAGAGATGAGAGTGTACCTAGTGGCAACGTGGAGGTTTAAGAATCATGAATCAAGGATTGGCATGATGTTGGGGCAGTCTTGAAAAACACAGTTTGTGAGGCTCCAATTAGGTTATGTAAGGGAATGGCATAACAGGATGAATTTAGGATGGAAGGCCATTGGAGGACCATAGAGATCTATCCAATAGATGAAGTGGCATGGTAAACTCTCATAATGTTGTCCAGGCCTACACAATCTTACCCAACAAATAGAATACACATAAATGCCACTACCAGACTATACCAACAATACTTATATTTAGATAAATATAATACCCCTATAATTTTTTTTGAATCCTAAGGTTTTTAATATTTTTAAAAACTACCCCATAAATTTTTGTAAACCCACTAAAAAATTGACTCACAAATATGCAAATAAACTCTAGATTTCAATGAAAGCTTAACAATAATAAAATAAACTAGATAATCATGAATAATGGATTGGCATTATAATACCATGTGAGAATTTCCTAGGATCTTTGTATCAATGAATGGCCATGGTGAAGTGATCACGTGATTCAAGCAATCACATATCTGAAATCAATTAAAACCATAAAGTAAGAATATTACACAAAAAGATTGGATTCAAGAATGGAGATGAATTGTTTATACAAAGGCTCAAAGTTCACAACTCTCACACCTCTCAAAGTTGTCATAGATCACAACTAAATAACTCAAACAATCCACAATATATAGAAGATAAACAACTCTCTAGCTTATTGAAATCGTTAGAGGATAGGCCAATAAATAGGCTAGTTGAGTGCAGGATAAATCAGCTAGACAAGGTGAGTGGATGGGATCCTCTACTATGGGTGGAGAGAGCACTAAGGGAACATAGTGGGATGGATGACCCCATCTACCCACAAGTGACCCCATGCACTCACATGTACATAATGATATCAAAATGAAATCATTATGATGTAATAAATAAGCCTAATTAGACTAATGGTCCTCAAAATCCACCTAAGCTAAGTAAAAAGTACAAAGAGGATTAAAACCCATGTAAGGGTAAAATCTCTACACTAACAACTTGAGCATTTTTAAGCTTTTAATATCACACACATTCTCAAAAATTTCAATTTACGTGTTGATAAATTTGTTGTTTTTGCTTCAAACCTTACAAGAAATGAAATAGAACCTACTATAGAGTTATCTTTTTTAGAAATATTCAAACCTAAAATTCTTGACTTAAATGAAAACTAGCCTTTTTTTTTATTATGATGAACATATTGATGCTTTTATCAAAGGAAATCATTTTGATAATGATGATTGTGTTCTTAATTATGGAAATTATTTACAATTGAATACTAATAAGCTACCTACTGGTTTGGTGAGCTTAGAATTTATGTTTACTCCAAATTATCAACCTAAATTCTCAAGAATCAAAGAACCTTATAGAAGGATTATTGTAGAGACTATCCAAATAAACCTTGGATCTGATGAAGAACTAAAGTTTGTTTATTTGGGAATATAATGTATTCCTCATGAGAAGGTTAAGTTGATTAAAAAAATTAAAGAATTTATTGATATTTTTTCTAGGTCTTATAAATATTTAAAAGGATACAATAAGAATTATGTAAGACATGATATTCCTATTAAACCTTGTATTAAGCCTATCATGCAAAAAATACATAGGATAATCCCTTTACTAGAAGACACCATTAGTAAACAGTTTGATAAAATGATTGATGATGGTGTCATTTTTCCTACAACATATTCTGAATGGGTAGCCAATCTAGTACCTGTACGTAAAAAGAATGGAGATATTAGAATTTGCATAGATTTTAGAGATCTAAAAAAGGCTAGTATAAAGTATAATTTTTCTTTTCTAAGAATTGATCAAATTTGATAACATGTTGCAAGATCTGAAATGATGTCTTTGCTTATTGGGTTTTTAGGTTATAATCAAATATTTATGAACCTATATGATAGACACAAGATAACATTCATAATCTGAAGAGGAAATTTTACCTTTAATAGGATGCCCTTTGGTCTTATGAATGCAGGTGCAACATTTCAATGAGATATGCATGTACCTTTTGATGATTTAATCAGTATTGTTATGCAAATCTAGTTAGATGATCTTATAATCCATTCTAGAAAAAGAAGGAAGCATTTGGATCATTTACATGAAGTATTTGAAATATGTAGAAGATACAGTATTTCCTTTAATCCTAATAAATCTATTTTTGGTGTTACTGAAGGTAAGTTAATAAGGCATATTATTTCTAAGGATGGAATTTCAATTGATCCTGGACGTGTTTAAGGAATCAAAGATCTACTAACACCTGTAGATTAATCAGGTCTTAGGTCATTCTTTAGAAAAATAAATTTTGTACATAATTTTATATCAAACTTTGTTGATAAATCAAATCCTTTACAGATTTTGCTTAAGAAAAATCAGTTGTATTTATGGGATGTAGGAGTTGATTCTAATTTTAACAATGTGAAGAATGTTAATTGTAAGCACTCATGTGCTTGTTAAACCTGATTTGTCTAGGCCTTTCATTATTTACATTAATGTTGCAGATAAAGTAATAGGTGTTGTGATTATGCAAGAGGATAAAAGTAATAATGAAAGACCTGTTGGATATATGAGTTAGGTCCTGAAAACACAAAAACTAGGTATTATCTTATTGAGAAATTTGATTTATCTTTGGTTTCTTCTTTAATTAAATTTTGTCATTTGTTAATGGGAAATAAAGTTGTCATAAGATATAATGTGCCATTTTATCCTATCTTTTAAAACAACCTACTATTCAAGAAAGATTAATAAAGTAGATTTTAAGAATCCAAAAATTTGACCTTGAATTTGAAATATCCAAAATTATCAAAGGAAATGAATTAGAAAAGCATTTGGTTGAAAATGCTTCTTCTAGTATTAATGTCTTAATTTTATCTATTGATGATTCTTTAAATGCTAAACCTCTTTTTTAGTCTATGAGATTTATTGATTTTTCAAAAACTTTTAAGTTTGGACTTGAAATGAAAGATTGGGATTGTTTAATAGCAAAGATGATTGGTACAAAATTTAGATAAAAGACAAAGAAGGTCATTAAGAGTGTAAGATTTTAAAATTTGTTTACTTAAAAATATTTTGTTTTATCAAAATCAAGATGGTGTATTTCTAAGATGTCTAACTCATGCTCAAACTTAGAAGGTTCTTAGAAGATGTAACAAAGGTAGTTGTGGTGGTCATTATGCTTCAAAAACTACAACTTATAAGATTTTAAGTGCAGATTATTATTGGCCTGCATTATTTCAATATGCTTATAAGTTAATACACTCTTGTATGTCTTGTCAATTATTTATTGGTATGGATAAATTACCAGTAATGCCTCTGAATCCCCTTATTCTAAAAAAACCATTTTCAAAATGGAGAATCGATTTTATATCTAATATTCATCCTCCTTCTGTCAGTCATAGATATATTCTAACAATGACTGATTATTTCACAAAGTGGCTTGAATCAAAGGTTTTAAAAAGTTTAATGGCATTTGAAGTAATTACATTTCTTGAAGATTGAATCTTTTCTAGATTTGGGGTACCTATTGACGTAGTAGATTATACCCTCTAAAGGGAGGCTCAGCTCTCTTCATCCATGCGACAAAATGGAGACGTCCCTCTTGCTGTGGGTTGTAAATGTGAGGGATGAATCTCTAGATTAGGGGATAGCTCCCTTTGATGCACCTTGAGGCCCTAGATCTCCTACTGCTAATTATGGGGGGATGAAAAGGGAGATGAAATACTGAAAATGAGACCTAAGCTAAGAGGTGATGCACCAAAATAATTGGTCTCCTCAGCTTTGGAATACACTTTGCACAATGGGTAGCAATCATACACTTCATTTAGGTGAGAAAAACTTCCTTTCATTAATATTTCAATAGGGGGTCCTATGAAGATACAAGGAGGAAGAAACTAGCACTAGAAGTGTTCTAAGACACACTGTTGCATAGCCTATTCACTTGCATATACTTATTGAGTTAGTCATGCTTTCTTTTTCTCTCTTGAGATGGTCATCTTCATTGAAAATGCTCTCAAGAGTTACCAATCCTTTTGGAATCCTATTGGTCTTTAGTTGAATAATCTGCCCATCATATTGTTGTTGTAGCTTGGATTGATTTTTGGAAGCAAACTTAACTTCTTCCTGCAAGAAAAGTGCTATTTGTTAGTCACTTTCAAACACTTGATAATTAGTGACATTATCTACTATGGAAGGCCTCAAAATCACCTTTAAATGATGCTAACTCTTGTTTTGTCTCATCCCCTTTGGGTTGTCAAACTGAGCACCAACTACTGCTAGTCTATCAGCATGCTTGTTCTCCTCGCTTAGAATGGAAGTGATGTTGAAAGTAAAAAAGTTCTCTACAAGTTCCCATACTCTATGCTTGTAAGACTTAAGTAAAGAGTTATTGGTCAAGCTTTGACCTCTCACTTGGTTCATAATCAACTCACTATCTCCAAATACCTGTAATTCTTTGATTCCTCTCTTCTTTGCCCATTTTAGGATATGAACAAGGGCCTCATACTCTACTACATTGAAGGTGAAAGAGAAATAAAACCTAAAAGTTGAAAATTATTTATCCTTTTAAGGTGAAACCAGCATTGCCCCACCACTAGCTCCCAACTTGCTTATAGATTTATCTAAGAACAGCTGCCACAAACCATAGTCCTCTTGGTCTATCTTTATTAATTTTGGCATGAAAGCATATTTCTCATACATGAAATAGACTCCAAGACTAGCTTCTTCAATGAAATTGTAAGGATCATGCTTAAATTTTTCATTTCCCCATTCATCTAGGAGTAGGTCAACAACTCCTACAAGGGAAGATGATGTAGATTGATCCACCTGGAGCTTTTCTTCATCAATGATTGCATAGTTCACATTTACCACTTTGGGCATGTATGGTTCTAGGTGATCCTTTTGGATGGGCTATGACTCAATCTTCACTTTAGTTTCATACTCTGTCTTGAAAACCATGTAAGACCAATTGGCTACCAAGTATCCACCTATCTTAGATGTGAAATCCCTTGACAAGTAAAGAGTCAAGTAAGGAGGAACATCTGCCACTACCACATCATGGGGAATTGAGAAGGTTGGATGGGCATGGAGAGTCAAATTCAAGTCTCTTACCACTCCCTAGGTTTTAGGTGGTGATCCATCTAGCTATAGAACTCCTTTGGTCATTTGCTCATACTTGAGGCCTAGCTTATCAGTTATGCATTTGAGCATAACTAAGGTGCTTTCTCCACTATCAATGATGCAATTATGGACCAATAAATAACCAATAATTAAGGACAAATAGAAGTGAGGGACCTTCTCATCATTCTCTACTTGACCAGCCATGGGAGGAACCCCATGTACTACCAACACATTATCATTTCTTGTTGGGACAGCTTGCTCACCCAGCCCATACAATTCCTTTTAGAGTATATATTTTTGTCTTGGCAATGCTAAAGAATCCCACAATGAGATGTTCATGTTAATATTCTTTATTTGGTCCACTATATTGATTGAATGATTTCCCCCTTTAGATTTCTCCTTGGAAACATTCGTAACCTATGGTGCAACCTGAGGAGCTAAAGCTGTAATCATTGGCTTGAAATTGGGAAACTTTTAATTTGCTTATGGTCTTGGGGCTAATTTAGGTACACTTCCTACTTGATTGGGTAAAGGAGACGTGGTAGGTACTTGAGTGGTTGCTTGAGCTTCATCAATGGCTCTCCCTTTAGACTTGGTGTTGGATGCAACACCAACATTCTGATTACTTATGCTCTCCACATAGTTGACTACATAGAACTCTCCTTCTAAGTGATTCATGAGAGTAGAATTAGATTGAGCCTACATGTTGTCTATCCCAAGTTGTGTTGATATCTCAAAATTTGATACTTGGGCTGCCTGATCACCTTGTGCAGTCATGCTTTGATTTGGTAGCTCACTGGCATAAGCAACCTATTCTTGGCCATGCTCTAAGGGTGGATAGTTGGGTTGCTCCTGGACCAAATTATTTTGAGTGGGGACAAGAGCTTTGGAAGATGAAGGGGAATTTGGATTATAGATTTGATAAGGCTTGACATGTGTAATTTGACCTTGCCCTTGATTATAATTCTAGAAGGGAGGCCTATTTACTTGCCCAAACATCCGGTAGCCTTGATTTGGCCTATAACTCTGAGCTTGTTGTCTCTTGAGGGTAAGTAACTCATTGGTAACACTCTAAAATAGGCTCTTAACTTCATGGATGTCATTTTTAGGGGTATTAGTTGGCTTCTCTTGATTAAGCAAAAAAGCTAGTGGGCAAAGCAAGTTGGACTAAGGGCTGTAAATCAAGAAAGAATGGCATACGAGGTCTAAAGGCTATCTTTCCGGCTTGAACAAGGCAATTTTTAGCAACTATGGCTATCTCATAAGCAGCGGGTAGAGTGTTTCCACCCATGGACTATATCATGATAGCAATGTCACTATTCAGGGCCTTCAAGTAGTAAAGGAAAGCATAGCTTGGGTTTGGCCTCACAAGAATTGGGATCCTGTCTCAAGTCTTTGGAACCTTGTGTTAAAATTTTGCATAAACTCATGTGGGGCTCTTTTCATGTTGGTTAACTACTTAGCTAGAGACAAATGGTCACTTTTTCCCCAAAACCTATTGGTCAAGAGGTCCCTAACTCATTCCATGAGCCAACTGAGTTCATAAGTAAGGTCATATACCAGTCTAAAACTTTCCCTTTGAAGGACAAGGCTAGAAATCTAATGGCTACATTTTATTCAGTGATATTATGTATGTTGTAGAGGTTTGCTATGTTTCTAATATGCTTGATAGTAGTGATTAGGCCCTCTCCACTAAAGGGATGAAGAATTTTGAGAGATATCCCTAAATTTGGGTCATACTGTTGAAGGTTCAAGGGAATTTGATCATTAAAGGCCACAAAAGGGAAAGCCCTAAGGGTTGCCATGGTTGTGAAAGGATTCAACAGGGGTCTCCTTGAGTAGGTATATTTTATGGCTGACTTAGGAAAATGGATTGCTATGTAAGGGTGGGTATTTTCAAACCTCAGCCTTTTTGTTGAGTTCAAAGGTAACTCAACAAATTTGAAAGGGACACCCCTAGAAGATCTTGTAGTGACCTTTGGCATGGGATGTCAAGCTAGTCATTAACTAGAGACTTGGTTTCCTAGTGGAGTCACCAAGTGTTGAATATAGCTCTTTCTTTTGGATTTTTTAAAAATATCAAGACCAACACTAATCTTAAACTTGTAGGACATATAAATTGTCCCACCAGGCGTGCCAAAAATTATTGATGTAGTGGATTGCACCCTCTAAAGGGAGGCTCATCTCTCTTCATCCACACAACACAATGGAGACATCCCTCTTACCATGGGTTAAAAATGTGAGGGATGAATCTCTAAATTAGGGGCTAGCTCCCCTTAATGCACCTTGAGGCCCTGGATCTCTTACTACTAATTATGAGGGGGATGAAATGGGAGAAAAAATAATAAAAATGAGACCTAAGCTAAGAGGTGATGCACCAAAATAATTAGTCTACTCATCTTTGGCATACACTTTGAACCATAGACAATAAGCATGCACTTCATTCAGGTGAGAAAAACTTCCTTGCATCAGTATTTCAATAGGGAGTCCTATGAAGATACAGGGAGGAAGAAACTAGCACAAGAGGTGTTCTGAGACACACTGCTACATAGCCTATTCACTTGCCTATACTTATTCAGACATTTCATGTGACCTAAAAGAGAAGAAATCACTATGTACTAGATATGTTGGAATAAACTTATGAAAGCATGAAAAGAAAATGACTTAACATAAGATAAAACCATAGACATGCAAAAGTGCAAGCTCAAATGGAGGTAAAATGCTCTTTCTGATTCAAGGTAAATTCCTTTAGGGCTTCACCATACAAGCTGAGATCTCTTTTTCAAATGAGAAGTTACAAATATATAGAGAATTGGAAACAAGATAGCTAACAAATCAAGGAATGAAAACCCATGCTGAGTTAAACACTTTTGTAGAGACTAAAAGATCATGGTACTATCGTATTCTTTAAATTATGTATGGGAGAGCCATGTTGTAGATGTCCTAGCTACTACCCTTGCTATCTTGGGCCTAAAAAATCATGGGATACTCCTTTTATCAACTGACAAAGCCATCCCCAAGTTGTTGTGGTTAGACCATTCTCTCTTCAATGTTTAGACACAACTGGTTGTGTATTAATGGCTTGGCATGAAAACATGGGCTGCTCTCCTCTATAGTTTGAAAACCAATCTATTTTATTGGTTTTTGGTAGATATATTCTACCTAAATGTATTAACTCCTTTTATTGAGTTTTCTATGCCACTTATCTTGGTCTGAGTGGTCATTGATTATATCCTTTGTCTTTTTCAACAAATAAAATTGTTCCTTGTTTCATATTTTTTGCTTTGTCTTTGCCTGTGTTTTGTCTCTTTCCTTTAACTTCTCCTTTGTCTTGGCCTTTTCTTTGCTTGCTCTTTATGGGTGGGCTTTTCTTTGACATGTCTTTCGAACAAAATGTTTGAAGTAATTCCTTCAGACATTTTATCTTAAGGAATTCTCCTTAGCTTTATTCCTTTACGTTGTTGGCCTTCTAGATTTATATGACCATCAAAATTCTTTGGACAAAATGTCCAAAGGAATTCCTTTAGATATTTGGTCTGAAATAATTCAACCTTAGCTCACCTTCTTCAGTTTTCCTTCAGACAAAATGTTTGAAGGAATTCCTTCAAACATTTTGTCTGAAATAAAACTCCTTCCACTTGTCACTTTTCTCGAAGGGCAAGTGCCCTTCGGGCTTCTTATCTTTGCCCCTTTGCTTCAACTGACTGCCCTCTGAAAGGGAATTTTGAGCCTCTAGTTTCCCTTTAAAACTTTTGTATTGGTCCTCACGCTGATGAAAAGCCCTCTGAAAGGTCCATTCTACCTTCAAACATACCCTTTGAAAGTTTTGTAAAGGTCTGTTTCATCTTTGAAGTGTCCCCCGTAAGGGCATATACCCTTCAGGAAAATTGAAAATGACCCTACAAAATTCCCAGGTGCCCTCCATGGAAAAAAACTTACCTTAAGAAGAGTCTAAGACCAATTCGAGATCTTTCAAAGGAGTTACTCAAAAATCTTGAAGTAAAGATGTCTAAAAAAACCTGATTGCTTCTTCTTTACCCTTTTGAATTTGTGAATGACTCCAACTCATGAAATATTATAAGTCAAGTAATCTCACAAACTCAAATTGAACTAATCTGACCCTTATTAGGTTTCTGAACTACTTTTACTCATGAAAATTAGTAAGTAAAGTACTTTGCAAAACTTAACTTGCACTAGAACTAGCCATAGACCCTTTCAGGTTTGTCAAGTGCTCCTACTTATTACTTGTAAGGTTTACAAATAATGTTGTTCTGAGAACCTGATTTGCTTTGTGAGTGCTAGAAAAGACCAATGCTTGATGAGATAACACCTACATAAAAGCAACTCTTCCTTAATTTTTAAAGGGTTAAGACCTAGTTTCAGGGCAAAAGATCATGAAGAACAAGGATTCAAAGCAAAAAAAAAAGGCTGGGGGGGGGGGGGGGGGGGGGGGGGGGGGGGGGGGGGGGAGTGCCCATTTTGGCATGCAAGATTCAAAAAATGGTCAATAGTACCTTATGAGATTGTCTTAGATAATGGTCCTTAATTTGATTCTAATGAATACTTAGAATTTCTAGGAAGTTATTCTATTATTTCTAATCATTCATCTAAGTATAACCATTAAGGGAATGGACAAGTTGAGTCCACAAACAAAACTTTGATTTATATCATTAGGAAAATACTATATGAAAATAAACAAAATTGAAATATTAAAATATTTGAGCCATTATGGGTTGATGGAACTATTGTCAAAGCAACTATAGGTTACTCTCCTTTTGTGTTAACTTATGGTTTTTAAGCTAAACTTCCAATAGAATTATAAATATCATCTATTAATACAACTTTATAGTACTTATCAAAAGATACAAATATAATTGAACAAAGATTAAATGATTTAATAACATTGAATGAAAGTAAGCTTACTACTTTGCACAAGTTGAAAGAAGCCACAAAGAAGTTAAAAAAAATTTGACAAAAAAGTTTCAAATAAAATGTTTAAGGTTGGATATCTAATTCTTTATTGGGATAAAGCTCATGAAGATCCAAGTAAGCATCATAAATTTGATTCACTTTTGTTAAGACCGTATAGAATTATTGTTGTATTTGGTAAAAAAAATTCATTTACAATATTTGAAAATAATTTGGCTACATTATTTAGTCAATGGCCATCATTTAAAATTATTTGTTCAATAGTTTTTTTCTTTCTTGTTGTTTTTATTTTGTTTTGTTTATTTTCTTTGTTTACTTTTGGTTTGCATTTATTTCTTGTTCTTTGAATGGATCATTCTTGGTTACCTTAGTGAAGTTCATCAAGAAGAAGGAAAGTAGATGGAAACTGCAATATGTCTGTAAGTATTTAATAATGATAACATGATTTACATGAAATGATTTAGTCTTATTTTATAAATGAACTTGAAAATGGTTATTAATGTGTTTAAAATTATTACTTGTTTTCAAAATTAATACTTTTGAAATTAATTGTTTATTCAGTCTGAAATTCCTTTTCTAATTCTTCATATTCTTCATCCCACGTTGACCCAACACTTCATCCCTTCAAATTTTATAAATAAAGGGTTTCACATTCAGCTGCTTGAGAAATAATTAACCTAGATTGTACTCTCAAGTATTTTATCTTTAATATAAAAAATTTATATTTTGTTACTTTATTCCATTATCAAAATTTGCTAGCAAGGTCGCTAGTGTTGAGTTTATTTTTGACACCCCTCCTTTTCTTTCCTAAAACAAGTACTTTGAAATGATTCTATCATATTGATGACATTGTCGTAATGTCTAAAACTACCAGTTGTGGGTTTTAGTTCATTATGTCATTTGAATGTGCATTTTATGTTGAAATTTTTATTATGACATTGTATTTGGTGAAATGATTACTCTGTATTACATAGTGGTTTTGAAAGCATTTAATGGATTCAAAGAAAATATTTAGTGTATCCATATTAGTAGAATTTGTTCATCATGAGTATCAGTTAGTTATCAATTTCAGAATCTTCTGTGATACATAGGCTCATAAAACAAACAACATTTGTGATTAAGGGTTAAATGTCAATATGCTCAGTTGGTTTCACTTGATCATTATTGAATGGATGATATTTGTGGATCATAAGTTAAAATATCTATTGCTAAATCTAATGGTTTATTCAAATCAATATCCATAAGTGTTATTGATTTTTGAGACCTCAATATTTCTAAGGGGCTCAAAATAAACATCAAATACTTTGACATTAGTATTTGCATCATGACATACGGGTTGAAGGTATTTAATATTTGAAAAATAAGAAGTCTTTAATTCTTTTAAGGGTTCAATGTTCATTATATTAACGGTGGTTATGTTTAGTCGATTGAATTACGTGTCTTTTTGATAAATGCAAAGGTGGTAGAATGTTTACTTGAGTTTTTATGATCATGAGTTCGAACTATGGATTAAGTGGTTTTTAAGTGACAAGTTATGTGGTTTTAATGTGCATGAGATTTGGCATATATATTAGAATCTATTTTAAGCACCCATAATGTTTAACATTTAAATCTTATGTACTATGCATCGAATCAAGATTTTTAGATGGTAATTTAGTGGCAACTTTGGTCATGACTAATTTTGGCTGAGCTAAAGATAAGTATTGAAAAGTTTACCATCCAATCTTGGTCTAACACGTAGCTATTTAGTACTTTAATCTTGAAAAAATACAAAAGGCAAATTTTATTTTGTTAGTTGTCATTCTTTGACAAGCTCACTACGGAAGTGAAGCTTTAGATCCGAGGAAAAATAATTAAATTTTTTTGAACAATCTGTAGGTGAGGTGTGTTTATATTTCATGAGAAGAAGGAAGTATAAGGTATTATGGAATCTTAGCTAGAGTGGGTTATGAAATTTATGAGTTTGATAGAGGTTTTTTTAATCATATACTTAGTTGGTTTTACATGCAAGTGTTTATTTTTCTTTAATGAAGAATAATACAGATTTTACTTTGCATTATTTTAAAAATATTCACTAAAAAGGATATTTGAAGCATGCAGTATGTAGAGGTGTTATTCTATGAAATGAAATTGATGAATTTATGTTTGCATGTTATTTATTTTCAGCAATCTTTTTGAAATAGTCAATTATAAGGTCATTTTGGAGATGCAAGTTGTTTGATGTGGATCTGAGTAGAACATTTGAGAGTTTTGTGAAGAATATTTAGAAATTTTTACATGCAATTCATCATATAATGGTTTTGGTATGAGCATAATTTGTTTTCAAATTAGATGTTATAATTAATATGGAATTTATTGGTATATTTCACATTTAAGCTTCGTTTAAGAAATATAATTATTTTCTAGTATGACAAATAAAAAGAGAATGCCTTCAAAATATGAGACTTTTATCATGAGTTGTTGATAAGAATGTTGGATTCAATTGGCATTTGAGTATGAATTTTGTATAGTGTTGGTTTGCCATTTGGTTTCTTGGTTTTTGAAGTAAGATACAGATCTCTAATTTTTTATTGAAGACATCTTTATTGGAAGTTTAGATATATGAAGAGGGTTTGGTATCAAGTTTCAAAAATGTTTTTCACCGCATGGTTTTTTCTTAAGAAGAGATATTTGGCAATATCATTATCATCTCAAGCAATTTCCTATTTTTATGTCACTGATACACTAGTTGTGTTAAGACAAATTTAGACCGCAATATGTGGAAGTGACTTTTTTATGTTTGCTTGAAATATGAGAAAGTTGTGTTTTGGAGGTTTTTAAAATTTTGAAGGACAATCAATTTTGTAAATTTATAAATTAATTTTATATCTTTATCTATTGATCTTTTGATAACAGTGGATGGAGTTTTGTGAGTGATTGATTTCAGTTCTTATCAGATTGTGTTTTGTCTTGATTGCATATTATTTTTCAAATTTCAATCTTTATATATATATATATATATATATATATATTCAAGACATTGAATATATGGGTTGTAGATTTTGGTATGTGGTCTCCAAAGAGATTTGATTGATTTAATTTATTTTTAGAATGTCAAGGTGGACACCCCAAATTCAAATAATGACCAAGTAAATTCTCAGAGAATAGATTGACCTGAGAATATGGAAAATTCATTTTCTCATATTTTTGTGTCTAAAGGTCATTTCTCTGTTGGTAGGAGGTCAAGTAGAATTTTATCAAGACATTTCAATAGGGTAACTCATATGTCAATCCACTTTTATGTAGTTGATCCTACTTTCTGGAATGTGATTGAAGCCTTGTTGTTTAACCCTATAAAGGCTAGAGGAAACTAGGGTATGAGGACTTATTGGAGAAATCGTCCATATGGACATGGAAATTCAAGTGGTTCTCAAAGAATACAAACTAATTTACAATCAAAAAACAATTCTATTTCTTATCATTTTCCTGATTAGAATGATCAGTTGCTTGAAAATAATTTACAATAAGTTGCTAAGTTGCACTCTCATGCTTTAGTGCCTTTAAACCAAAAACTTTCATCTCATAAACTTGCTATTCCATATGCAACTTGCTCTAGGCTTAAACTTGCATATTTTCTTCATCATCTATTGAAGGAACATACAACAGTACCACTAAACCAAAAAAGTAATAAATCAATTCTTTAGCATCACCAATAGTCACCAAGATGGTAAAAAAAGTTAAGCTGGAGATAGATGATGAAAAAGATGAAAATACAATTAAATTGATCAAGTTCTCGATAGCCACCATGACTCACACTAAATACATAACTGATAAGGGTTATCCACTTATTAAAATGTTGATAGATTTAGATGATGATTAGAAGTGTTTAGGGATATTCTGTTACTATTTGATACTTTTTATATACTTTGTTTTAATTTTGTTTGACAATGGTTTTATAGTTTAATACATTTTTAGATAGTTTATTTTGATATGGATGTTTAAAATTATATATAATACATATGGATAAAATTTTAGATGTGATATTTTTCATTTAATAACTTATGTTATTTTAGATATTTTTCATAAATTATTTTATTTAGGTGATTATAATGTCTACGGGCTCCCACCCAATTAAAGTCAGTCTCCTTGATTTATTATTTTAATTTTTGATCTTAAGACTCATTTTAAAAAGTCTAAATGAGTTAAATGATAACTAAAATCCAATTAACTTAATTAAAGTTAATTAAGCCATAACTAATAACTAACTAAAAGTCATTTATAACTTATTCCTTAACCATCTTTAAAGGAATTGATTATAAAATAAGATCAAAGTGACATAAAAAAGAGAGGAACATTACACAAGTATTTTTGAAGACTTTGATTTGATTTAAGTTCATCTTCATACTTCTTTTTATGCAATATCTCTAAGATAAACAACTCTTATAGATTGTTCAAGGATACTTTCTCTGATGGTTAAGTAACTTACTTAACAAGCTCAGGGATATCTAGGTTTCTTTGTTCAATTTATAAATCGATTATCTGAAAAATGTTAAGTTCAATATCTCATGATGATTGCAGATTTGCAATCATATAAGCAGAATCTAATTACTTGACCTAAATATTGATGAACACTTTGATGTGTGCGACATTTTTTTTATCAATTCATATTGTACTAATTGTTATGTTAAAGACTTTTGCATCAGAAATAAAATAGAACAATGTGATCATATGGTTCAGGAATATTATCTATAACCAGAATAAATCCATTTATCCAAAACGTCATAAGTTTCTATCTCTTTATCGACTAACATCCATTTCGTTAGAGTTTCACTTATAAACATCATATCCAGTATTTCCATTTGTTGCCGGGTCCAATGTCCATTAAGCATTTGGACAAAGATGCCATCAAAAAGATTAACCCAACATATACATTGTCTGTTTGGAACTTCAGACCATTGAGGAGGAGGGTTAATCAAAGCGTCATTAGCTTTTTGGCATACGGTATTTTCAGCCATAGTGCTACCATGTTTAAATATTAAAAGCTATGTCCAGTACCAGTCTCTATCTTCATCATTCAAGGGCTCAGAGAATGAAGGGTAATGGGCCATTATTAATTTTACAAGGTGCCCACTACGGCTTCCCTAACAGAATAAATAGATTGTTCAATTTTTACAAATATCTACAATTTGAATGATTGTCGTTCATTCAAACGTAACCTTTTGGGTTCAAGGTTAAAACCATGAACTGCACTCCAAAGCTACAAACTTTAGGAGGAGCTACAGTGACTTTCTATGAACTATGTCAGATAAATCTACGGACTCTATAGGATAGGCTGCACTAGTCTGAGTGACTGCGTCAGTCAACTATCATCAGGAAGGCTGAAGAGAATTTGAAAACATAGAAAGATAATTAAAATCTTTCCCTAGGTTCAACATATGTTGTTGACACACCCATTCGATGTCATGTAATTTTATGAATTACAATTCGAGAACTCTGCGCATTCTAATCATTTAAACCTACACAGACAAAACAAATAAAATATTAACAAACAAAATATTTACAAAATCAATTAATCATGTCTCTGGTCATTGAGTCTGCCAGACTGTTTGCTGAGCCTTTGATCCATTTGATTTTGAAATCAAAATTACTAAGCCAAAGATGCCATCTTGCAATTCTTCCTTGTGCAAGATCTTTATCAGGGTATTTATGCATAAGTGTAACCATTGTTTGGCTATCGGTTTGAACTAAAAAATGGACAAGTTTCAAAAAGATCTTAAATCTCTTAATACCATTAAATACAGCCAGGATTTCCTTTTCATAGATGTGGTATCTTTGTTCTGTATCTGAGAATGTACCAAATCTATAACCACATATCTGAACTTTCTTATCTAGAAATTGCTGAGTTAGAACTGCTGGCCAAGTTTTTGCACTAGCGTCAGTATTCAAAATCAAATAGAAATTCTCAATTGGTAAATATAATGGAGGGAGATGGTTACATCTTTCTTTTATTGTCTATATGGCTCTTGTGCTATCTTCACTCCATGGTAATGCATCTTTCTTCAAGTGGCATCTGAGAATTAAACACCATGATGCCAAATCTTCAAATAAATTAAAGAAATAATTTAGGCATCCCAAAAATCTCTGTAATTGCTTCTTGTCACAGGAAAACTTTTAATTTTCTACAAGATATGGTCTTGAAGTAACACTTTTCCTCAAGAAAGATGCAACCCAAGAAACTTAATGTCTATCATCCCTATTTCCATTTTACTGGGAGATAAACATATGCCATGTTCTATTATCTTATCATACAAAAGATGAAGGTGTTGGAGATGAAAATTTATAGACTTACTAAAGATGAGGATGTCATCAATGTAGACTATGCAAAACTCATTCAATTCTTTTAAGGCATTGTCCATCTTTTGTTGGAAGTAAACTGGTGCCATTTTCAACCTGAATGGCATGACATTCCATTCATACAATCCTTAGGTGACCATGAAGGATGTTTTGTGTTTATTTTCCATGCTTAATTTTACTTGCCAAAATCCAGATTTATAGTCAAATTTAGAAAATATAACTGCATCACATGCTCACTTGATTAGATCAGAAGTAAGTGGTAGTGGATAATTAAATGACTAAATAATATCATTAAGGGGTTTGTAATTAATATAGAACCTCTTCTTACCACGCACTTGATATAAATGCTTATTTACATAAAATCCTGCACATGCATAACTTGACTTGGAAGGCTGGATAAAACCACCTTTGAGAAGTTCAGCTAATTCTATGTCTAACTCTTTTCTTTCTAAGGGGCTGAAATGGTATGGTTTTTCCTTTGGAATCTTCTGTTCATATCCTTCCTTAAGTAGGATTCAGAATTCTTCAAGCTTAGGTTTCCAATACTGTAATGGATTCAGACTGCTACAATTGTTAATAAACTTCTGCTTGATTTCTGAAAACATTGATACCTGGATATTTCTGTCATGCTAAACTATTCTTTGAATCTTCTACTAAGATTGTTGTTCAGTATGGCTTTTAACCTGATTGATCCAGTCTTCTGACAAATTGACTTTCGCAAATATATTAGATGCTTCTTTTAAGACTGGTATCTTTACTTTAATATCTCCATTATTAATTTGTACAAAATCAGGTGTTTGCATGAATGGAGAATGATGTAGTAGGAATATATTTCCTAATAATATATCTACATCAGAGGTGAAGAATTCAATAAAAGTAATTTCAAATAGATTACCCTGAATATACACTGGTACATCTTTTACAACCCTACCAAAGTGTAGTACTTCACCTAAAATCATAGTCCCTATATATCCCTTATCATAGTTCTGCCATAATTCAGTAGGCAATGCTTGTGTCTTGGCAAAACTTCTTGGACTCCCTATGTCTACAAAAGCATGTAAGATATAACTTTTATATCCAAGAAACTTGAAAGTGAGAGGGATATATATACTATACTTAGGGGACTTGATGGCCATTACTGGTGCTTCATCAGGAGTATCTTCTAATTTCTTTACAACTTCCTTGATGAATGCAACATCATTTTTTACCTGTTTCAATGAACTAGCCATTTTGGAGATTATAGTTTTCAGAGAGCTCACCTCTGCTTTTACTTCAAAAACTATCTCCAGTGTTTGACTGAGATCTAAAGAATCAACCCTGGTTGATCCTTGTTTATATATTCCTTCTGTGGGAATATCTGAGCTAGAATGCTTTCCTGATTCTTCATCCAAATATGGTCTCTGTGGGAGGATCTGAGCATTCCATTTAGGCATGATGTATCCATGAGCTAGTTTATCTTTGCTGGCATGTTTCCTTGTATGGATACTAGCTAAAGCTTTGTCAGCTTTAGTCCTATTGTCTGAACCTCTGATCATCTGCCAATCTGGCTTTGCTGGTTTAACTGCTTTGAGGGCTTGCTTCAATTGTTTCTTTTCTTTTGTAAACTTAGCTAGTTCTGATTTATGTTTATACATAGCAGTGCTGATTTCATCCTTAGAGTAGGCTTCTCTAAAGATATCCCTTGTGGATAGATTTAAGAGATTTGACTCTGTAACTACTAATTCCTTTTTGAAGAGATGTTGAGCTAAGCTATCATGAATAGGAGTATCTTCATCTTCTGATGTGGATGGTGTCAAAGCTGGTTTCTTGAGAAACTTGGCTCTAGCCATCTTATCCTGATAGGCTTGAAGCATGCCTATATATCCAAGATGATGATCTGACTCTGAATCAAAATCAGTAATAACTATGTAATAATCATTTGGATCATCAGAAGGAATATCATGAATATCTATCAAATCCCACCCCGCTTCTGTATAATAAAAATCAAAAATAGCATGGGCTGGGAGATTTTTACTTTTGCCTGGACAGTCAGTCGCATAATGGGGACCATTGAAAATATAACATTTAATGTTAGGGGGTACTATCCGAGGTGTACTTCGATGGTGAAGTATCTTATGAGGTTTCTCGAATGATTTCCAATGGGAGAACCGCTTTTTATTAAGCTTATGAGGCTTAAATTTCTTTTTCCTATGGTTAGAGGTATGTTGGGGAGATAAATGGCATCGATATTTAGAATGCTTCTTATGTGCATATCGATGAGGAGAAGAATTGCAATGGCAAGTCTTCTTAGGGTGACATCCCCATGACTTCGTAGGACCATCAAATTTACAATAAGAATTTAAATTACAACTAGAATTATAAGAATCTAGATGGCTGTCAACTAGCTTTTGTTGGCATTGTCTAGTCAATGTAGTTTGAACTAGGCTAGTTAATTATGTCAAAGTCACATTCTGAGGGGAAATATTTCTCTTTTCTAAATAATGTCTCACCCATTCTCCTAACATACAGGGTAAAGAATTTAAATAGGTTTCTTTAACCCAAGGTAAATTAGATTCACCAGTTTCATAAGCAAGAATCTGAAATTGTAAAGTGTAAGGAATTAGTTTATCTAAATTACAAAGCTTCATATTATACAGGTTAGATTTAGCTAAAGTTAAATGTCTAGTCTTGTTAGCTGTAAATTCTGTAAGGATAGCTGCTTGAAGAGCTAGCAATCCTCCTTCACATATCTGGCTTTTGCTAAGCCAAGGAATAGGAATTTTTGTCTGTCCTGGAGGCGCAACACCATTTACTTTATTTTTTTGGGTCCACCAATTTTTTAATTTTCCTACCATCAGACTGGTAGCATGAAGAACTCTTTGAGATTCTATAGTACCAACTGGAAACTTGATATTTTTCAAGGTTTTAATCCATAGAATAATGTGATCATATGGTTCAGGAATATTATCTATAACCAGAATAAATCCATTTGGAGGATTTACCTTTAAGGGACCTTCTTCTATATTATCATCTAGTATAGAAGTCTAGAGTTTTCCTTTTTTCTTCTTATCTTCTGTATAATGTACAGGTGCTGGAGCAGGGATAGATGGATGTGTGTGCTTTTCTAGTAGAGACAATTTTTCGAGGCATCTATGCATACTAGAAATCACATTGTCTTCATATATTCCCATTTCTTGATCACTACTAGAACCAAAACTAGGAAGTGACTCATGGGGAGAAACAATACTCATCTCATCACTACTAGAGATGTAGTCTATGGCTGCCACTGGGTCAAATGACTATTGTACTATCTGTATCCAATCAACATTTGATTCTGAAGACTCTAAAATATGAACAACTTTTATACTTAAAAGGTTAAATTTTGTAGCTAAATGTTTAACACTTAAATCAGATTCTACTTGCTTCTGTTCATTAGTCTTTTTTGTGACTGGAAACTTACATGGGAGTACAAACTGAACAGTAGATGCAGAATTTGATTCTTCATCTAGTTTTTCTTCTGTGCAAACCAAACTAGCTAAAGAATATTTTGTGGTAACAACATGAAGAATCAAATCATTATGTACAAGATCAATCTTGTTATGGAGTTGATCTACTTTGTTGTTAACAGTACTGACTAAAGCTTCTACCAATTCTACAGAATTGTCTATCTGAACTAGATGTTCTGAAAGTTCTACATTTTGATTGCTAATGTGTTATATTGTTTCCTTTTGTGAATCACATTTCTTATGTAAAGACAAATGTGAATTAACCATAGAATCTAAAATAGTAGCAGATTTTTGTGCAGACTTATGTATTTTATCTAGTTTTTGTTTTGATGTAGCATTATTTCTTCTTCCATTTCATCTAACATTTTGTTTGTCCTTTCTAATCTTTCTAAAGTAGACAAACAATCATTAGCTATGTTATCTATGTTAGCCTGTGCAACTCGCTTCCATGAGGCTAACCAATTTTTCTGTTTAGTTCCTGCTTTCTGCTTAGTTCCTACAGGAGCTTTTATCACTGCTTTATGTTGACTCCATTCATTTCTATCTACATCATAGATAGAGTGTTCCTCATTTGGCCATCTACCAAGGGTGTAGTGCTCAAACTCAAAATCTTCTTCATTTACCTTCCCTTTAATCTTAACAATTTTTTCTTGATTAGCTTGGGGAAGTCTATGTTTGTGTGAAGAGATCATACCAATGTGTTCACAGGTGAAACTCATTCCTTTAGGTAGAACATTGTGTTCCAGAGTTTTTGCTTCTCTAAGGATTTGTTCTTTGGTAACTTTGTTACTCAGGAAATCCATAAAGCTGGGACATTGGGCTATTTTTTGGAGGAATTCTATACTCAATGGTTCAGCAAAAGTAGAGGCAAAAGACATTCTAGTAAATTCAGATGAACGTAGAGGCTCTGATACCAACTGGGCACGATAAACTTTATTTTACCGAACTCTACACTTGTCTTACAAGAAACAGTAAAGAAATAGAGGGTTCATACAACTCACCCAATTTTCTTTGCACAAGTGTCTCTGCTTGTCTTTAACTTCACCTGCAACCCTGATGCAAATTTTGGAGCGCACACATCTGCTTCCTACCTCTGACGCCTGTCCTTTAGCTTAAGCGACGTCTTACTTTGATTGACTTCTCTTACTCTCAGTCTTAGACACACATACGCAAGTTGTAGATTAACTAAAGCTTTGCTTTGAAACTCAACAAAAAATATTATGCTAGAAGTATGGAACAACTTCTTTTCTATTAAGCTTGAAAAACCAAATCTAGACTTGCAAAAAAATAAGCTTCTGAGAGAGATTTCTTAAAAAATATTTAAGAGATATTTCTTCAAAATATTTGAGGCCCTTAATACATTGCAAACATCCAATATATAGGAAAGATTGGGAATCTTTTGGATGACTGGGTGACTGATAGGTTCTGGGATTAAAAACTGGATCTCTAAAAGGTATGTCGATATTTTACAAAAGTAAGGACACATCATAAAAAGACAAACTGACTAAAATATTCCATGTTTATTTTATTATTTGCAGGGTATGATCAACATGATCAGTGACAACTACTGACGTTACCATGGGCCATGTGGTTCACGGTCGGATAATGAGTTATATCCACTACTATTGTTGTGGGTCTCACTTGAGTCATATTCTAGCAGAAGGGCTAGGCTATCATCAGGACTCATATAGCTGTCTTCGTCAGGGTTGCTGGCAACCACTAAGGTGTCCATGCCATAGCACTCATAAATGTCGGCATACGGGTGATTACTAGAGGAGGCTTCATCACGTGGTCCATCATCATAATGTCGTCTAGTGTATTGCCACTCAATCTAGTGGAGATGGGCCATGACATGGTCAGGAGAATAATCTGGACATGTATCAGGACAGTCATAAATCTCTAAGTAGGCATCAGGTAAACTAGGCCAAGCCGTAAGGCCATTACTAATCACAAGTTTAAGTGTCAGTTCCATGCGAAGAGGAAGATAGGCTACAATATTATGACGTGGAAAATGTTTAGCAATCCATTTTTCTACAACGTCATAAGTTTCTATCTCTTTATTGACTCATAAAATCTTTGTTTAATTTTTTTTTTAATTTGTTTTCTCTTTTGTTTATTTTTAATTTAGGTTTTAGTTTAATTAGTTTGTTTAATTAAGAGTAGTTTGAATATTATTTAGTTTCTTTGATAAATTTTTGACTTAGATTTTTTTTTTTTTTAGTTACTAGTATTAATTATCTGACTTTAATTAACTTAAGTTATTTAATTAATATCTTTGTTTTTTAATCACTCTTAAGTCTTTGGATTAAACTTAGTTTTATTTTGTTTTTAGTTTAAATTAAGTTTATAGATTCTTTCTTCAGGTTTATTGTGACTTGATCTTCATGATAGATTTATTTTATGCATTAGATTAATTTTGTTTTCCTATTTCATTTGTTTTTCTTTTCTTTCTTAGATTTAGTATATTAGATATCTCTTAATAATGTTTGTTGTTACTTTGGTTTACAATGTAATCTTTTGTTCGTGTTTTTCTAATTTTTTTTGTTTATTTTCATTGGATCTATTTTGAGTCTAGCAAAAACATATTATATCATTTTTTAAATCATAAATATTCATAAGGAATAGAAATATTTCCTCAAGAGTTTATCTAATTCGTAGGTCTTCTCTATTGGATAGGATTGATTACATAATCATATATGTTTCCTTCTTTCAAAAAGAACATTTGATTTCTAAATTAATAATAGAGAATTATTGAGTATTTATCATACTTGTTATTGATTATTTAAAAACCCTTTTACGCATCTTCTAGATCCTTTTTGATCTTTTAGACCAAAAACTATTAAACTAATATGATTCTACTTTAACCTTCATGATAGGTGAAAGGGATGATTCATTGGCATAACAAATTTAATCAACACATCCCTCACTGATAAAGAGCGTGACTATATTATCACTATTCTGATAGATTTTATTAATATCTTTCCATGGGCTTATTCAAACATACTAAGCTTGGACCCTAACTTGGTTGTGCATCAACTTGTGGTACATCCAGATGTTAAACCAATCAAGCAGAAGTTGAGAAAGATGTACCCATGCATTTTTATTTTAGTGAATAATGAGATATAAAAATTAATGGGAGTTGGATTCATCATACCACTGGACTATTCTGAATGGATATCAATTGTAGTTCCAATAAGCAAAAATTCATAGGGCATACATGTGTCCTAAAGATGATTTCTCTCTACCCAACATTGATATAATTGTTGACTCAATTTTTGGGTATGAGATGTTGTTCATCATGTATGGCTTCTCTAGATACAACTAGATTAAGATAGCTCTAGAGGACCAACACAAAACTGTGTGCATAACACCATGAAGAACATTCTATTACCAAGTCATGCCTTTTGGCTTGAAGAATGTTGGTGCCACCTATCAACATGTCATGATTGTGATCTTACATGAAATGATGCATGATATAGTTGAGGACCATATTGATGATATTCTATCAAAATCAAGAACATGTGTCGAACACCCTGACGTTCTATAGAGAATTTTTTGAGAGACTTTATGAATACAAGGTCTGTCTAAATCTTGAGAAGTGCATCTTTGGTGTTACTTCAAGAAAATTGATAAGACTAATTATGTTATAGATTAGGATTAAAGTGGATCCTACTAAGGTAAAGGCCATTATGGAAATGCCTCCACCTTCTAATCTGAAATAACTCCACAACCTGCAAGGTAAAATTCAATCTATCTATAGGTTTATTTCATAGTTGGAAGACAAGTGTCATCTTTTTATCACCTCTAGAAGAAAGGAATCACTTTTCAATGGGATATAGAATGTCATCAATCATTTACAAAACTCAAGGCATACTTGGCCAACCCACCAATCTTGAGACAGCCAACACCTAAACAACCAATTTTTTTTACATATCAACCATAGAACATGCACTTGGGATACTCTTAGCCCAGCATGATGACCAAGGCAAAGATAATTTAGTCTATTATTTGAGCATAACACTCATAACATATGAGCATAATTATAAACCTATTGAGAATGCTTGTTTGGAAATGGTGTTTACTTCCTAAAATTTGTGGTACTACATGCTGAACAATAAAACTATTGTTATTGCTAAAGTAGACCCTCTCAAATATTTATTATCCAAAGCAACTCTTATAGGTTGCATGGCTAAATGGATCGTGTTCTTGAGTGAATTTGATATTAACTATTAGAACTAAAAGGATATCAAGGGGTAGGTCATTGCATATCAATTTGTTGAAGATCCTATTATAGATACTCAACCACTCACATTTGATTTTCTAAATGATTATATCATGGTGATGGAAGAAATGGCTCATGAACTTGAACAACAAAAGTTATACTTTGATTGTTCATTTACATCTCATGGATCTAGGTCCAACATTTTATTGGTTAAACCACAAGGGGACTTTATTCCCAAGGCCTTTCATATCAACTTCAACTGCACTAATAACATGTTCAAGTATGAAGCTCTTATTATAGGACTTATCATGCAATATAGTGGGACATACAATAGTTAATGATTTATGGGGATTCCTAGTTAATCATTAATCAGACTACAGACTAGTACTAGACTAAAGATGAAAATATTGTACCCTACAATCACATTGTGGATAACATCAAGTCACATTCTAAGTCCCTACAATTTGAATAGGTGCCAGAATCCAATAATAGATATGTTGATGTAATGGTAATAATTGGGTCCATGGTGCAAATTATTGGTAGTGTTAAAGAGTATTAATTTCTCATTATCTTATATAGCCTACTCATATATTTCCATATTTATAAAGGGTTTATATAATTTCTAGTCCCAATCTCTTACTTGAACTTCCTTGGTATCAAAACATTTATAATTATTTCAACAACCAAGTTTTTCCCCCTGACCTTTCACACAATTGCCAAAAGATATTCGTTCATTACCTAGTTTGTTATACCCTCCTTAGGAACATGCTTTATCATAAGGGCTATGATGGAATTCTTATTCAATTTTTATCTTTGAGAAAATCAACGTTTGTGCTTAAGGATGTCCATGAAGGAATGTGTGGGGCCCACACCAATAGTGTAGTCTTAGCCAATAAAACTCCTCAAAATAGGGTATTTTTAGCCCAAGATGGAAATAAATGGTTGAAATTATGTCATTAGGTGTGTTGCCTACCAAAAACATGGTAATTTTATTCATACACCTTCTTTTCCACTACAACCGATCACTACACCATGGCCGTTTTCTACTTGGGGTCTCAATCACATTGAGAAAATAAACTCACCATCCTCTAATAGCCATAAGCACATTCTCACTGTTACTGAGTATTTTAAAAACTGGGTTAAGGCCATTTATCTCACTTACATCACCAATAAATAGATATCTAAGTGTATCCATTACCATATCATCTGTCGATATCGTATCCCAACCCAAATTATATCTGATAATGGTGGCTCATTTGTGAACAAATATAACCCATAAGGCAATGATCAAGCCGAGGCATCTAAAAAAAAACATTATTTTAATCCTTAAGAATATTTTCAAAGATGTTAGCTATAATGAAAAAAAATTCTACCCTTTAGGCCTATCACACTAGTCATCACACCCCTAAAAGAGCACTCCATATTCCCTAGTTTATGGCACAAAGGCTATTATCCTGGTCATGGTAGAGCTACCTTCATTGTGGGTATCCTTGGAGCACATTTTGGATGATGAAGATTATATATTTTCCAGATTACACGAGCTAGAACTTCTTGATGGCAAGCATTTAGCTGCCTTGGACAACTTGAGAGCATATTAAAATAGGTTGTGTCGTAGCTATAATAAATGTATTCTCCCTTAAGAGTTTTAATTTGGTGACTTGGTATTAAAGGAAAACCAAAAAAACACTAATGTTGAATGTAAAAATAAGGGTAAGTTTCAACCCATTTAGTTGGGCCCATATGTGATTACAACAAACTATAGATCGGGGTTATATAGATTGGCTATTCCAAATGGCAAAGAGCTCCCAAAACCCATGAATATTGTACATTTCAATCATTTCTACGCTTGATAATTATTTGAGCCATTGTCTATAAGATCCCTTACTTTAGGGTAACTTGTATTGTATTCATTTATTATTTTATTATATTTATATCCTCTACCATTTTCCTCTAGACCATTGTAACATGGATTGTTTCACTCTAGATATTTGTTAATTGGATAGTTTCTATTTCATTACCCTTGAACCATTATAACTTGGACCATTGTACCTAATCCTAATTATAATTCATCAGTGTTTAAAACATTCAACGATCATTCTACGAAGTAGTTTAGCTAGATCAATATTTGCAGCTTCTTTTACATACAAGTATACAAGGGTATGTCAGCACATGGTTTTTTCCTACTGCATGGTTCCCTAGTATTTATTCACCATTGTGTATTGTTCTAATTTTACTACTACTTGGTAATTAGTGTTGCCTTCATATAGATCAATGTACCATTGCAATCTATTTAGTTGTAATACACATTGTAATTAGTTTAGCTGTCATTTAAACTCTTACCTGTGGAAGTGTATCTCCTCAAAAAATTAGTTCCGTATACCTTTGTTTATATTTAATTTCTCTTGCTTATTCCAAAAACACAAAAACATTAGAAAATTGATATGATAAAAAGACCAAAAGCATTACCCTGTACCTTTGATTATTATGATCCTAAATGCTCTCATCATTTTACAAGCAACCTAATCCACACTCTCACCATTTTGTGAGCTGAACTGATTAGTCTCTCATAATTTTCAATCGAGTTGAGACACTTAGAAAACCCCTAAGCATTTGTAAAATTTATAGAAACCCCTAAAATTCACAAAATCATGAAAATTGGCTTAGAATTTCCATTAGAGATATAAAGCCATCAATTTTTTTTAAGATGGGCCATCTTGTTTGTTTATACCACCTTGGTCTTTCTCCTCCCATTTTTGGGAGAACTACATTGGTTTAACGTGCACACAGACTATGTGGGCAACACTTGGATACATGGAGTATCTCAAGTTAGCTCGACCATGCTTTTCTTTCTCTTTCAACCACTCTTGTGCCTTAAGGATTCTATGACTTCTATCTATTTTACAAGTGATCACTTGTCCTTTAGTTTCCTAATCCTTATTTTCCTCATCCTACGCTCTTAATGTTTTGTGAGTTATTTATGCTCTCATTGTTTTGCAAGCTTTCTCTCTTTCTCAACCTTAGATGCAGTAAACACTCTAAATTCTCGATTAAGTTTATTTGTGGATACTTGTCTCTTACCTTCTAGTGTGGTTTTAACATAAAACTATACTTTCTTTTTTCACACACTCATTATTTTGTGAGACCATTCCCATATTACTCTACACATTAATCATGTCTTCTTCTCCTCAAAATTTCTTTTATCCCATATCCTAGGACAACTACATATGGATTGAAGTTCATGTTGGACCTTATGTCCATAGGAATATGTAGGCAATGTCCACTTGCCTAGTGTATCTGGAGTCAGTTTGGCTACCCCTTATTTTTCTTCTATTCCTCCCCCCATTTTTGTTTATTTTATTGCCTCTTATAGCTTGGAGGCAATTTTTATTTGTTTTGAGTCATTGTCCCTATTACTTGGGGATAACTTTGTATCATTTGTTCATATGTTTTTGTACCAGTGTCATTGTCACTTAGCTTAGGGGTCACCTTATTGCAGAGCATAATGCCTCTATTACACGTGCACGAGTAATTTATTTTTTGTCTACACTAACATTGTGATTAACCATTATTTGTGTGTGTTTATTTTTATGTGTTTAGAATATTTTGTGTACTACATTCTTCTTTGCTTTGGATTGTTTAGTTGTTTTAATTATCTCTTAGTTTATCTTTATTGGTGTCTTGTTGTTTGTTCATTTGTTTATATTCGTGTTTTGTTGTGTATTTATTTTATTTATTAGTGTTTTGTTGTGTTTTTATTATTATTCTGTTGTGTTGTTATTTTGTTTATTGTTATTTTGTTGTGTGTTCATTTCTTTTTATTAATGTTTTATTGTTTTTCTATATGCTTTTATTTGTTATTTTGTTGTCCTTATTTCTTTTTATTGGTGTTTTTTTGTGTGTTTATTTTATTTATCGCATTTTTTATTTATTTTTAGTGTTGTATTTGAATACATTTCATAAACATTTTGAGTCTAGCCTTACCTTGGGCTTGACTTGTTTACATTTGTATTTAAATTATTTTATTAAGTACACCTTGTTAATGCATGGGTCTTGATTATTCATATCTTGATTCTAGATTATTTCCAATTTGTCCTTATTTAGTTTCATTGTTTATTTGTGTTTCAATACATTCTTGTTCCTACTTAAGTCTTGATCCTTTATATCTCGATTTTAAGTTTGTTACATTTTTGAATTTTATCTTATTTTTATCTTTTTCTTTACTTTTTTTTTGTTTATTTGTTTAAATGTCAATAGTTTTAACTTTGGTTTTGGTATATTTTATCATTATCCTTAGTTATAAATATTCACATTTTAACCAATCAATTTTCAAAATAAATGAAATGTTACTATAATTTAGTAATACATATGATGCATAATTTCATTTTTGCTACATTACAAACTAAGTGCTCCAAAGTAAAATAGTCAATGTAGCACCAAATAATATCTCTAAAAGCACTATCTTACGTATCCGCTACTTAAATAGGATATCCTACACTAGAAACCAAAAATTGGAAACAAACAAGACTCTCTATACATGATGTGCATCTCCTGACATACACAATGAGTTGTGTTGACTATTTCTATGATTAGTTTAGGACATGCATCTCTTAAATTATCCTCTAGACTCTAGTCATACACTAAAGAGAACAATAAAAACATCAATATCCATATGATAACCAAGGACGTGCAACTCCTAACATTAGCATATATCATCATATCATAAACAAGATCAAAATAAATGTAAACATCATGTGACACAAAAGAATATTAAAAGTCTATATACAAATAGCAATGGTCTAAAAAATGGATGTCATATATATGTCTCAAAATAATGTTTTATACATCGAAATAATATCTATTCATCTTGTAATACAAAATAGAGCTCCAAAAATCAGCTTTATGTTAGGAATATAAAATGTAGAGCAATATTAATGAAATAAAGATGGAAATAAAATTCATAAAATACAACACAAGAGAGACACAAATTTAACATGGTTCACCCAATATGGACTATATCCACACAATAATAGCCAGTTCTCTTATTTAATCCAATAAATGAAGGGATAAACCTGCAATACATCCACTATAATCTTCTCTTCACTCATAGACAATGTGCCACCATGATTAAAATTCCATCATATTAAAGGAGGGTTACATATTAGGGGAAAAATGCATGAACATAATTTCTACCATCAGATCTATGACCTAATAGTGAATGGTCCAGATTTATTACAAAATTACAATCTTTTACAATGTATTTTTCACAAAACTTTTGATTTAGGGGTGTTGTCCCCAAACCCATGCCAAGGGGGATCCACGTAGGTCGTCACCCCTTTGGACCCCCATGGAAAACATAATGGAGGGTAAATCCCCCCACACCCCCTGTCAAGATTTGGGCATTCTAATAATATCAAGCTCCACCATCCAAGACTTTGATCATGGCCATCCTTCAGTGGACTCTACTAGAGTCTTTGATCCATCTTAAAGGCTAGAGATGATAGTGGACGTGGTGGTAGAGGCCCCATGACTACTAATTGTGATGATGGTTATGACACTGATCACTCTAACTCAATATCATGTCTATACTTAGATGTATAGCTAGTCCATTGGGATCTTGTATAATCTATGTAGGAGGGTCCTCTCTTATCTATGATAACTACTACCATATATAACCTCCACCAATAGGCTATCTCATCATTCATACATAGGACATCTTCCTTCATGTATAAGGCATCATCCTTGGCCACAATCATGTCGACCAAGGCTCTTGCTGACCTCAAACCACTATATGTGTTGGATCATTGAGCCTCATCCTACTCCTTTTTAAGTCTCTCTACCTAAGATAATAATCTCTCCCTGTCCACTCGACCCCTATCCCTTCACCAACCACTCTCAAAATCTCTGCATTATGAGTGCTAGTTTCACCTATACCCCTACCAACTAGGCCTTTATCCCCTCAAAGTCACAATTTTTTCATGCCTAGCTACAATAATCCCTTGTAGCATAGTGGTCTCCTTTTATATTATAGCTAAGCCCATAAACTAGCTATGTTACCCTGTAGGCTTGTTATCTTTGATAGTTGAGCAACGATCTCACTCTATAGCCTATCAATCAGTGTCTAGTCCTCTACAGACCTACCTATGTCAAAATACCTCACCTTCCTTATACCTATGCATGTCCCTATCTCAAAATACCTAGCCTCTCTTGTACCTACCCTATGGACTTCATTTCCACTTGGGGCATCCCCCATCTCTATATCATTTCTATATAGGTTATCCATATCGATATCATTTGTAGGATCCTATTCTACATAAGCATGAACTACTTATAAATAAAGGCATGAGGAATAGTTTGCCAAACTAGCGCCTGAACCTATCCATGTATTGGGGCCCTAACCCCATCCCTCTTTTGTCACACCCATCACTGATGTAAGACTAGTTATTGAGGTTGTGGTCTAGTCAATCTAATGGGTTGAGCACTAGTACACCATGCTACATAGGCATCTATAATGTCAACATCTACCACACCACCTATATAATCCCATAGAACATACATAACTCTATCATAGTCTAAAATAGCTTGATTTTGGGGCACTAGTGGCCCCTACTCTTGGATCTCCCTGGTCACATACGCAAAAAGTGGGGACCCTCTAGGATATCCCACTAAAAATCCAAACTATCATTGGACTCAATCTAACTTATACCAATCTACCACAAAGTCATGGTGGCCTATAATATAACATGGTGTGATCATGAAGCCCATCACAAATAGAACCCCAATCTAGAACCATTGAGTTATGATATAGGGATACAAAATGAAGTCTCAATCAACTATCTCATGTATAGCTCATATATAAAATGACAAGTCTCTTAGATGGTCATGTAAACATAGGCTTGTCTAGTACCACCTAAATGCCACTAGATCCTCTTGTCCCTGATAATACCTTGGCCCCATTGGCCACTCAATTTCAATGTTCTCCTAAGCCTAAACATGAAGAAGTGTGTTATGGCCAATACTTCACCCTTCGTGCTAGGCTATCATGTGTAGGTATCTATATAGATGGGACAAGATGATAGCCCCCATGCAAATATGTTTGATTGATAAACATCTCCTAGACCACTCCTATCAGACCAAGAGGGAAAAATCATTTGTTCTTGTCTAGTAGTAGAAGGCCACTAACAAAAACCATCAAGATAACTACCTCTAGGGGGGCTGCCCCCTATGTTGGAACCACTACCAAAGCCCCTACGACTATTTCTCTTGCTCCACTAGCTAGAGGCCAATCTAGGTCCTCTAATGCATCTATATCAATACTCCCATCAATTACCTCCAGGCCAACCACTCCATTTAAGTCATCAAAAATATCCTATCGGCCTATCGACATCCACATGATCCCTGCATCGACACCCATAGTATATGGTGCACATCCTTTAATGTGATTATTACCTCCCCAATCAAAAAATGGAAGGTAGAGGTCTTCAAATGCCATCTTTTTGTAAGTGATGATAAGTAAGTCCTATATACCTGAATCACTGGCAATCATGCTAGGTGATATAACTCCACTACCTCGAGCACACCCACAAGCTCATATGTCCAAATACCCTAATGATGGAGTACTCAGGATTATCACTCAAGAGAGGTAATCACCCTGATTCACTCTTGCAAGTCAAAACATAAGGAACCAAGTCAATCATTTTATTTTAATTATTCAAACCTACCTACATTCTTCTAATTTTGGGCTTGGACTAATCTCCCATGGGATCCATTTTATCTTATTCTATCTTCCTTTTTAGTCCTTATGGTGACTTTGCCATGTTCTTGACATTCCCACAATTTATCATGATGTTTCCACTAATCCATAGATCAATCTCGTTATTAAGCAAATCATCCTTGCCATTTTCCCTCATGGGTTTGCAAATCTACCATTTTGCAGGGTGATATCACCATTTTTTATGTTTTTACCATTTAACCAAGTGATTTCCACCAAAATTGATGATCTTGCCAATTAGTTGGTGATCTCATAATTTTGACTTGTGACCCCACCAAAAACTTGGTGACCTCTCCAATCTCAATGGTGAATTCACCATTATAGAGGGTGACCTCATCGATTGTAAATTTAGGCAATCAGTAGGATCATCAAACTACCTAATTTTACCTAGTAATAAATGCCATAAATACAAATTAATTAACAAAAATGTGTGTTTATTGATGGTCTACTCCCTCTTGGTCTCTGGTACTCTCGAATGCACTCTTCAAGGTATCGGTGGTAGGGAATATTAGCCATTTTCTCTAGCTCTCTCATGCATAAATCTCAAAGTTCTAGATTGTTATAGCCAAGGGTGCAAATGAATAAATTTTACCCCCCAATGGTAAACTTATAGTTAATTTATCAAAATTTTCATCCCTCATGCCTATAGTTACCCCATTTATCTTCCCTAGGATTTTAGCCCCATTTATCCATTTTTCCTCCCATTTTCTTTTAAATGCTCCATTTTTCAACCTCTTTTGTTGAAATTAACATGATTTTATTTCTTATGATCAAGGGCCAATCCATCAAAAAAATTAATTTTTCTATCCTCCCCTTGAGGGGGCATCATAGCCCACCAAAACGTTATTTGGTGCATTTTTGTAACCCTATTTCTCCATGACTCATCAAAAATTTAGCAAAAATCAAGAATGAATTTATTTCTTTTGATTATAGCAACCTTTTATTCTTTGAAAATACATTACTTCAACCAAATATCTTGCCACACCTTCTCAAATAGGGGCAAAATGTAGACATCTAATTCTTATCACTATTGTGCTAAAATTGTAAATCCGAACAATATTCTACAACACACAATCTGGACTAAAGGCATTAAAATGTGTAAATTCATCTACACACATCACATGTAGGTATTAATTCTTGTCTATTGGTCCCTAATTTGGGAAAGGAATTTTATAGAATCATTATATTTTACCAATTCACTTTGATTCAAATTACATCATGTAAAATGGCATTGTAGACCATTGAAATCTTCTAATTCAGTCTCACATGTTACATGCATGTGTCAATTCCTGTCTATAATATCCTAACTAGGGTATTACCCTATACATAATTGACATTTTCTTCTAATTATACTCCAATCAAATTATGACTTAGTAAAATGACATTTCTGACCAATTTGAATAAACGTGCAACAAATTTCCAAAGAATTACAGAATCACTAAGCAAAATCATTAAGAAAATTAAACCAAATCAAGATCCTAATGGAAAAATCCATATTTCATTAATGAATATCAAATATTGGAAATTCAAATAATCAAAACATCAGGCTATGACATCATCATTTGTGAGTTGTCATCCATTTGTAAAATATCAAGCAAATATCTGAAATGGTAAGCCATGCTTATTAATGGAGGCAGTTAATGCCTTTTGCCTCTAAAATTGGGCCAATTGTGAACCCTCCATCTTGATATTGAATTCAACACTCTATTTTGATCTTCAACATTCTTGAAAAAAACTATAAATAAGTGAGCCAAGACCATAACTTTTAAGTTTTTTTTTGTGTAAACTTAATATGCAAAAATACCTTCATTAAGCTTCAATTGAGTAGTGTTATTATGTAAAAATCATACTAGAAAAGCTTCAATCATTCACCCAAATTGACCAAATCAAAGAAACAAATCCATTAGTGAACTAAGAGATAATGGAGGCACATGCCACACTACATTGATGAATATTTGGAGCACCAAATCTAGGCATAAGCCCTCTTATTGATCACTTTTGAAAGAGAATCGCTACTTGGAAGGTATTACTTGTCTTACTTTCATAATTAGTTCCTTGAGTTCATTATCACCACCCTTTGAGGGAATAGGCTTAACACTTAGCTCATTATGCTTATTTTTATATTTTTTAACTAATGCATAGACTAACTTATTTCATAATCCTATTCTTAAAGTTGAGTCAGGCTAACCCTGGCTTGGATCAAAGCACTCATGAAATTTTGACACCTTAGTTTTAGATATTTATGAGGCATGACAACTCACTTTAGATATTTGTGAGGTTGTGACTCACCTTTTTAGAATATTTAGGATTTAATAAATCATTTTATTAACTCTTTTGACCTTTGACTTCATATTTGGCTAAAAATTCCTTTTTTGATAAATGAAATTCACTAATTCAACTTAGAATTTTTACTTAGGCAAGTTAATTAAGACTTATAATGTAATTAATCTTGCTTAGTGTTTTTTAGATTTTGGAAATTATTTTAAATGTTTTGAATTAATATCTTGACAGGCTAAAAATGTCAAATTACTAGGTTGATATTTGACTAGGGTTGAAATAGAACTAGGTTATGAGTGCATACATGGTAATACTTTAAATAAGCAAGCCTCACCATGTTTTTGAGAAATTAAATATCTTACTTGGATAAATTTTGGAAATTCAGGGGATTTCTAGGTTAGATTACATCGTGTGATAGAAATTAAATTGAATCATGGTTTAGGCACAAAAGTGGCCAAAATTGAGTGTCTACAAATACCACGTATGTGTGCTCTCCACAAAGACCTTTATTAGAGATACCCCTACATCAGAGACATGTTGTGGATTCTAGAGGGCCTCTCTCTCCACCAACACATAGATCAATGTTATAATATAGAGCATCCACACTAGTTACAACATATTTTACTAGATGGGTTCCCAAATGCACCATAGTTCATAGGCCAGTTTATTCAGCTTCATAGATTCATAGCCCTACTCTACAAACAATCTCAATTATAAATCATTCAATACATCTAATTCTAATATCTCAAATACATCATTTCACAACGTGCATGATCACTCTTCCTCTATTTGATATAGGTCACATTGATTGTGAGTCTATTGTGATACTCATTAGGTAGTATATTCTTTTCTACTTGTACATATCTTCTCTTACCTTGTTCCTTGTATATAGTTTCATTTTCATGATTACTTGTACATATCTTATATACTCAAAAAACACAAAAATAATATAATATGCTCAAAATACAAAAACATTTAAATATTTCTCAAAAAAACAAAATTTAGATTGTTTGCATATCCATGTTTACATTCTTTATACTCGCTAGGTACTACATATGCTAGTCATCTTAGTATAGTTAGTTTCATCATACATACATGCTTTACTTATTCTTATCAAGTGTTCATTATTTCTTACAGGACTCGGGTCCAATACATAGATCCATATTTGCTATTATCTACCCACTAAGGGCACATACACAGCTACATAGATTCATCATTGATACATTCACCCATTGAGGGCATCTTATACATAGATTTTGGTTTTTCAGGTTACATCTTTATATACTCTATATCATAGATTTAGTATTGTTTATAACTTGATACTAATCATCCTATCTTACTCAGATTTTTTATCGACTACTATTATTATAGACTCAATTATGTACATCTTTGTTCTTATACAGATTTATGCCACATGTTCAAGCATACTTTCATTTATAGCTTTCCTAATTTAGACTTGATTATGTCTTCTTGTTTCTACATCTATTCAAGGGAATTTTAAAATGTCATTGTTCTATGGTTCTATGCTAATTATTTTCATTGTACATATGCTTTGGACATGATCCCATGTCCTTGTGTGTGTTTTATTTATTGTGTATGCAGACATTTAAATATGTCCTTCCATGTGGATCTAAGCCAACCTTGCTTATTATTTTTGTATGTGGACATTTGAACACATCCTTGTATGTATTACTTTCTTAGATTTAGTGACACGTGCCCATGTCCATTTTATGTTGTCCCCTTAGCCTACTTTGTGTGCCTCATGTGTGTTGTATGTATGCTTACATGTATGCATCATGGCTATGACACTTGTCTCTTGCTTGTTACTTTCACACCCAATTATTGATGCCATGGATGCCCTCGTATATCTCCCTTTCCTTCTTGGATGCCTTGATTGGCATCATGCCCCATCCCCTCAAGTATTTTACATAGATTATTCTTAGATTATGTAGTTCATACACATGCTTACATTGTTATATTTATCTTGATAACCTTGTGAATTCTAGATATAACATACATCATACATTACCAACTTATGTTCGAATTATCTTACATTCAAATGTAATGTATATACATTATATTGGTTTATTACACAAATATTGTATATGTTCAGTCTAACACACATCATGTAAAGCTTTTCTTTTGAGGATAGTTGTTGCATAGGTATAACAACTCCCCTCAAAAGAGGGGGCATTCAAAAGATTTTGCCATAGATATTAGACCATTTGAGTGCACTCCGAGTATAATTTTGAGCATGTAGACACATAATTATAGATCTTAGAATCAGGAAAACATAGTGTAAAATAGTCAAACATAGATCAATTTTAGTTTGCATAGAAAAACACAAAAGGACACTAGCATATAATAGAGGAGACTAACATAATGCACTACTATCCAAGGAACCGCACTACTATCTAATAGCCCCAAAAATAGGAAAATCTAGATTTGACATAAGAACATAGTATTTATAGTCCATATTTGCATAATTTTAGTCATATGTTATCAAATTTGATCAGTTTATGCTTAATTTTGCATATAATCATACTAGGTATGCTCTGATTGGGGGCACCATGCATGACATGATCACTCCCATTTTAGTTTCATATATACATAGACATAGATTGATACAACTCAATCCATAACCCATATGCTCAAATATTAGAATTAGGGGTAGGTGAATGGCACATTATTGCCACATGATTAGTTTTGCACCAGCTCATCTCAAATGGAATGACAAATCCATGTCATTCTCTATGTTTTATACTTTAGACACTATTTTCACTAGGTTTCACACCAGATGATGTCATATTCCATCTATAGTGGTTGGCATTTCTGCATAGTCCTTGAGCTACATTCTTGAGTGCTCAAGAGGCCCCTTGGTTGTTTTACATTTCATAGTTTCTGAGTTACCCCAAAGCCATCCTATATAGTTTTAATTACATCATATAGTTTCAGTCACAGATGCATCTACTACACATGGTGGGCAATGATGGGATCATATCCTACTTTAGTTATTGAGCCACCTACATAGGAGGGTTGGACAAGCCATCAATCGAATCCAAGTTATTCATAGTGTATGATCCATCTATCAGGGGTGTGCAATGATAGATTCAAAACTAGATTGAGTTCTTGAACCACACACACATTAGGATTGAGAAAGCCATCAACTCAATCTAAGTTATTCACCAATTGTATCACTAGTTACACACACACAAAGGATGTCACTAGGTTTTTATATTGGTTTGGGTACCCAATTAGGTGTATTTGTTCCTTTCCTCTCTCTCTTATCTCTTTACTCTATTTTTTCTTTGCTTTTGATATTCCTTAAGTAAGGACTGATTCATCCATATTTCATTTATAAGACACATAATGGAGCATGCTTCACACACTCATACCCAAATTCATGAGCTTCACCTCATAAGTAAGTCTAGGTACACTTATTTTTCCTTCATCCTTGTCATTTTACTTTGTTACAATTATAAAATAAATGTGGGGCAAATGTAGTCATACAAAATGATAGTTGAGTGCAATGAGTGTCACTTGAGACCACCCATCCCTAGTTTAGCTTTAGACCTATCTTAGGGCCTCTTTTGAACCTTATCCATCTTTTGTGTGGGCATTACAAATCCTTAGACATCCTAAAATCAGCCCTAGACCTTCCCCTAGGGATCTAAGCCCCTAGTGCCTCAATTTCTACCACCTAGACACTAGCACAATTTTTTGAACATTAACACACCATGCTAATGACCAAGGGACTGTGTTTGTGTCCCTTGCTTAATTTTAACCCCTACATATATATTTTCAATTCCTAAGACACCTAGGGTTGGCCTAGACTAATTTAACACTCCACACAAGCATCGAATTAGTATTTAGCTAGTGTATTATGAGTTTAGGTTGGTTGTAGATGACTATATGCAAAATTATAGCAAAATAGGGATCAATAACCCTGATTTTACACAACTTATTTTAAGCTTATTTATGTATTTTACATCTAATTTCTAATCTCAAGCCTCATTCAAAGCTCTCAATTTGACACTCATACTAGCATTCACTTGCACATGCACCAACACGTATATTGGGAAAACTACATCGAGCTTGATCCCTTCTCAAGGCATTGATATGTAGTCAACTCAACATAATGTGGTGTTGAGGATGTCCAATCTACCTAGATAACATCATACTTTTATTACTTGTGTTTCTCAAATACCCTAACAATATAGAGATCTAGGGTTTAC
The DNA here is from genome assembly GCA_037957365.1 of Torreya grandis. Classification (NCBI taxonomy): domain Eukaryota; kingdom Viridiplantae; phylum Streptophyta; class Pinopsida; order Cupressales; family Taxaceae; genus Torreya; species Torreya grandis. Next base: position 4,429,179 of record JARHVA010000603.1, read on the forward strand.
ATACAAAATCAATCCAAAATAGGTCATAGATAATGAATAGGTTTTATCTACTCAGGAACATGCCTATCAGACTCAAACATAGCTACTCCTAGAATTTCACATCAGTCCCTGCATAAGGACACTAGCATTGAACATGAGGACACTAGCAAGTGTGTTATTGTCAAAGGTATCTCGCTATTATCTAAGAGGGTTTCTAACACCTAGACCCTATTATTGACACCCTGATTAACTTGTATGCCAATTTTTAGCCTCTAAATCATCCATCTTAATCAGTTTTTAGTTAAGTACTTATTTGTATCATTCATGTATATTTTTAGAAATATCAGATTAGTTCAATTCTTGTACAAATTAGTGGTTGTATTTATTGCATATCTCTCCCCTAATTTATTATACTCAAACCCTTTAACAACCTAGGGTCTACATTCCATAATCTTTTAAAATTTAAATTACCTCCACATTTCATCTTTCTCATTTATGAGAATGAAGGACTAATATTGGCCCCTTGATCTTCATTTCAATATGGATGGTCCACCATCATTTTCTAAATCTATAAATGAAAGGGTCTATACACTCTTTCAAAATAACTAACTTAGGCAACAAAGCTCTACCAAATCTCAAGGTCATCACTTCAACTAATTCTCATGCCAAAACCAAGCCAGGCCAATAATCAAGTTTAGACAAGGAGAGATGTTCTTTATATGCGAAATCGAGTATAGCCTAAGAATCCATAGCCTACAAGTCAAGCTCAACCTCTAAGGTTGATTCTTAAGCAAATATTTAAGGAGGTATAAAACTTATTTTTATCTTCTAATATGAATTTCTTACTTATTCTCCACATAACTCAACATAAGGATTAGGCTTGAGATGCTAGTTCTTCAAGTTCATTTTGATTTTGTTCACTAACAGATTGGCTAACCTCTCTTGGATTTTTAATATACATAATGACATGCTTGGTGGGACTTGAAGGATTCAACACACTGCACAATCTCTTTGAGACCATTTGCATTACTCTAATTATAATAATTAGCCTTGAAAATAAGTTAATTCACTCATTTTTCTTCCAAATTTTACTAATTTCTATGGCAAGTCATTATCATGAAATCGTTCCTACGTAACTACAAAATTGAGACAAATTTTAGAGAAATCATCACTTGCAGTGAAAAAATCATTGATTTTAACTATTATGTTTAGCACATGTCCAAACCACAAAATTCCATCTTTAGTGACATTTTTCATTGCAGTGATGAAATCAATTTACCCTATTTCTTTGTTTTCTAATGAATTATGAAATTGTAAGAAACTTTAGCAAAATTGTTTGTAATTAGTTAAATCATTATGTGCCATTTTCTATTATGTTTTTAGTATATTAATGAATTTAGAGATAAGATCAATGAAATCATCCTAAAAAATCATGAAATCATTTATGTGTATCTTTTACCTCACTGTTCAGGTTTTTGTTGGATTAAATTCATTTTTTCTTGCATGTATCTCTCTATTTAATTATTTTGATTGAGTTTTATAGAGTATCAAAATTAGAATAACCTTTGGCAAAATCATTTTTGCTATAGTGAAATTGTTACTAACTTTAGTAAAATCATTTTATGCCTTTTCTATTTATTTTATGTGTAGATCAATGTTTTTGAAATCGAGGTCAACATTAGTAAAATTGTTGACCATAGCAATAAAATTATCTTCTATAGTAATGAAATTATTTTTTAATATTTTTGTGTTCTGTGCATAGGTTGTAGTAGCAAAATCAAAAGACTGAGTAGCGAAATTGGGTTGTATATTTTTGAAATCATTTTGTAGTAAGATAAAGACTTAAATAAACCTCTTTTCAAGCTCCTTGTAGCTCAAAACCATATTTTTCAAACTTCTAATCATTTGTACGGTAGGACCTTGGCCAAATAAGTGGTATTTTGAGTTAGATAAATCATTCTACTTCACATTTCGATTTGGGCTTAAAATGAATTCACGTTTACGTTTAGGATATAAGAAAAACATGTTTATGTTTAAGTTTTTTCTTCTTGCTTGAGTGTCTTGTGGGGTTATTTTACATGTATGCTCTTACCTTCTTGGGTGACTTATAAATGCAAACTTCCTATTTTCCTTATACCCTTATTTTTATTTTGGTTGTGTGGGGTGGAGTTCACCACCTTCCCATAAGTCTTCAGGGTGTGTTGACAAGGAAGTCATATCCTAGCATCATATCAACCCCATTATCTGATAGGGTATACAAATTAAGGCTACACTAAAATTTCTTAGCTAGAAGGTCCCTCAAATCTTGGCTCAATTGGTATCACTTCATTGAGACCCTTATGGCTATAGTGGTTGCAAAGGGTCTAGACCCTTCAGTGAATGGCTTGTTGAACCATGACATCTAATTGATGCCTATTTTTATGCCCACATACTACAATTTATATTGGGACCATCTAGAAGGCTAAGTAAAATCATTAAGACCTTTTATCATAGAACATCCATTGATGTAGGGTGTAAAGTTAACAACCCTCAAAGATTACCTTGCTCGTATAAACTTTTTGAGAGAAGGGTGGGATTAAAATCCCCATTGATAATTGCAATAATTGTTTTAATGAATATTAAATTTTATAGTCCTCTCTCAAGGCAAGTATATTGAAGGTTTGAATGGATGTGATACAAACCCAGTCAGTTATTAGAATTGCCTTGTAATGCTTATGTGTTGTTACTTGATTGTCATGTCAAAACCTTGTTTATACTTAAAACCAACTCAAAACAAACCAAGTCCAAATCTCAACCATTTTATACACACACAACAAGGTGTTACTCTACCAAAGTTCTGGGTCTAAAAAAAGTAACGTGTCAAACTTGGTCCTAATACCTACCTTTCTTGTCTAAACCACGTTTTTATGTTGCCTAAGTCAAAATCAAAGCCTTGTTCTAATTAAAATTGAAAATATCAAACTAAAACAAGACCAAGGTTTTAAACTCTTGTCCAAATTATGTCATTATGCATCCAATTTGATCCAAACCCTAATTTCAATCAAATTCCAACTTCTAATTTCAAACTAATGCAAATTTTCATCAAATTTTGGTCTAAACCATTGTCATTATGTCATCCATTTTATTTCAGACTTAAGCCAAATTCTAGGTCTAATTCCAATACCAATTCTAGTCTAATCCAAGTTCAAAGTCAAGTAGAGTTGACCAGGTCAACCCAAATCAAAACAAATTAGACCTTTTCCAAAAGTCAAATACCATTCAACTCTTCTTCTAAATTTCAAATTCAAACAACTTTCTAAATCAAATCAAGTTTAATTGAAGTCAAATGTTCAAAATAAATGTGAATCAAACATTATCTAAGTTATATTTCCAATCCAAAGTTTGTATAACTTCTAATCAACCTAACATTATAAAGCAAACTTGTTCAAAGCCTAGGTCAAATTTTACAATCAAATTAGATGGCCTTTCAAACCAACATTCCAAACTAAAATCAAACTTATTGAAAAACTTTGATGTACCAATATTTGTACACTCTTTTGGAAATAAATTTGATTCATTCCTATTTGGATACTTAAATTAATAAGCTTTGATTGAACTATACCCTTTTTTAATATTTGTATTGACAAACCCAATCAAACATTCAATGTCTACTAAGGTCAATTTTAACTTCAAAATATAAACCATGTCAACTTTAACCAAGGTACCAATCAAAACCAAATCAGGTTCATCTTGAACCATGTGCCAAACCAATCAAATCCAAATCAAGTTCATATTGAACCATGTACCAAACTAATCAAATCCAAATCAAGTTTATCATGAACCATGTACCAAACCAATCTAATCCAAATCAAGTTCATCTTGAGCAATGTACCAAACCTCCAATCCAAATCAAGTTCATCTTGAACCATGTACCTAACCAATCCAAGCTAAATTTGGTTCATCTTAAACCATGTACGAAACCAATTATGTACCCATCAAATCAATACCAAACTAGGTTTGTCTTGAGCTACATACCAAGCCATTCTGATCGAGTCAGGTTCATCTTAAATCACACTCTAATAAGATCAAGTTTATCTTAAACCACGTTCCAATACCAAATCAAGTTTATTTTGGCCAAATCTGATTATTCTAAATCTATTTCATGCCAATTCAAAACCAATTCTTATCTTTCCATTTAATCTCTCATACATGTAGGTTGGGAATGATGAGGTCATATCATCGATCCTTTCTTTCATTTTACAATTTAGGCCAATTAGCCCTATTTGGGTTTAAAAAATAAAAACCATTTGGACCAATTCCAATTTATGCCAATCTACCCTATTTAGGGCACTTTATAATCTAAATTAATCTACCCTATTTGGTATAATTCTAATCTAGTCATTCTGCCCTATTTGGGGACAAGCCAACCCAATCCACTTACACTAATACAAAGACCACCCTCTTTGAGACTCATTCTAACTAAGAACAAGACCACGCTCTTTGGGGGCCATTCTAATCAAGACCAAGAGTGCCCTTCTTTGGGGCACTTTCTAATCTATGCTAATTCACCATGTTTGGGGCCAATCAAATCAAGAACATTTCAACTAACTCCAATTTATGCAAGACTACCCTCTTTAGGCCCATTTTATTCAAAAATCAATTACAAGACCACCTTCTTTGGGCTCATTCTAATTACATTGAGACCAAGTTTTCCATTTTTGGGGTCAGTTTCTTCTAATCAATTCCCCTTACATGTATCCTTGGAGGAATTAGTTTAAGGTAAATCTGAGTCATGGCATCTTGTGATCCTAAACATATTCTAGCATAATCGATTTTTAGTCAAGAAGTGATGGAATAACTCTCTCAATTTAACCTTAAAAATATGTCATTCAGTGTTGATCATAAACAAAATTAATAATACCTCCTAAATGTGTCATCTAGTGCAGATTATGGACAAGACCAATTTACACAACACTTTTTTAACATTAAAGATGAAAATATTATGAGATTAAATCTTGGTGATAAACTTTTGACTAGATTTTTAGTATAGAATGTATATTATTTAATTAGAGCTCCTAAAGAGACACCACAATAAATCCAATAATATAGACCTATTATGTTATTCCCCTCCAAAGACCCTTATCTATTGAAAATCCAAGTGTTCCCAAGTCTAATAACTACTCGATTAAGATATTTCAAGATCCCCTTCTCAAACACGATCAAATACATCCATTTCCACATAAATATCAAGATATTCAAACCATTGTCAACATTTTTGTCGAATCACCCATCTTTGACCAAATCTAAACCATTGATGGTCAAGCTATATTTGACAAAGAACCTCTATTTGACATAGGACCCATCTTTGATGAGCTCATATTTAAAGAGCCTATTATCATTGAGTCAGAGCCCATTATTCAACCATTTCCAAACATTCTCCATTTCTAAAAATTTATTCATCCTTAATCCTCCATTTCCAAGTGAAAGTTGTATAAGGTACTTGTGGACAATACAATTCAATAATCCCTCTTTGAGGCTACAGTTACATCAGAATCAAGTTCTATTCTAGAACAAATATCAAAATTAGGTTCCATTCTAGAGTCAATATTAGATTTAGCATCAAAATTAGGATCAATGTTAGCCTCAACATCAAATTCATATCCTCTTGAGTTAGAATTAGAATAAATTAGTAGGTGTTACGATATTGGCTACACACTTCTATTAATCCATTTGAAAACACTTATGATCCTTCTATAGTTTTTGAGGATGTTTCCTCCAACATCGATGTAAGTTCTCCTAATGGCCTCTATGAGAATTATGTTGCCTTTTGCCCTTTCATCGACATTAACCATGCCTTTACCATTAACTAGCCTAACCATTATATTGACATTCCACCTCCCACAAATGTTGATTAGGACCAATAGAATCACACATTGTTGAAATTATTCCATGGTGACATCTCAATGGTAGACTTTTTGGGGAAGTAAGACAATATCAAAGTAGAAGAACACTCTCTTAGTGAAACCTTGTTTGAGGCACTAGATGATAATCGAAATAAATAATCATAGTCCTTTAGTGAAACCTTGCTTAAGGTGCTAAGGGACAATATTAATGAATTATCAAAATCCATTAGTGAAACCTTATTCAAGGCTCTGTTGAATAATCTAAGTCAAAATAATTATAGTCATCTAAAATGTCACTTGAGTGCAAAGAATTTTACCTAAGACCACCCATCCCTAGATTAGCCTTAGACCTATCTTAGGGCCTATTTAAACACTTATATATCTCTTGTACAACCCTTACATATCCCTATGCATCTCAAAATTAGTCTTAAACCCTTCCTTAGGCATCCAGGCCCCTAGTGCCTCAAGTTTTGCCACCTAGACATTAGTGGCATACTTTGGACACTAGTGCCCCATGTTAGTGTCCTAATTTGGTGCTATTGTCCTTCTCTCTCTTTTTAGCCCCAACAAATATCTTTTCAATTATAAAGACATTTAGGGTAAGCCTAGACCTATTTCAAATCCTACATAAGCACTAGATCAATATATATACATGACTTTTAGCCCTTTATTCACTAGATGGAAATCAAATGTAAATACATACAAACAAGTTATGCATAATCAAGGTTATTAATCCCTATTCTACCTCACTTATGCATACAGTCATATGCAACCATCCTAAGCTTATAATACACAAATTTTCAATCTCAAGACTCACTCAAAGCACTCAAGTTAACACACACTTGCATTCACTTACACTTTCACCAAACACTTAGGTGGGAGAACTACATTGGGCTTGATCCCCTCTTAAGGTATTGGTATGTAGGAAACTCTCAACACAATGGTGTGTTGAGGATGTCCAGCCTACCCCACTAACTCATTTTTATCATGGTGTTCATTCAAGCCCTTGCAAGCATGTAAACCTAGGGTTTTAATATGAAAATAGAGATATGGGGAAAATTATCGATTGTATAGACCTAAAATCTAGGCCAAAATTAGAACACAACCTGATCTACAAAACCCAAAAATTATTTGGAGAAATTATAAAAGAGGACACTAACATAAAAAGTGGACATTAGCACCATAATGTTACTGTTCAAGGTATGACATTATTATTTAGGAGGGATTTTAACACTTGGATCCTATGTTTAACACTCATACTAGCTCTGATACTAGTTTTTAACTTCTAGATCCTTTGTCTTAGTTAGTTTGTAGCTAAGTACTTATTTGTGTCATTCATTACTATTATTAGAAATATCAGATCAGGTCAATTCTTACACAAATCAATGGTTATATTTATTGCATATTTTATACCCTAATTTACTATACTTAGACCCTTTAATAACCTACGGCTTAAACTCCATAAACCCTTAAAATTTAAATCATTGGGTGAACCTGACTTAATTTGAACACTACCCAAACCCTAGCCCTATATGTTATTAGGGTTTATACCCTTATTTTTTCTATTTCCCTTGGTTATGTTAGGTTTTTTGAATTTTATATATTATGTTTTAGCAACACTCTTACATTTTATTTGTTATATGTCATCTGAAAAAGTTATATCTCTTCCTTTAATAAGAAGTGTTAGGCTTAGTGGCAATCATATTGAGCATACTCACATTCCTTCTATTCAAGCTAATGCCATGGACAAAAGACTAGCTACAACCCCCCTCATTGACCCTTCACACCTTGATTATGTGGACTTTGATGATAATACATATGAAGGTGAGAAATACAATCAAGATCAAAATGATACACAAAATGGGAATCAGGACACACTCCCTCCACTTAATAATGAAAATTTTATAGTCAATAAGGATGAGATTTTACAAAGTTTTTGAGATAGATTTTGGGAACAATGCCATGATCATGTACAAATTATATAAGCCATAATTGAAATAAAGAGCAAATCCAATAATGGTCAATTTTATACTCACCTAGATAACAATATTATTACACATATTATGGGGGTAACTCAGAGTGTACACCAACTTATTTTAACTCAGCAACCTTCACCAATGACAACACCTCCTATGGCATGTTCCTCTTTTCTAGATGTATAATCCCTTATGCATGAGATCCATGATCTACAAGCCAAGGTGTTACATCTTCATGAGGGTGCTACTAGGCCAACCCATGCTTTGGATTCTCATGTTCTTTTACATACACCTTTGGCATAGCATATACTGATAACTCATTTGCCTTTCATAGTTGTGGCACCCAAGCTTACTTTATATGATGGTAAAGGTGACTTAGAGCACCATCTATTAGTTTTCTACCCAGCATGTTTGGACTATATGTCTAATGATTTGCTCCTTATTAAGTTATTCCCATGCAATCTAAAGGAATATGCCTTACAGTGGTTCTATGATCTTCTAAATTAGTCCATCACAACATTCAATCCATTGGCAAATATGTTTTTGGTACAATTTTCAATCAACATCAGTGATAAGGTTTAATATGCTCAAGTGGCTCAACTTAATCAAAAATCCAATGAGCTTATAGCTAAATATGTTTTGCACTATAAAACTATATTCATAAAAATGACTATCCCCATGGTAGATAGAGAACTCCAAGACATATTCAAATAAAGTTTACTACCAGCATTGCATGTAGCTATATTATTCAAGAAGTTTCCAACATTCATAGATTTATGCCATAGAGTGAAATAAAGGTAAGTCGAGCTTCTCTCTATGGGCAAATTAAAGTACACAACTGGATCAAATTCAACAAATAAGAGTTATAATAATCCCCCATACAAATTAAGGCCCACTAAAAACAAGAATGATCAAAAGTCCATAGTAAATGCAACTTTAGAACCACCTCATCACTTGGTTTTATCAGCTCCTCCATGAAGAGTTTTCACAAATCTTCCATAACCATCGGTACATGTTTTAAAACATCTCTTAGAAAGCAATGTCATATCTCTCCCTCCCATCAAATAGGTTGATACAACTAGGCCTCTTCCAAATAAATATGATTCTAATGCATTTTATGACTATCATAAGGCACCAGGATATACTACAAATAGATGCATCAGTTTAAGATATAAGATACATGTCTTAATAAAGGCCAAATTCATTGATGTGGGCACACCTAAAAAGGCACCCAAAGTTCAACCAATGGAAGCTAAGGCAATGAAAATATTTTTGGATCCATTTACAAAGCATATAGGTAATGAGATAGGAGGCACTTCAGGTGTTCACTATACATATTAGGCACATCCACCACTGACATCCTATCATACTAATACATATGACACATACCCCTTACATAATATTATTGGTGTATATCATACTATAGTGCCAACTAGACCTCTCATCACTTTCTCAGAGTAGGAGATTGTCGATGATGATTCAAATTTATATGCACTCTTTATATGAGCCTACATGGATCATCATCATATTTAGAGTGTCATGGTTGATAATTGGTTGAGTATTAACATATGTAACATTACACTTCTATAGCATTTGGGTTATTTAGAGTAGGACATTTATACAACCAATACAGTTATTCATGGTTTTAGTGGACATATTTAGAGCTCCATTAGGGAGATTTTAACTCCATTATAGGTTGGGCAAGTACATGTGGCCACTAGGTTTTTACTAATACTTATTGAAGGCACATTTGAAATGTTATTGGGTAGGCTATGGATATAATAGATTCAAGCCATTCCATCCATTATACACAAATGCCTTAAGTATATACATGTTAATTAGGCAATTAAGGTTGAGGGCCTTCCATATGAGATCATTTACCTATTCCATAAGTAGTTACACAGTAGCCACCAATTATAGTTCTCAGTATAATTTCCATTAGCACACCATATATTTTAGTTGAGCCACCAATATAGGTGAGGTCTACTTCTAAAGCTTTACCACATATGCATACTCTCCCATAGAGACCCTTATTAGAGGGACCCCTACGTTAGAGACATGTTATAGATTCTAGAGAACCTCTCTCTACCCCTTTCATTATGAGATCAATGTTATTAATTCCTAGAGTTCTCAGCATAAAGCATCCATTCCATCTATATCATCTTCTACCAGATGGGTCCTTAAGAGTCTTACGATTCACAGTCCAGTTGAGTCAACTTCACAGATTCCTATCCCTACTCCATAGGTAATGTTAGCTACATATCACTCAGTACATCTAGTTCATAGACCACAAATACCTTTTCACATGGCATGCATGATCATTCTTCTTTTGTTTGATACGGTACACCTTGATAGTGAGTGTCTTACTAGACTCATATGTTAGTATGTTCCTCCCAACTTGTACATAGTTTCATTCATTCTGGATCCTTGTATATAGTTTCATTTTCATGTTTTTTGTACATAGTTTATATCCAAAAAAACAATATAATATGAAAAAAACATAAAAACATTCAAATCTTTACTCAAAAAATACAAATTATAGATTATATTCATTTTCATGTTTATATTTCTTATACTTACTAGGTACTACATATGTTATCTATGCTAGTGTAGTCAATTTTATCATACATACATGCTTCACTTATTATTTTCAAATGCTTACAAATTTATATAAGACTTAATTCCACCGCACAAATCTAGGTTTGATACTATCTAACCACTGGAGGCACATACACAATTTCCTCATTTGACACATTCACCCATTTAAGGGCATCCTATACATAGTTTCAATTGCTAGGTTACATCTTTCTATAATCTATAGTCATATATTTAGCATTATTTATATCTTGATATTGATCATCCCACACTACACAAATTTTTTGCTGACTACACCTCTAGACTCAATTTATGTACATCTTTTCTCTTATACAAATTTGTATCACACATTCATACATACTTTCATTTGTAGCTTTAATAGTTTGGACTTGATTGTGTCTCTACTCTTCTACATCTATTTGAGGGCATTTTAATATGCCATTATTCTACAGATCTATGCTAATTCTTTTTAATGTGTGTATGATTTGGACATGTGCCCATGTCCTTGTGTGTGCCTTCTTGAATGTGTATGTAGACATTTGAACATGTCCTTCCACATGGATTCATGCCAACATGTTTATCATTTATGTATGTGGACATTTGAACATATCCTTATATGTATTGATGTCTTAGATTTAGTGACAAGTGCCCATGTCCCTTGTATTATGGCCCCTTAGCCTATTTTATGTGCATCATGTGTGTTGTATGTATGATTTTATGTATGCATCATGGCCATGACACTTGTCTTTTGTTTGTTACACACTCTATTTTTAGAGGCCATGAGGGACCTCATGCATCTCCCCTTCCTCTTTAGATGCATTGATAGACATCATGCCCCATCCCTAGGTAGTTACTTAGTTTATTACTTAGATTTATTATCCATACACATGTTTATATTGTTATATCTAACTTGATAGCCTTGTGAATGTTAAATCTAACATAAATCATACATTACTAACTTATGGTTAGATTATCTTACATTATAATGTCATGTATACACATTATATTGGTTTATTACATAGATATCATATATGCTCAAGCTAACACATATGATGTAGAGATTTTTATTTTATGGACAATTCTTGCATAGGTTCAAAAACTCCTTAGGGCATTCACATAGTTTTTTCACAAAGATGAGGACATCTAAATGCACTCATAGTATAGTTTCTAGCGCATGGGCACATAATACATAGCTTAGTTTTAGGAAAATATAGTGGAAAATAGTCTGACAAAGATCACTGTTAGCTTGGTAATAAAACATAATAGTTGGACACTAGTGCCAAATGTGGACACTAGCACCACAAGATTATTATCCAAGGTATGGCACTACTATCTAGTAGCCCTAGAAATAAAAAAATAGATTTGTTAGAAACATATAGTAGGTACAGTCTAGGTTTACATAGATTCAATTATAGATTATCAATTTTTGATCGGTTTTAAACAAAAACATACTAGTTTACTTAGATTATAGGCATCATGTGTAATATAGTCACTCCCATTTTAGTTTCAAATACTCATATACAAATTATCACAACTCAATCCAGAATACATATGCCAAAATATTAGATTTGGGGGCATTGCATAGCACATTATTTTTGGATGCTCACTTTAACACCAATTGATCATATGGAATGACAAACTCCATGTCATTATATATGTTCTTAATCTAGACACCATTTGTACCAGTTTTCACTAGATTTGATGCCTTAATCTGTCTATAATGGTTGGCATTATTGAGTAGTCTTTGAGCTACATAATCAAGTGCCAGAGAGCTCCTTGGGCCAATTTTCATTCTAGATTTCCTGAGTGGCCATAGAGTCATTATACATAGTTTCAATTATAGTCATATAACTTCAATTACATTGTGAAATTCAATTATAGATGCATCTACTACACATGGGTAGGCAAGGATGGAGTCATAGTCTACTTGAGTTCTTAAGTCACCTACATAAGAGGCTTATACAAGCCATCGATCCAATCTAAGCTATTCATAAGTTATGATCCATCAAACAAGGGTGGAAAATAATGGATTCAAGTCCATCTTGAGTTATTAAGCCACTCACACATGGGGATTGAGCAAACCATTCAGCTCAGTCTAAGTTTTTCATTGATTAATCATTAGCTACACACACATAGGATGTCACCAGGTTTTTACATTGGTTTTTATACCCAATGAGGTGTATTTTTTCCTTTCCTCTCTCTTATATCTTAACTCAATTTTGTCTTTGATTTTAATATCTCTTAAGTAAGGATTGATCTATGTATATTTCATTTATAGGACATGTAATGGAACATGCTTCAGATACTCAGATCCAGATTCATGGGCTTCACCTCTTAAGTAAGTTTAGGTACATTTCTTTTCCTTTATCATAGTCATTTTGCTTTGTTGCATTTCTAGAATAAAGAGGGGGGGAAATGTAGTCATCTAAAATGTCACTCAAGTGCCAAAAGTGTTACTTAAGACCACATATCCCTAACTTAGCCTTAAACCTATCTTAGGGCCTATTTAGACACTTATCTAGCTTTTGTGAGGGCCTTACACATCCCTAGACATCTAAAAATTAGTCTCAAACCCTTCCTTAGGCATATAGGCCCCTAGTGTCTTAGGTTATACCACCTCAACATTAGTGCCATAATTTGGACACTAGCACCCCGTGTTAATGTCCCAATTCAGTGTTATTGTCTTTTTCCCTCTTTTTAGCCTCAATGGATATATTTTCAATTCCAAAGACACCTAGGATCAGCCTAGACCTATTTCAAACCCTACACAATCCCCATATTAGTATATATACATGACTTTTATCTCTTTATTAGCTAGATGGAAATTAGATGCAAATACATACAAATAAGCTTAGAATAAGTTGTGCATAATCAATGTTATTAATTTCTATTATACCCTACTTCTGCATATAATCATCTACAACCATCCTAATCTCATAATACATAGAATTCCAGTCTCAATAATCACTCAAAGCACTCAAGTCAACACTCACACTTGCATTCACTTGCACTTGCACCAAGCACTTAGATGGGAGATCTAAATTAGGCTTGATCCCCTCTCAAGGTATTGGTATGTAGGCAAATCTCAATATAAAAAGGTGTTGAGGATGTCCATCCTACCCCACTAACTCCTTTTTATCATGTTGTTCATTCAAGCCCTTATAAGCATGTAAACCTAGGGTTTAAAAGTAAAACTGAGCTATAAGGAAAAGTATTAATCATATAGACCTAAATTTGGATCAGATTTGGAAGAGGACTTGATCTATAAAACCCAAAAATTATTCAAATAAATTATAAAAGAGAATACTAGCACTAAAATTGGACACTAACATCACAATGGTACTTTCCAAGGTACAATGCTATTGTCTAATAGGGATTCTCACACTTGGGTCCTATTTTTGACACTCATACTAGCTCTTATACCAGTTTTTAGCTTCTAGATCCTTCATCTCAATAAGTTTATAGATAAGTACTTATTTGTGTCATTCATTACTATTATTAGAAATATCAGATTAGGTTAATTTTTGCATAAATTAGTAGTTGTATTTATTGCATATTTTATACCTTGATTTACTATAATCAAACCCTTTAACAACCTAAGGCTTAAACTCCATAAACCCTTTAAAGTTAAATCAATAATCCAGAAGACTTTTTTGGTGGAAATCTCTTTGAGGCATCAATAGTTGAGCCAATTAGTTCCTCATTGCTTGATGAAAAAGTTATTAAACTCAATATTGACCCCACCACATCCAAAATTAAGTTGAATCTAGAATCAACAACAATGTGTGTGGTTGAAAATACCAATCTTCATTTATCCCCTAAAAATTATGCATTCCATTATGATCATATTATTCATTTAAGACATATATTCCATTATCCAATCAGACCATTTATCCCATGCCTACCTTTTTTTCTAGGTAATAGCTTTTAACCATAGCATGAATCGATCTGGGACACAATCAGGGGCCCAAATCCCCATGTGATTTATTAAGCATCTAACCAAACATTACTAATAATGACCACCATTAGCCTTGAGAATAACCAACAACCATTAATAGACCTAAAAATACAACCAATGACCACAACTGGTCTCATATGCCTTTCTTGAAATTTGAACCTGGGTAGGGATTGAAACAACCAAGACACTTAACCAACTCACCTACATATCGTTGTCCATGCCTACCCTTCTTTACCCATCCTAGCAGTACTCTTCTTTTTTAGGCTACAAATACATCTTATTTATAGGTTTGGAGGAAGTAGCATTAACAACCAACTGAGATCATGATAGTAGCCGTATCATTCACATTAGCATCAAGATTTAGACAGATCTACCATTTCAAGTAGGTATTGGTTAGACAACAAAGGGTTTGCATTATGTATCTCATAATCCTTCATTGAGTTGAGTTTCTAAGAAAATTAAAAATACAATCAAAATCAAAATAAAAGGATAAACAATTTGTCCAATGGTGAGAACCTTGCATATGGTACATTAGGCAAGTACCATGATCAAAACTAGGTTTTTGACATCATGAACATATAATTTTTTGATTGCAAGTACCTTGACACTTGGGAAAAACCCTATTTGCATTACATACCATTGTAGTTTCATGTTATTCAAGACATTTTAGCCATTTAATCCTTTTTAGCCTAGCCCTCCTTACTATGACCATCATTCTTCCATCTTGACCTTGTTACAAATGTGGAAGGTAAATTGAGACCTGTTTGGGAAATATTCTAGCCTATTATCT
Source organism: Torreya grandis (assembly GCA_037957365.1). NCBI lineage: Eukaryota > Viridiplantae > Streptophyta > Pinopsida > Cupressales > Taxaceae > Torreya > Torreya grandis. The sequence continues at coordinate 4,444,359 of JARHVA010000603.1, forward strand.
GTATGAACACTTTGATGACTGGACACATTTGTTTCTCATGTGGCATGATCCTTGAAGATTCCTACTCCTTTCCCTCAGTGTCATATTATTATTCAGCTCTTGCCAAATCATATCCCATTTATTTTGTTCATATGTCATTCTTGTTTTGTTGATCCATAGTATCTTCTGCTAAGGTTAAACTACATTTACCTAAGGTCCTTTTGTACTATGTAGGTAGTACTTAATTTTTGATTTCAGCTCTATCACCCCATTTTTCCATGCTATCACCATTTTATGAGCAACCTAATCCATGCTCTCATCATTTTATGAGTAACCTAAGCCATGCTCTCACCATTTTTTGAGTTAAAACATTCTACATCTCATAATAATCCATTGATTTGAGATTCCAAAACCTAAAAATAACCAAAACAACCAAAAAATCCTAAAAACCAAGATAGGCTTACAATCTCCATGAGAGATATAAAACCACAAAATCCAAAAACATTTTTCTTATCCTAAATTCAATCAAACAAATCCTTAATCCAATCATTTTAGGTCTTAAACCATGATTGGGATGTGTCCTTCCTAAATCCTCCCTACTAGGGTAAACTCATTATTGGTTCCAATCATTAGCCAACTTGAGGTGTGTCATTCCCTTATAGTATCCTTGCTTTGGTACATCCTCCAAATATAATTATCCCTGAGCCTTCGCACATGGATTTTAACTTGGTTAAACAAGAAGATTCTTTATGTTGATTTTATTTTCAAGTTTGTGTATGTGTTTCCTTATTTGCTAGTTTGTTTGTTTTTAATATTATTTCCTCAACACAGTCCATTGTGGCATCAGGGTCATCATCAAGGTGCCTCCTATCACGTATTTGTGCTTGATTCCTTCCATTGGCATGTGATAGATTGTAATCATTGGTATGTTGTTGTCAACTATCTATTGGATCGAGGTTCATACTTATGTACATCATGACCAAGTCATCATGGTGTTTTATATCATGGTGTATATCATCATGTGTTATATCAATAATCAAGTGTTGGAGGTCTAATCATCGATGTCATAGAAAAATATCCTCATCTACCAATCCTACAACACAATCACTGGACCACATGACTAAGTTGTATACTACTCATAACACATTTAAATATACACAAAAAGTCATCATTCATTTCATTTCCATTTTCTTCCATTTATTGGGAGAACTACATCAACATGAGGCCCCTATGGACTATTTAGGTAACACTCAATTATGTTTAGTTTATGGGGTCAACTCAACCACCATTATATCATTATTATTCCAACCATTATCATCTTCATCATCATCTCTTTCATTACTTTTGAGCATTCTCGTGTGCTTAGTTTTTTTGTGGCTTACTCATTATTTAAAAAGTTATTATACCATCACACTTATGTTTAGGCCTGCTCATCATTAATTTATGCAATAGGTTACACCTTTGAACTATGTTTTCCTACTAATTGATCAATATCCTAGTCATCATTTGTTAGAATGACAATCCACCCTATTGAGGCAAACCATTTAGACCAATCCATGATTAAATCCACCCTACTAGGGTGTATTATTGTGATTAAACAAAGTCACCCTCTTTGGGGCCAACTGCATCATTTATTCTTTCTTCTAATTCTAAGCCCACAACTTTTACCTTATATGGGGCATGTCAAAATGTGCCACTTATTTTGGGACATATCCTTCCCACTTCCCCCTGCCTTGGGGCCAATTTAATTCTATCTTTCTCCAACATTATAAATAAAAGTGTGCAAATATTAGCTCAGGTGGGTTAATTTTAGCTATGAGTTAATTTATCTCATTCTTGCTTCTTCCTCTTCATTTTAATGGCCCATCCATTTTAAAATGTTTCATGATAGCCCCCTTAAGAGGGCATCTATGGATAATCAAGTGTCCTTTAGGGAATCAATAAGAGTTTATCAAATCATAAACTTTAAAGAGAAAAAAAGAAGAGTGAAAACATCATTCTTCAAGCATTATCAATTTTTATTGTTAATGACTTTTTCATTCTTTAAAAATATGTTACTGTGCCTAGTTTTGTAATGCCTTCTCAGACAAGGAAAAAATATAGACACTTAAAATTGGACACTTCATGCCAATTCTAATTATGTCTTTTATTGACATTTTCAACCTTACAAAAGCCACTATTCCTCTAATTATAAATTAACCCAACACACTCAAGTCTAAATATTCCTCTATTAGGAAAATTCATGGATTTAGAATTATCCTATTTTCATAAATTCAAAATTGGAATATTGCCTCACAAATGGATGACATCATAAGGCAAAGTGTGTAATCAAGTAAAGGTTATGACATGTCTTACACTTCACTTACATACTCAAGACAAGTTTTTATACCTTAATTACACACACAAAGGGGTCATGATTTGAATATCATACATCTCTATGGCATACTCCATCCCTTTTATTCCACACTTCATATTTCTCATTTATGAGAATGGAGGACTAATATTGGGCCCTTGATATTCATCTCAATATGGACAATCCTCCATCATTTTCCAAATCTATAAATGAAAGGGTTTACACACTCTTTCAGAAATGACAAACTAAGGCAACAAAACTCTACAAAATCTCAATGTCATCACTTCAATTAATTATCATGTCAAAGCCAATCCAATCCAAGAATCAAGTGTAGAAAAGGAGAGATGTTCTCCACATGCATAATCAAGTATTGTTAAAGACTCCATAGTTTACAAGTTGAGCTCAACCTCTTAAGATCGGTTCTCAAGAAAATATTCTAAGGGTGTATAAATGTTTATTTTTATCTTCTAATATGTATTTTTGTTTATTTTTCACATAGCTCAACCTAGGGATTAGGCTTGAGATCCTAGTTCTTTAAGTTCATTGTGATTTTTTTCACTAACAGACTGGCTAACCTCTCTTGGATTTATAATCTATAGGAGTTGTCCTTGATCAAAAGGATCAATCCTTAAGTTATGCCATATACTTCATCAACAAAAACCTTCAAGGGGTTGAGCTCAATTATATGGTAATAGGAAATCAATTTCTTGTTTTAGTCTATGTTATCAACAAGTTTAGAAACTACGTTACCAATTATTAGTTTTTCATCCATAATGAGCATGCCATAATAAGGTATTTTATGAATAAACCTATAGTCACTGGAAGGATAATTAAGTGGTTGATTTTGCTATAGGAATTTGATATTACTATTGTAGATAGACCAATAAAGAATAATGTAGTTGCATATTTTGTTATCATGTTTGCAATCTGATGAATAAAGTATGACAGTATATGACTCCTTTCCTGATGAACATATTTTTGCATTGACCTCTAACACTCCTTGGTATGCAAACATTATTAATTACTTAGATGAAAAATTGCTCCCACAACATTTATCTCTAAAAGAGAGGCATAATTTGGTCATGAAAATGGTCTTTACTCATGGATCTCTTGTTATATTTTTGTCATTGGACCTAATTTCATCATGCACTGGTGTATTCTTGAGGATGAGGTTATTAACATCCTTTTATCATGTCATGATGAACATTGTGGGGGTCATTTTTATACAAAGAGTACTACCATCAAGATTCTAGCTACATGATATTACTGGCCTACCTTGTATAAGAATGCATTTGAATATACTCACTAGTGTGATCAATGCCAATGTAGGGGAAACCCACACATTCAAATGAGATGCCACTTCAGCCTTGATTGGTTTTGGAACCATTTGATAAGTGAGGACTTGATTTTTTTGGACCAATAGATCCCAAATCCAACAACAAAGAATATATATTGGTTTGCACATATTATATAACTAAATGGGCAAAGGTGAAACTTAACCCATGCAAGGGATGAGAAAATTGAAAAAAAATTGTATGGAGAAATTCTAACCCACTATGGAGTACCACAAGAGATTCTTACTAACCAAGGGCCTTAATTTACATCTGATCTCACAATTTCCCTTATCCAAGAATATGAAATCAAGTACAATAAGTCCACCCCATACCATCCTCAATCCAACATACAAGTAGAAGTTACAAATAGGGAATTGGAGAATATCCTCACCAACACAATCAATGTGCACTGTAAAGATTGGGAGGCTCATCTCCCTGAAGTAGTTTAGGAATACCTAATTATATGGAAGACCACAACTAGCCTCACTCCATATGAATTTGTCTATGGAAAGAAGAATGTCCTCCCCATTGAATTTGAGCACAAAACTTGGAGGACAACCTTATAATTTGGCTTAGATTTATCACCAGCATAAAAGGAAAGAGTCATATAGTTGAATGCTTTATATGAAATTATATCATACTGAAGTAGTGCAGTAACAAATGATAAGATGACATGACAAGTACATCAAGACAAGAGAATTTTAGCTAGGAGATTGGGCCTTACTTTTTAATTCCAATAATAAAGATCATAAGGGAAAGTTGAGCACTAGATGGTTTAGGACTTATGAAATAGAGGAAGTCTTTGAGAATGGATCTATTAAATTCCACACCATTGATCTCATACACTTTCTCTTACTAGTTAATTGTCATAGGCTTAAATTTTACAAGAAGCCTCATTCTAAGGAGAGATTCATACGACAATGTCTAGATAGACACACCTTGTCTTCCTCTTAGCCTTCTTGAGATCTTGCTTCTACGTCAACAAGATATTTTAGTATACCCTTTCTCTCTATTGACAAAGGAAAATCATAGTGTTGTATCCTATCCAACCACACATTTGTTGGATGGCTATAGGATGAATAAACACATTCATTGATCAGGTTGTTCAGTCGATCATTCAAGGTCAAAAATGAAGTAAAAAAAGTAAAAAAAATGGGCAATGAAAACCTCCAAGTGTTGCTAACAAATGTTGGTTAGAAAACCAGTCCCTAGTTGGCCAATATCTTTATATAAAAATCCTTGATGTAAAATTAGCTTGTTGACCATATAAGGAAAAGAAAATAAAAGAAATAAAAATGTCCTTTCCAAACTCCCTTCCTACAAATTAATTAATTATTTTAGCCCTTTCCAAACAGCCTTGATTTGCAAATGTTTGTTATAGGATGTTAATTTAGTTGTTACAGGATATCCAATAGTTGTTACAGGACCCATTGTGCATGCTATAACACTAGTAGTAGGTGCTCAAGGATGATGGTATCTTGAGGTAACCAGATAGAAATTATCATTGCCTATATCATCACTCTCACATGATATAAAGTACACCCAATGCCACAAGTATAAATTATTGTTGAAGATGAACAACCTGCTATAAGATGGTGGATTTTAATCGATTCATTATCCACATCACCACCTTTTTATAGCTCAATAGACATCAAGACTTTAGCATATGCATCATAAAATGGTTTACACACTTCATCATGATGAAATCATCCTTATTCTATGTCTTCCAACTCCAACCCTCCCTCATGGTGTTTGCATAACTTTATATAACAAAGTGTCCCATTAGGTAGAGGTAATCATGTTTTTTAATCCAAGGTAATCATAATTAATTATTTAAATGTGTTCATAATTATGTTATCATGTAAAAATTATGTGTATCATTATTAATATAAGCATAGCCCATGGAAATTCAAAATCCACTTTGGCTCTTGATTACATCAACCTTTATATCACATCAGCCTTGTTATCCTACTGCCAATACTCCACCACTATTTTCCATTTCAATTTTTTGCATGGATTTTAGATTATTTCCTTCACTTGAGGGCAAGTGATAAGATAGTTGAGGGGAGGGGGGTTGTCATAAATGCATTATAGATAGCTACATGCTTCATATCATACAACATAATTTGACTTGACTTATGCAATCAAAATTAATAAGATTGAGGCAAATAACTATCATCATGCACAAACACAAATGGTTTGTTATCCTAACACTTATAAAACCCTCCTAATTATTTTTTCCTACAAAAATCCTTAAGCCACCATGGGATGAGATTGTGTTTGAAGGGAACCCACATATTTCACCCCGTTATTGGATCAGTTGGATGTCATCACTATTTTTAGAGATGCATGGTGGTTGTCATACTTTGAGAAATTGACTGGGTATGATCAAGAGGTTGTAGAGGAGTTTGCTAGCACATTTGAGATAATAAGGCTTCTATGAAATGATGATAAATAAGGGTTACTAAGAATTTCCTAAGCTAAGTAATCAATGTATACACATAATATTTTAAAAATTTATCAATTACTTATGTTTTCTATCTTGTAGGAACCCATCGAGTCTCAATGTCTCTGAGTGTACAACTAAGGAGTGCACTGGGAAAGGGGTGTGCATGCCATTGGTGCTTCATAGGATTATTATCCCTTTTGTCATTTACTATATGTACACTTGTCTCCTAAAAACCATTCCCTTAAGCTTTTCCTCCTCTTTTGCACACTCCTCTAGTCATTTACCACCTTCATTATCCCTTTCCCTGACCTAAACCCCTTTTTTGTAGTTTACATGACTATGTCGGCCTTGTCAACCTTGTATTATTATTGACAAAACTTATTAAGTGTCTAGGTCCCCTAGCTGACCTAGTCCATGACATAGTAAGTTTTTATCAATTACAATACTAGGTCGATCAGGTTGACCTTGTCAGCCAAAATTTTTGTAAGGGTTTAGAGTTAGATACGCCTATATAAACACACCCATTTCACCATTATTAGAGATTAGGTAGGAATTCTTATTCATTTTCTCTTCTTTATAATCTACTCTTCCACTATTCTATTTGAGGAGTCTTGGTTTAGTGTTTTTACTTGGAGAAAACTCTAGTCTTGTGGAGAAGTCCTAGATGCTTTGGCCTTTCTTAATGATCCTTATAAACTAAAATAACCTCTTGTGAAGCACCTTTATCCAAGGGAGAGATTGAGTCTTGATGGGTACATCTTTTAAATAAGTATCTCTAACTTTGCTCCTCTCTTTAGTAAATAGAATTAGCATAAGTAACGGCTTTTGAATAATATTCTCTCTCTCCATGAATTAGAGTTTTACTTATACATAGATTAATTAATATTCTCATATGCATGTTTACTTTTAGTGTTTGTTATCCCCAATTTATGCCACAAGTTTTGGTGAGCACTAAATTAGACTTTTTGATTTACTTGTTATTAGTATAGTGAATATGAAAACATAGGACCTAGTTAAGGTTATTATGTAATTTTGTTTGACTGAAGGCTTTAGAACCCTCCCTAGTGATATTATTATGGTAAGAGATCCCTTAATTAAGTCTAGAAGATCCATATTGGTCATGACCCTGATTATCTAATGTATCTCCAATCGAAAGGGTAAGTAGGATCTATCTTCTCTGAGCTACGATTGATTTGTAGAATCTATTACATTTCTCATTGCATACATTTTGGTGGACCTGACATCAATCTAACCCTTGCAGGTTTTATTTCACACTTTTTCATTTCTATCATTTTATTATTTTTCTACATTTACGATACTATGTCAACCAAACCAGTATAGTTCTAACTTCTATGTGCAGGTTTAACACAAAGTCACATAAAAATGACTTTATTATTTTTGTGGTCTTCATCAGATATAAGTTACTAGATGGAATAGGTCAACACAATAATATTTTTTAGTTCTAGATAATAGACTATGTCGAATAGGTCGACTTAGTCTCCCAATCAACATCCAGAATAACAAACTAACTCAAATAAGTTAACTCAGTCTTACATTCAGCATCTAAATAACATACTAAGTTGACCAAGTTGACTTAGTCATCTTAGCAAGCTTCAAAAAATAGGGTTTTCATAGAATTAGGTTGACCTAGTCAACTCAATTGGCAGAACTTGTAAGTAGCATTCAAGGCACTTTAACAAAAAATTTGTAATACTCAGCACCCTCCAACCCACCAAGTTTCCTTTAAATCTCTCTCTTTTAATTCAGTACTTCATTTACATTTCTATTTTGTACAAGTTTGTAGTCTTCAAAAATACAACCCTACAACAAACTAAGTTAACTTGGTCGACTTAGTTCTATAGTCTATCTTCTATCTAAAAAACTAAGTCAACCTCGTTGACTTAGTTCTTAAGGACTCTTACTTTTGTAGTATAGTAGTGACCTTGTCGACTCTATTATATAATGTTTGCATATTGTGTCTTCTAAATCAAATCTATACCATTATAATTTGGGAATTAACAACTATATGCTAGTAATTAATTCACACTTTCATCTTCAGTTGTTTTTATGCTTAGAGTAGCTTATATAGTGTAATTAGGTGGTTTTTCAAAGTACCATTTAGTTGAATTATTTTGTTTTTTTTTCACACACTACCAAATCACACAAATTTCAAAATGTATTTAACACTTATCTTTCTAAGGCCTACCTACTTGGGGAAACCAACTTGGTTTTCTGGCCAAGTATAAACACATGGTTAATGTTATATATTGGCAAAGCATCTGACAACCTTATCATTATGGGATTATGAAGTGAGGGTGTAGGCCTTAATACCAAGCTAGTACCATTTCCAACATAGATCCCTTTCAGTCTAAACGTCTAGAAACCATCCATATATTGCTTTATAGTTCTCTATTATCAGTCAACTTCCTTATCACACTTAAAATAACACTTTATAATAATCTAACAACACTCAGGATGACCATTTAGTTAGAATTTACTTTCTAGTTGAATGTTTGCTCTCTATTCTTTATATGTTGTATTATAAAGACTTGCATTAGCCAGCATTGGTGCAAGGTTTTGTGGTGTGTGCCCCAATTGGATCATTCTCATTAATCCAATTATTTGTGTGTTTTCTTTCATTTCCTGCTTCAATTACTTGCAAAATCTTTCCCTATTTTTGGCACATTGTCATTTTGTTTGACACAGTCTTTTACAGACTATCTTTTTCCTCCCCTATAATACTAAGTCAACCTGGCCAACTCTATATCCTTATCAGGGTATCTTTTTCCCTATTTAGAAGTATTAAGTTGACTTGGTCAACTTTGTACTCTTATACCTTCTATCCAGTAGTACTCAATAAACTTGGTTTACTCTGTACTCTTATTTTTATGTTTTCTCTCCTATCTAGATGACTTAGTTCTCTATTTCTCTTTCCTTAACATTTTATTCATTTCCTCAACACATCATGAGTCCCCTATTAGAATATTCTTGGACAACTTAAATCTATTTAGACACCATATGGGGTATTAATTTCTCCCTTTTTTTACCTCTCAAGAGAACCCTCACTCTTGGACCACCTCTTCCCCTCCTCAATCTATGGATTTTAACATGGTTCAAATCACACCCCAAGATGAAATAGGTGAATTTGATCCTTTTTGTACCTATCAAGACAATTCTCATCTTCAAAATTTTCAACATAATGTGGAAGCAATTGACACAAGTCTATCTAATAATCCCACTGGAAATCTACCTTCCAACAACCCTCCCCCTAATCCTAATTTGGGGAGTTATCCTACAAACACCAACCCACTAATTTATATGACTTAACTTCTTGCACAAGTCATACAAAAAATGAACATAATGCAAACTTCTAACACCTCTCAAATGATGTAATTACAATGTCATTTGATCAATATGGCACCTTAAGATCTCAATCCTCAAGCCAATACCAATTGTATTCCTCCACCTCTTAGAGATGCCTCAGGAAATGTTATTCTTCAACCTATCATGAATAACAAAATTCTTCAAAACATCTAAAATGAGTCTTTAGATCCTTCCATCATGTCCATTGATATTGGTAATATATCTCCAACTATCAAGTATGATGGGACTAAAGATCTTGCATCCTTTCTCAAATCATTTGGCAATTTTTATAAGGAGTGGATCCAAAGTAATACTTTACCACAACTAAACTTCTAGTTAAAACCTTCACTGGTGATGTATCGGAATGGTACAACCAACTTTCCTAACATTCCATTTGGTAACTTGAGGATTTAGTCAATCCTATAGTTAAAGAGTTTCAACATAATTATCTTCCAAAAAATTACCTTAGCCATTTCATTAATGCTAAGCAATCTCCCACCGAATCAACTCATGATTTTATCAAACGATGGAAATCTTTAGCCCATAAGTCTAACCATAATATGATTGATGATAATTTATTTAAACTCTTTATAACTACTTTAACTCTTTCACTTCAATATAATGTTTGAAATTTTGCTTCTCAAATGCTTAATGAAGCTATTGACCAAGCTAAACGTCAAGACTTCCTCATGAACAAATTTGAACCTAACACTAAATTCCTTAAAGGATATTTTCAAACTTATACCAATACCATCACCAGAAATCCTCCTCAAACTAAACAAAGAGTTGTCAAAGCTAACACTCCCCCATCTTCTCACATACCACTAACTGTGCAGCAAATGAAACAATTATTATCACCCTCTAAACCCTTTACTTATCCTAATAATCCTCCTAAATGGTATGATCCTAATCAATTTTGTTGGTTCCATACCGACATTGGTCATTCCCATGAAACTTATTGAGGGTTTACTAAATATGTTGTCTCCTACATGTTTGGTGATTCATTCAATCATGAATCCTTCACCCAACTCTATCATCAAGATTACGGCATTGCTTCTTAAAAATGACAAGCTCCCAAATCTTATTCTTCTAATAATCAAAAATCCTTTCCCACATCTAATAATCAACAACATACCAAGGATGTTTATGTTATTGATGCCGACTATAATCAATATTATAATAATTCTCAACATGTTAACGTACTAAGGTCAATTATCATCGCAAACTAGCTCACAAAGATCCTGTCACAAAACCTAAGAAACCATCTTTGGATAAGTAACTTCTAAAATATACTACAACAACTCATTTAGCTTTGGAATCCCCTGAGGAACCACCTCCTTCTTCCAAACCCCCAAGAACTTCCATTCCTTCAAAATCTACTTACCTTTTGAACCTCACACTGGTTCTTCTTCTAAATCCCATTGGAACTTTATTGAAGAACTTAAATCCATGCCTTGCAAGATTCCACTCATTGAGTTAGTTCATACTTCCCCTTATCATCACAAGTTCCTTATGTAATTATTAAAAAAAATGGAAGATCCATATTCTATAGATGAAGAACCACCCTCTATTGAGCCTCAACCTACCAATGTGCATACTATTGAATCCATGTGTCCTTCCAAACCATCTATTGAATTTATTGAAGAGGACATGATTAATAATTAAATCCTTTTTTGTGTTGATGATCCACCATTATTCATTAAAATATCCATTAATACTACCTTTATTCATAAAGTTTTAGTTGGCGAAGGGTCTGACATTATTGTGAAATATTTATGGCTCATTTAATAACTTGGCTATAATAAGGATCATCTCAAGCAAACCCAGCTCACTTGTCCTATATTTGATTAAAAAAATAAAAATCCACTTAGTTGTATTTGGCTTCGCCTAAAAATCAGAACTAAGACCGTTCAAACTAAACTTATGGTTCTTGATTTACCTCTATCTTATAACATACTCCTTAGTTCCCTTGGACTCATTTAATGAGGGCCATCACTTCTTCTGGTAGACAATTAATCAAATTCCTACATAATAATAAATGGTATAAGTATGAGGTTGATCCTAACCCTTGGTGTATTCAACTTCCCAATCCAAAATCTCAATATCACATTCCTACCATTCATACCATCAATAGTGCTCCCTTACCTGAATTCATCAACATCAATCCAGACTTACAAGTCACTTTCATTGATTCAAATGATGATGAACCTAATAACTTACAACATACTTGTAACACTACTAATCTACCTCCTTATATCGTGAAGTGGCTTCTTCCTTCTTTGTTACCTCATGATCACACTATTCCTCTCATTGATGAAATCATTGATTTTTCCCCTCCATGCAATGCTCAAGAACCTTATTACCCAGAATATGCCTTCACATATAATGATTATGGAGTGGCCAAATTATTCCAAGATCCTCTAATCATGTCTCCACATAAATTTAGTGACCTTGACATTTCACCTTCTGAAACTCCCAAATAATCTCAATCATGTACCATTTAACCAAACCTATGATGATAACTGCATCATGGTCCAAGCTCAATCTTGAGACTTGGATGTTTAATATTATTAGAAAACTTTTATTCAATTAAATGCTTTTAACCATCATGTTCACACCATTTCCACATATTTTGAATTAACTCTTGAAGGTCATGTACCTACTATTAATTCTCAACTTCTTGATACTCCTTGGGTGGGATAACAAATCCTACTTTTTGAACCTCCAAACTTTATTACATCTTCTCTACCACCTAAATATCCCATCATTACATCTGATTCTTCCCCTGTTAAATAAACTAATGATACACCAATATCATATGATCCATCTACTCCTTCTACTCTTGATATTACATTATATGCCAAGGCCATAGATGTCCATCAGATACATTCTAAATATGATAGCCATGGTAATCAAATTCCTAATCTTAAAGTAGAAATTGAGTATTATGGTCCTCTTCCCACTTTGCCTAGAGATGAATTTATTCTTGAATTACTTCATACCTGAGAACCTCAACTTCCTCATCAACATCACAAACTCAAGAATTTCAAAAATAAGGCCCCTTGTTTCAAAAAATTTATTGCTAGCATTGACCCCAAATCTAATCCAATTTCTTCTTTACAAAATGTACCATACTACTTCTACAATGGCAATGATATGCTTATCGAATAAACTACTCACATTGAATATGGTACTTCATCCTGCCCTCGACCTATTATAGTTTCTCACAAACTCACACCTGTTAAACATGATAGATTTTCCTTATTTTTTGATAAATATCATGAGATATTCACTTATTTATATGAGGACATGCCTGGTATTAACCTTATCATTGTGGTGCATAATATCATCACTTATCCCAATGCCAAACCTATGCACCAAAAGCAATATAAATTTCCACTCAAATTTTCCACCTTATGTCATAAAGAAATTATCAAACTTCTTGATGCTAAGTTTATCAAACCTATGGACTATTCTGAATGGGTTTCTAACATAGTTACTATTCAAAAAAGGTCACTATGGTCATTCGTATTTATATTGATTTTCATAATCTTAATCTTCCTTGTCCTAAGGATGATTTCCATCTACCTTCAATAGATTCCATTATCAATTCCACAACTAGTTATGAAATGTTGTCTCTTATGGATGGTTTCTTGGGCTATAACCAAATTCATATATCCCCCTAAGACCAACATAATATAACTTTCAGCACAGAATGGGGCACCTTTTGCTATGTTAAAATGCCCTTTAGACTCAAAAATGTCAGAGCTACATATCAATGAGCAATGACCCATATCTTTCATGATCTTATTCATAAAATTGTAGAAACCTGTGGATGACCTCATTACTAAGTCTAAATATTGCAAGACTCATCTTTCTAATCTTTCCAACACCTTTTACCACCTTCTTAAATACAAAGTTAGACTAAATCCTTACAAATGTGTCTTTGGCATCACATTTGGAAAACTGTTAGGATTTTTAGTTTCTCTCTATAGCATCGATGTTGACCCTACCAAGATTAACGTTATCATCAACATGCCCATCACTCAATTCATTTTGGACATTCTCACTTATCTCGATAAACTAGGGGTAATTAGATTATTCATCCCTAAAATGGCTTCATGTATCCACTCCATCAATTCTCTCCTTAAGAAAGGTAATGCTCTAGAATGCATAGATCCCTATAAAAAAACATTTGATAATATGAAAAATTCATTGCTTTACCCACCTACTCTTCATCCCCCTTCAAACAATCGACCTTTGATCTTATACACTTCTTCCATACCCATATCTATTGGGACAATGCTTGCCTAACAAGATGATACTGGAAGAGAATATGTCATCTACTATATCATCTAAGGCCTCATTGATTATGAGAAATGTTACACAAAAGTCGAACATGATTACCTCACCATCTATTTTATCATTGGAAAACTTTGACATTATATGCTTTATCAGACCATTTATGTTATCATCCATTTTGATCCCCTTTGTCACTTTTTCTCCAAAGCCTTTCTTCCCAGAGATAGAATTGGCAAGTGGATGGCCCTTCTCATGGAATTTGATCTCAGAATTATTACTCAAAAAGTTTTCAAAGGATAAATCATCGTTAATCAACTTACCACAGCTCTTATGCCCACTACTGACCACATTTAAGATAGTCTTCCCAATGACAATATTCTCTATATTGAAGGTCTCAACCAAGCCATATCCCTTAAATATTACTTCCATAACTTCACTTATGATCTTGAATCAAGTAATCTCAATGAATTTGATATCCACCTCAATACCACTAAACCAAAAGTAGTTATCAAAGAGCTTCTTGAAATTTAAGGTCAATTTACATGAAGATACTTTGAACCTTTATTTTGATGGTGTTAAATTCCTTCAAGGAGATAGGGTAGGTTGTTTTCTTAATAACCCTCTTGAAAAAATCATCCCTTTAGCTTTTTTCTTAATATTTAACATCACTAACAACATGGCAGCTTATGAAGCTTTAATCTTAGGTATGAGAGCTACTCTTGATTTAGCTATCCAATACCTACATGCTTTAGGTGATTCTCAGCTCATTTTTTACCAATTCAACGGTGATTACCAATGCAAAATTGAGAATATCATTTCTTATCATCAAATTATAACTATTCTCACCAAAGATTTCATCTCTTTCACCATCGAGCCTATCCCTCGAGATCAAAAATTCTATTGTTGATTATCTCACTTCTTCAGCATCTCTTTTTAATCTACACCAAGTTCTTACCGATCCCACTTTTCTTATCTAAATAATAAAATCTTTATCTTCTATTCAACCATAAGATTCACTCATCTACCACATTAAGGCCATCACCATTCGAAAAAACACATGGTACAAAGAGATCATTTAATTTTTGAAACACCAAACTTATCCTCCCAACCTATATTCTTGTAAAAAGACTCACATTCATAAATAAGATTTTAAGTATTTAATTCAATATATCATCCTATACTATCACAATGTTTAAGGTACCTTGATCTACTGTGTTATGTAAGATGACGTTTTTCTTCTTCTTAAATAAGTGCATGGGGGCATTTGTGGTGGCCACTATAACAGACATGTTATAGCCTACAAATACTTACATATGGGATACTTTTGGCCCACTCTTGAAAAATATGCCATAAATTTTTCTAAAAAGTGTACTCCTTACTAACTTCATGATGATTTAATTCATTCACCTCAAGCTAAACTTCAAACTGTAGAATCTCCCTGGCCATTATCCATGTGGGGATTAGATCTCATAGGCAAATTGCCTTGATCTCAAGATGGGCATGTCTTTATAATCACAACCATAGAATATTTTACCAAATGGGTTGAGGTTATGACCCTAGTCAACGTCATTGGTACCACCATATCCAAATTCATCCTTATTCAAATCATTTGCCACTTTGGTGTCCCTCATACTATCATTTTAGACAATGGTGGTAATTTCAAAAATAAAGATGTCAAACAGCTCATACTAAATTTAAAATCCATCACAAATTCTCCACACCCTATCATCTTCAATGTAATGGCCAATCTGAGGCCACTAAAAAAATCTTAATAAAATTCTCCAAAAGATAATTCATGAAACCCACATAGATTGGCACCTTCATCTCTATCATGCTCTTTAGGCCTATCACACTAGCATATGCATTACCACTAGGGCAACGTTGTTCTCTCTAGTATATGGTTTTGAATCACTCCTTCCATTAGAATTTGAGCTTCCCTATCTTCATATATCTCTTCATGGTATCATACCCAATGAATAATTATGTGAAGCTCACCTTCATGCTCTTGATCTCCTCGATGAGCACCATCTTTCTGCTTTGAAACACAATCGCTAATACAAGGCTCGTATTGCCAAACAACATAACAAATGAATCAAAGTTTACACATTTAATGTTGGTGATCTTGTCCTTAAATTAGACTACACTCGTGACAAAGAAGGTAAATATGCCCAAAAATGGTGGGGTCCCTATTTAGTCAAAGATATTCTTAGTCCAAGTACCTATCACCTTCAAACCAGTGAAGGTCATATTTTCAAAAAACCCACCAACACATAATTCCTCAAGAAGTATTTTTCCTAAATCATTCCCTTCTTTTTATACTTTCTATATGCTATCTATCTAACACTTTTTGTAGGATACTTACATGGGTCTCACCCTCTATAATAGTTCTCTCTTTTCACAAACCTTAGTCCTCCCTTTGAGTCTTTTGGTTTCCCTTTTTCTAATGAGTTGCATTGTAAAACCACAGATCGAACCTGGTCTTCCTCATGATGTACTTGTATCCTCTTTATTTTCTCATTTTCCAATTCTTTTTAGCACCCCTTGGGTTTCTCTTTTGTGAGTTGTAGTATAAAACTATGGATAGGACCTGGCCTTCCTCACAAATGCCATATTTTTATTATCCCATTTATTTTTTCAATACTTTTTGGCACCCTCATGGGTTTATATTTTATGAGTTTAAATTTAAGACCATGGATAGGACCTGTCCTTCCTTATAGAATCACCATCTTTTTCATTATTTTTTCTAGAATGTGGTCTACAATGGTTATAAGTTTTGGATCCTTTATTCTCAATCTTTAGCTTTTGCTTCTTTTGATAGATGAAATTTGCACAAAAAATGTTAGTATGTTTTCCTACATTTCCCTCATTCTTATGATAATAGAATCACACTTTTCTATCATTGTAGCCCTTTTTCACCCTTTGTCACATTTTTTGTGATTTGAAGTAATTCAAATTATTTCATGTTTCATTCCTCTTGATTTCCTTTCCTTTCACTCCATATTGGATGAAACAAGGTTGAAGTCAAGATAGCACTTTTATTTTACCTAAATTTATGAGACTCTTAGACACCATGCTCTCTGAGTTCTCTCTCTTAGCAACCAAGTCCCAAGTATACAAATGAAAGTCATCTTTAGCACCCATGTTTAGTTTTCCAAATCCATATGGAGGAGGAATATAAATAACCATCAAAAAAGTTAAAATCCAAAACATTTGAAAAAAAAGGCCATGATATATAAAAGGCAACATACAAATCTCAAAAGTAAAAATCACACCAAAAAATGTGATTACAAGCACATATCCTATCTCCAATCGAAGCTCAAACTCCACAGTTGGTCCATTAGGGTGGGGTAGGCCAGTAGATTGGAATAGGAAAATTCAAAAAACTCTATGGTGTTACCTACTTTCTCACGTAAGTTCCTAATCTTTGCAGTAGACCAACAACTTTATAAGGGGTCCTGAGGAACAGGGAACACATTATGAGAATGTAGGTCCATTTTACTTTTCATATATATAGCCTTTAGGGGATAATCTACATACTTCATTTGTTGACTTAATACTTGTGTGGATAAGATAAGTTCTTCAGAGTCCTTAAATTCAAAGGTCCTCTTGTTTTGATAAACCTAATTTGAGTGTCTTGACTTAGATAAAGAGTTTCTTTACCTTGGTTTTTCCTTCATTCTCTCCTCTACCCATTTCATTTCCTCCCTTGATAGGCATGTGTGATTCTAAATCTATTCTCCCTTCTTCTATATTTCCTTTTTCTTCACATCTTACAAACATGCTAGTAATACTTTGTTTTAATTTTATCTATCCTTAGTGCAAAACAACATGTTTGAGAAACTATGGATTACTTTCTTTACACCATGGCTCTACATTTCTAGACTTACTTTGATTTTTTTTACCATTTAT
The DNA here is from genome assembly GCA_037957365.1 of Torreya grandis. Lineage (NCBI taxonomy): Eukaryota > Viridiplantae > Streptophyta > Pinopsida > Cupressales > Taxaceae > Torreya > Torreya grandis. The sequence continues at coordinate 4,462,048 of JARHVA010000603.1, forward strand.
TATTATTTTACTACCTTTTTTTTGCAGACACCTAAGTCCATTTATACTTTCATGCTCTTTTTCCATTGTTGAGTGTGGTTGGATTGTTACTTCTCACTCACCAATGTTGTTTTCCCTTTTATGCACCTTTTTCCATTGATGATTGAGTAAGGATTGTTACTACCTATTCATCAATGTTGTTTTACCATTTTTTTACTTGCCCATCTTTGTTTAAGTAAAGATTGTTACTAATTTTAAATTGATGTTTGATTACCATATTTTTGACATGTATCCTTGGTTTGACTTGGTGAGTTTGCCTTTCTTACTTAAGGTTTACTTGTTTGAGTTTTTCAATCTTTAATAGCCTTGGCTTATTCAATTACCTGATTTACTCTAATTTTGACTTAGTCATTTGGTCTAACATAGCACTTGTCACCCCAACTTTCCAAATTTCTAAGTCATATCCTCATAACACCAATTATCTTGTCTTTCCTGCATTTGTTTATTTTTGCTCTTTAGTTTTGTATTCTTGGGTTTGTCAAAAGCAATATTTATGCCCTCCACAATCAAAAACTATAAATATAGCAAACAACCATCCATAGATAAAGGTAAGTCAAGGTACCCATACATTTACTTTTTTAGTTATTTCCTTTTCCATCATTTAATTTCAGATATTTTTACTTTAAAATACTATAACTTTTTTTTAGCGTCAACGTTGTGTGTTACTATGTTCTCTCTCAAAGAACCATCCCCTATTGCACCTAAGTGACACATGATAAGATTCGAGTGAGGCATATGTATACACGTAATATTTTCAAACTTTATCAATTATTGATGCTTTCTATCTTTTAGGAACCCATCGAGTCTCAATTTCAATGAGTGCACGCCCTAAGGGGTGCACCAAGAAAGGGGTGGGTAGACCATTGGCACTTTATAAGATTATAATCTTTTTTTCCACTTGCTATCTACACACTTGTCTCCTAAAAACCATCCCCCTAAGCTTTGATTCCTCTTTTTCACACTCTTCTAGTCATTTACTACCTTCATTATCCCTTTCCCTAACCTAAACCCCCTTTTGGCCATGTTGACCTTGTATTATTATTGACAAAACTTATTAAGGGTCTAGGTCAGCCCTTGGTTGACCTAGTTTGTGACCTAATAAGTTTTTGTCAATTACAATATTAGGTCAACCAAGTTGACCTTGTCATTCAAATTTTTTAAAAGGGTTTAGGTTTATATCTGCCTATATAAACACATCCATTTTATCATTCTTAGAGAGTAGGTAAGATTTATTATTCATTTGTACTTATTTACAATCTACTCTTCCACCATTGTACTTGAGGAGTCTTAGCTTAGGGTTTCTACTTAGATAATAATCTAGTCTTGTGGGGAAGTCTTATATGCTTTGGCCTTTTAAGTGATCCTTACAAACCATAATAACCTCTTTTGAAGCACCTTTGGCCAAGGGAGAGATTGAGTCTTGACGGGTTCATCTTCCAGGTAAGTATCTCTAACTTTGCTCCTCTCTTTAGTAGATAGAAGTAACATAAGTAATGGATTTTGTAAACATAGCTTTAGGGTTTTACCTATACATAACTTAATTAAGATTCTCTTATACATGTTTACTTTTAGTTTTTTTTTACCCCAACTTTTTATATAAGCTTTGGTGAGCAGTAGATTAGACTTTTTGTTTTACTTGTTATTAGTATAGTGAATATGAAAACATAGGACCTAGTTAGGGTTATTGCATAGTTTTGCTTGATTGGAGGCTTTGGAACCCTCCCTAGTGATATTATTAGGGTAAGATATCCCTTAATTAGGTTTAGTAGATCCATATTAGTCATGACCTTGATTATCTAATGTATCTCCAATCAGATGTTTAAGTAGGATCTATCTTCTCTGAGCTAGGATTGATTTGTAAAATCTATTGCATTTCCCATTGCATACATTCTGATGAACCCAACGTGAATCTAACCCTTGCAAGTTTTCTTTCACACTTCATCATTTTTGAATGAGTAAGTGGAAGCTTGGAACCACTATCTCACATTCTTAACCACAATAAGGCAAGAAGCATTTGGATCTTACATAACTAGATGGAAAGAGATTATCCCTAAATTGAAGAAGAAAGAACCATTATCTAGATATAATCTCAAAGCTGCCCTTGATCGTGTTCACACCTATATTGAAATTACAAGAAGAAAGGGACCAAACTAGTTGGTTATCACTTTTTAGCCACCACCATTTTGGTATCCTATTCCAGATTAGGTAGGTTAAAACTAGTTAATGAGAGAGTGGAAAATAAGAGATGGTAGAAAAAGGCAGCTCACCATAGATTCTATGGCAAACATAGGTTTGGGGTATCTAAACCTTTTGACTTCATATTATTTTGTGCCCTTGAAATGCAGAAGATTGTTACTTGAGGATGAGAAACAATTAAGTTGTCGGGTGTGATGAGCCATGTAATTGGTGTACTTTAAACCTCTAAAAACCTATCTTTGAGACTCTTATTGCTAAAACTCTTAGCCATGCTTTGTATATTTTCTCACTAAATCACTAAGAAACATGATGCATATATTATCTATGTTTATATGAATGAAGTGTTTTTGATTTGAGATTAAAATGCATTATGGTTATATTTTCTATGTTATATTATTTATAATTTATGTGCTCAAGGAATGTAAGTGAACAAGACTAGCACACAACAATTTTGGGTACTTACAGCCCAAAGCAATCTGGGTAGTGATAGCCCAAAGCAACTATGGAGTGTTATGGGTAGTGACAACTTATATCACTTATATAAAGTGTTAACTAAAAAGATCTGAGTGATGGCAGCCCATAACAACTAATCAGTTAGCCTGTAGCTACTTGTAGATTTCCATGTTGAACCCCTAGCAACTGCCAACAACCTATCTTGACTTGTGGCAATTGTAAAGGTATCTTGAGGCTATTACCCATGATGGAAAAAGTTGGAGAATGAATATTTCATGTCAAAATATGACATCTATGGTTGAAGGAAGTTGGTAATTGATCTTCCTCATTAGATTGAAATTTTGTTATTATTATCTCTCAAATAGAACTTTCCATGTTTTATTTTCATGTAGCCATTCTGGCAACATTCTCCTATATTAGACTTATTCCTAATTATGTTTTATATTCTTCACATTTATTGTTAAGCAATAACAAATTACCAAATTTATATATAATGTAGCAAGGACTTAAGCCATGAATAATGGATTAATAAGAAATTTAAGTGTGAATAACATCATTATTATAAATAATTATCTTTTTAACCATTATTGTATAAATATTTAATGTTATGTACCTAGAGATATGATATATTATTGTATATGGGTTGATGGAGATGCCGACATGTGGCACACAACCCCTTAGTTAGTTATATGGGTATAATGTATTAGGATAATAGAGTAACTTGTGGAAGTAGTACATTGAATAATGGTTGGCCTACATTGAGATTAGGAGGTTACCCATCCATGGGTTAGATAGATGTATATCTATAGGAAATGATTATCATGGTAAAGATATCAAGTAAGCATTGAGTCTTCTATTATAAGAGGATATTGGAGGTTGTCCCCTCGAAGAAACATTTTGGAGTTATTCCTTCCTAAAGGAGTATTATATGGTGTTTCCCTACCTTAAGGGTATTTCTGCATATATTGAATATCAAGATCTTATCAATATCAAAAGGCATCTCCATCAACCCATATACAATAATATATTATATCCCTAGGTAAATATCATTTAATTGCTACAGGATTATGAATGAAATCAGTATCTTGAAGTAAAAATGTTAAAACTTAAGAGGAGGATTGGAACTCAAACCCAAGTGAGGGGGGGCTTAGGAAGAGCTGTAATGAATATCCTAGCTCATTAGATTAGTCAATAGAATTGGTGTGCAAGTATTTATTTCTATCCTTTGAATTTTGTATATGTGTAAGTTAAGTATTGTAGTTAATTCCTGCACTGTTTAAATAGGTTTGAATGATTTTTACTTTATTAGAAAAGATTCCACCACATTTAATTCAATTAATTTATTTCTTGTAAGTGTGATTTACTTCAAAGTACTTTAAATTCATGTAATTCTATTTATGCAAGTGTGTTATTATCTGTAATTGATACAATTCAATAAGTGTTGCAGATATAATGTCGACATTTTGTCAAAGCTAAACACACCTTGGGTTGAGAATGAATGAAGTAGATTTTTTTATAAGCTAAGTGGTTGCCCCATATTATAGATTGAGTTGTACGTTTAAAGATTGGTTTGAATCATTTTAATTGGTGGTTAAAATTATGTTCATTACACACAATATGATATACACTTGAATAACAAAACAATTTTCTCCAACATTATATCTACCCTTTTATTTTATCCTATTTTTGATTTAATAGTGTAAATTTTTTTTAATAGGTGTAAAAATTGAGAGCTCTATTGAGATTGTAATATATGATAGTTAGTCATAAATATGCATGTAAAGTATAATCAACTAAAGTTAAAGTTGACAAGTGTCATTTGTTAAAGCTAGTAAGTACAACCAAATACTAGATACTAAGATTTTATAATCTATGATTGATTGTAACTAATATTTTTTAGTGAAATTTAAGGCAAAGCATAACTACAAATTTTTAGTATTAGTATTGGGGTCTAGATATGTTTCTAGATAGGTCCATTCAATCTAGACAACAGTATAGGTCAGTTATGTCCTTTGACTATGGACTTGTCCACATGGATTGTGACATAATAGTGATTGTTCCACCTTTTGTGTCTATATATTCTAAGTGGTCTAAGATTTTTTATTATGTTTATGTTGTGCATAGATCAATATTTTTATTATCTTTGCTTTAGAAACCTTAGTGGTCTTATGAAAGCTACAAACCTATAAAAAAGAAAGGGGGAGTGCAATGGGTTGAGTTGACCCGAATCACCTCTTGATGATTGACTATTGCCTATGTATCTAGATACTATGAGGAGGGAATCAAGCCACATGTATTTCTCCCACCTAAAGTGATTGTGAAATTGTGCTTATTGACTATATGTATACAGCTAAAAATATAGATTTGATACTTGCCTATGATAGCTCTTGACTTGATTTGATATGCTTCAGCTTTATTTGAGACTGATCCTAGTGATTGGTATTAAATTTTAGAAGGATAGGGCAGCTTTGTTTAATATGCAATAGTGTAAAATATAGATGCTAGATAGAGATATGATTCTTTTGAAATGAAGTTTTGATTTGCTTATAAAGTGAAACCTTTTGACAATTTCCTTTAGTCAACCTTGCAAAACATATGAGAAGACCTAATTTAATATTTCAAATTTTGGAAGCTCACTATTAATTGGCATGGGGATAAGTTCACACTAGATGGACAAGGCCACAACGATAGATCTATTTGCCTAAGGCAAACATGTCCTAAGATTGGCAACAATCTAGAAGTGATGTAAAAGAGGTCTGAGTATTGACTTGGAAAGTTATATGTAGTAGTGATGACGAATAGAGGGTCATGCCCACATATGGAAAAATGGATTATAGGAATGGTAAATAAGATTCATGTATCTGGGTGTAATTTATTAGTTCAAGATGTGTCATGAATTAACATTATCAAGTACCTATGACTAGATTAGGTGTCTACACCTTCCTAAGTGGCATATGGATACTAGTTCTAGTTTCATTGTCAATGTAGTTTATTTGACTTGCATTTACATTCTTATCTCATGTGTCATTAGTAGGTAACCTACCCGACTCTCCTTGATGATGCCCTACCTCTATTGAAGGGTTTAACTTGTGTTGCAATCACACAATTAACACAACAAAAAGAGTGGTTAGACTAGGTTAAGATAATCAAAATCAAAATGATAATCATAAGTATTATACAATAATTAATCTGCTAATCATAAGTAATATACATATGTCCATGTCTATCTAACATAATAATAATTCAAATTGCATAACAAGCAATGTATTTCCTTTTGATTAATCATTATTAGTTCTTTAATTGTTCAGAGAAAGTAAACAATAGTTATATAATAAATTTCATAATAGTCTATAAGAAATAAAATGCAAATCCATGTGGTGCATAAAGCCACTTAATACAACAAAAAATTATAATGGTTTAAGTGTAAATTTTTTATGTGACAACATGTAAACCCCTAAAATACTAGGGTCTAACATATATTCCATTCTCTTTGTTGCATGCCTTACTCTAAGGTTATCCCCTCCAACCAACATGACAACTTTCCTAAAAAATTAGGCCAAAAACCTAGAGGGTTATATCCTAAAAATCATGCTTCCCTAATATTTTCTCCACTATACAAACCTAAAAATGCCCTAAACTTGTTTGATCATGTTAGAATAAATTAATTTACCTATGTTTGTAAATGTGGTTTGTTATCTTATAAAATAAACCATGTAGAATATAGGTTAGTTGTTAGAATAAGTTAGGCCTTTTGAATAAATTAGTAGATTACATTTTTCATTAGAATATTTGCTCGTCCTATTTTATAGGACTATTATGAGCATAATCAGGCTTGTAAAAATATGTCCATGTATTTGTTTTTCTATGAAGCTTAATGAATTATATTGATATTTTGCTCAAATTTGGTATCAGAGTAGGTCATTATCAGAGTCAATTTTTGATAAATTCATTAATGTGCAAGTTAGATTGTGTTTGAAGTAACAGTGGAGAATTTGGCAATTTGGAGACTTGATTTTACCTACCAAGCTGTACATTTTTTTCATGCACAACAAACCATACACTCTCCATAGGCACTTGAAATTAATATCAAGTATTCTTTTTTGTTTTTTACACCCTCTATAATTTGGATTATTCAATTTTGACAAGGCCATACAATGTTTTGGGCCATTGAAAGTATTATGGTCTTGTTTACTCATATTTTATAGCAATGATGTATAATTTTTTGCCCATATTTGGCCATACAAATTGAGTTAGGCTCTAAAATTTTGTGGAGGCATTCATAATTCATTTTACCATGATCCTAACCTAGGACATACCAAATTTCATTAGGTCATACCACCTTTTGTGAGCCTACACGACTAAAGTTTTCTATTTTGATTTGTAGTTGGATTTTCCTCATTTCTGGGCCGTACAGTTATCAAAATCAAAATCTAATTTTTGTAGACTGATCTAGACTTAGTGATTCATCATTTGAATTTTTCACCCACATGTGGGAAGTATGATTTATAGTCCTTTGGATCATTCAAAATCTCATTAATCATATATAATCACCTAGTGAGTTTTCCATACATTTTTATTTTCTTTCACATCTGGACGTACAAATGTGAGAATGAAAGTTTGACTATTGTAGATGATTATTTAATGCATAATAATCCTCATAAAAGTATTATGTATGGTTTTTCATGCTGTTTTACCATCTTTTGAGACATTCTAAATTTTCTTGTTGATTAAAATTTGCATGTGATGCATAGGTGGAGTTGCTAATTCAAAATTATGCCTGTCAACATCACTTTGCATGGAGAGTTGAATTATAAGGTCTAATTTTTTTAATTGTTAATAACTTTTTCATATTTATTTTGAAATTAAATGATTTATAAATCAAAAACTCTCAATATCCTAAGTGGCTAAGTCACTTTTTTTGGTCAAACTAGGCGTAAGGTTCAATTTTCATAACTAGTGAAAGGCAAAATTACAAAGTAGGGAATTTTTTTTTTTTCTAATAGATTTATTTTTCATTTATTGTAAATTGTAAATTGAATTTTAATTTTAAAATTTCAATATATATTTTCCCTCGTAAAATCAAATAGATTGTAAAAATATCATTCGCAGTGTTTGGTCAAAATGATGCCTCTAGTTCACGTTCATAGGTAATACCATCGTACTTTGAACTAATACATCTATAACCTAACATAGCTGCCACAATGATATCTAGGCATCAACCCTTTAAATCATTGGAGAGTAATAAGGTTCAAATGTATTCATATCTTTCCCTCTATTTACTCATTTGTTTTAATCGAAGATCATAAATCCTGACTGGTGGTATTTCCAAGTATATAGCAAAGTTATTCACACATATGTGAAAATCCATCTAAGCAAGTGCTAATGATTGGATTAACCCTTTTCAATATTGTATAGGTACCAATTATCAATTTTTTTTGTACATTTATGCCTCTTTCATGTACCATTGAGTATATAGAAAGGGCAAGTTTATTCTCCGTACCGACAGGTATAAAGGAAGGGCGTGTATACAAAAAGGTCCTATATATCAATCTAACAGTATATAGAAAGGGAGACATTGAAACCTATAGTGATAAGGAACCAATCCATCACCCTTATTCAATTTTATCATCTTTGCACACATGGTCTAAAATAACTGACATTTTGTTCTACCATACACAGCTTCTACAAGGTGATAATTATGCATCTTAGAAAACCAAGATCAAAAAACATTTGGAATTTGAGGAAATATGTATAGTAGTTTATGGCACATAAATTTGACATTTTAATGACACTGATCAATAGTGAAATTTTGACAAATCTAATCAAAAGGCTAAGCTCATAATTATGTTCAGAGTCTCGAATGAGATACAACCCCATATCCACTATGCCACTACAACTAAAGATGCTTGGGATAATATTCAAATAGTGTATGAAGCAAAGAATCAAAATCAAATTATTTATCTCCAGATCCAACTCCATTCACTCAAGTTGAAATTAGATGAAAAAGTTGAGTCTTTTCTTTGGAGAGTTTCAACCTTGTGGGTTTCGCTTGAAGAATTGGGAGACCCAGTGAAAGATGAATCTTTGGTCCCCATTGTTTTAATAGCACTACCCCCTGTATATAGAAATTTTTGTGACCACATTAAATGTCATGAGTTAGAAAATGGCCTTTGTCTCATTGGTTAACATGTTGCAATAAGAGGAATCCATATAGATTGTAGAGGAACCTGATGAAGAACATGCACTTGCCTCCTCTCAGAAAGGAAAGAAGCTAAAAATGCATCCAAATAGAACCTTAAGAAAAACAAATAGCATAATAAATAAGGGAACAAACCCCATTCACAAAAACTTTATCTTATTTATGGAAAGATAGGGCATGACCTAAAATATTTCTAGTATAATACATTCACACAAAGCTCATCCAGTAAGAAGTCAACTTCTCAAAATTTACCTCATTCATCAAAATACAAATCCCCAATCCAAAAAAAATTGGAAAAATAAATAACAACATGGGAATGTTTTTAAGGATGATCATTCTTCAAAATATGATCATGTGTTTACTAGACAAACATATGAATAACCTTGTTCTTTAAATTCTATCTAGTATGTTGATTCTAGTGCCAAAAGGCACATGACAGGACATAAAGAATGGTTTTACACCTTACACCAAATAGGATCTTAGGGTAATGTCTCTCTTGGTGATGATTCATCATATACTATTCAAGGCCAAGGTGATGTTTCGTTACAACTTGATCATAAAATGACCAAGATCACAAATATCCTATATGTCCTAGGACTCACTAAAAACTTCTTGTCTATAAATCAATTTCTTGATCATAATCTCAAAGTTGAGTTTGATCACATAGATGGTAAAAAGATTTACCTTATCAAGAACAAGTCAAGAGGCTCTAAAACTATTACACAAGCTTTAAATATAGGCAAAATGTATTACCTTGATTTTGTAAATAAAGATCACCAGACACTTATTGTGAACAATACAAACAAATCTCAGTTATAGCACAAAAGGTATGGTCATTTGAGTTATGGGTATTTGCTTGCATGGATCAAACATAACATGGTCAGAGGTCTTCCAACACTAAAATAATCTTCTAATATTTGTCCCAGTTGCTTCGTTGGTAAATAATGAAGAGCTCCTTTTGGCAAAATTGAATATCGATCTCTACATCCACTTGATATGGAGCACACCAATATGTGCGGACCTATGACTAATAGCCACAAAAGATACAAGTTTTTTCAACTATTTGTTTATGATCATTCCTGCAAGATGTGGGTTTCATTATTGAAGTCTAAAGATCAAGATTTCCAAGCCTTCAAGGAATTCAAGGCCTCTATTGAAAATGAAATTGGTCATAAAATCAAGGCCCTCTACTCAAATCATAGGGAAGAATACATTAGTAAAAAATTCATTGCATACCTTGTAGAACATGGAATACATTATTAATACACTGCTCTTTACACACCACAACAAAATGGTGTTGCATAAAGGCATTACCATGTTATTGTAGAGATGTTTTGAAGCATGGTTGAGAATGTACAACTACCTCATTCCTATTAGGTGAAATCATGTATAATAGTTGTGTACCTATTTAATAGGTCACCCACCAAAGATCTTGATGGAATAACACCACAAGAAGCATGAACTGGAGATAATTTGAAAGTCTCTCATCTTTGATTTTTTGATTGCAAAGCATACATTCATATCCCAAAGAAGAAAATAAAGAAATTGGATTAAAAAACTAATGATTGTATTTTTGTGGGATAGATCAAAGATTCAAAATCATATCGGCTCCTTGATCCAAAAACTTTGAAGATCCTTATCATTAGGGATGTCATGTTTGATGAAAAAGGTTAAATCAGTTCATCTTCCACACATACATCTAATACAATCATTAGACCTATAATATTTATAGATGTAAATAGTGGTGAAGGTCAATCAAAAGATCCAATACCACCTATGTCTATTCAACATATGTCTAAATGGTATATGAGTACAATTCTAGATGCAAAACTAAATGGACCTCCAGAAACTTCATCTATAGGACCGAGGAATCACATCATGGCTCATCATGAAATAAATTTGGCCTTAATGAGTGTAGTTTTAGAAACATTTGATCCCTCTACAGTCTGTGAAGCCCTAAAGTCCAAACCTTGGAAAGATGCTATGGATGTAAAATTTTAGTCTCTCATGAAGAATAACACGTGGAAGCTTGTTTATCTTCCAATAGGGAAGAAACCTATTTATTATAAATGGGTATTTAAGACCAAATACAAATCATATGGTAGTATAAACAAGCACAAGTCAAGACTCGTAGCAAAGGGTTATGCTCAGAAAGAAGATATAGACTACGAGGAGACTTTTGCTACTACAACTAAGATAAAGACAATCAAAATGATCTTTGCAATGGTTGCATAATTTAGTTGGAATGTTCATCATATGGAGATCTATAGGAAGAGATCTATATGACTCAACCAAAGGGTTATGTCACACCAAGGCAAGAGTGGAAAGTATGTGGAATCATAAAATCTATGTATGGTCTTAAATAGGCTCCTAGAGCCTAGTATATAAAAATTGATGAGCATCTCATGAAACATGGATTTTAGAGGAATCCATATGATCCCAATCTTTACCTCAAAAATCAAGGAGGGGAGATTGTTATTATTATTGTTTATGTTGATGATCTAGTCATCACTAGTAACTTAGTGAAGATAATTGATGCAACAAAGAGTGATCTTAATCGATCATTTGACATGACAGATCTCAAGATACTTCACTACTATTTTGAATTATAAGTATGGAAAAAATCACACCATATACTCATGTCTCAGATGAATTACACTAAGACATTGCTCAAGATGTTTTAGATGATGGATTACAAACCAATGTCTACGTGCATAGAGATAAGACTTCAGTTGTCTCACTTAGATCCATCACCACTAGTAGATGCTACTCTTTATCACCAATTAATTTGGAGTCTCATCTACCTTACATACACTGGCCAGATATCAGCTATGTTATTAGCTATCTTTCATGGTTCATGCAAGATCCAAAGGTAAGCCACTAGAAAGTAGATAAGTGAGTATTGAGATATTTTTGAGGAATAATGGATTATGGCCTAGCATATAAGAAGAATGATAAGTTATTATTAATAGGATACATGGATGCAGATCATGAAAGTTCAATTAATGATAACAAAAATCCACTTCTAGTTTTGTATTCTTTCTTAGATCTGGTTCAATCTCATGGGAGAGCAAGAAGCAAAAATTCGTTTCTCTTCTTCTACTAAGGTAGAATATCATGCTATAGTAGGAAATGTCTATAAGGTGATATGATTACATCACATACTAGAAGGATTGAGAGTTCCACAGACTTAGCCAATAATTTTAAACTATGATAATCAATGTGTTCTTAAACTTATTTGCAACCCAGTGTTTCATGAATGCACAAAGCACATTGTATTTCAAGTCTATTTCATATGTGAACATGTTCAACAACACAATATATAGCTCCAATATTGCCCTAATTAAGATGAGTGTGTAGATGTCTTCATGAAGTCACACATGATAAGTTTGAGGCATTCAAAATTTCTCTCTCTTGTACTCTCCAAATTATGATGAATTAAGGGGGAGAATGTTTGAATAAATTAATTCACCTATGTTTATAAATATGGTTTGTTATCCTATAAAACAAACCATGTAAAATATAGGTTAGTTGTTAGACTAAGTTACAACTTTTAAATAAATTAGTAGATTACATTTTTCATTAGAATATTTACTCATCCTATTTTATAAGACTATTATGAGCATAATCGGGCTTATAAAAATATGTTCATGTATTTGTTTTTCTATGAATCTTAATGAATTATATTGATATTTTACTCAGAGATCAAAAATTGGGATAAAGAGAGATGTTAAATCTTAATTATAACAAATTGTTGTGTAAAATTAGACTATAGGAAATATATAATAAATCACACAAATTGATTTAGAACATGCTAAATATATAAATATGCTAAAAATGGAAAGTACCAAAGAAGAATCACTTAGCTGAAAATTGGACATGCATGACTATAAATGCAACTATTAAAATGAATGTAGGACTATATAATGGTGTTTTGAATCATGAATAGGGTTTCTCTTGAATCTGAGACAAGGTTACACTATTCGAATAGGGGTGGCCTACACTGGTGTTTGTAGGCCATACTGACATCTGATAGTGTTTTAGCTCTCCATGAAAATTTGGATCTATGCACCTTCACTTGTTGGCTCTGTGTATCTGATCATATCTATGTGATTCACTACAAAAATCATGTGCTTTATTCTTCACTTATAACCTTATCTTAATAGGTTACAAATAAAAATAGAAAAAATGGGAAAATGGGGTTAGTGGTTGAAGTTATGCTTTGCCTCAACATCCCTATGTTGAATGCTACTTACATACCAATACTATGAAGAGGGATCAAAATCCATGTAGTTCTTCCATGTTATAGTAGTGTGTGTGAAAGAATGGTGTAATACTATATGTTGATACAATCTTAATGTGATTAAATACTTCAACAATTACTTGTGGCTTTGGAAGTGTATTCATACTTAACTCAAGGTTATTAGGGTTTTATGGACTTAAAATTGAGAAGAATAGATGTTTTCCTCTCAATGTATAGTTAGATATCTAAGTTATTTTTAATTATATGAGCCTTTAGTGAATAAATTGTTGAAAATATTGCTTTATAATGATCATTTTATTAAAAATTAGGTAGGTCTTGTTAAATGTGCAAGATAATCCTTTAAGTGAATTTGAATTTGAGTAACTAGCCATTATTTGGTAGGAGGACACAACTAATAGATTTAAACACTATCGACAAGTGGGATTATCTTAAAAGAGTGACCTTATTTGAGGAGTAAAGACAACTAAGATGTAAGTGTAGATCAGTGTTGGGAATTGAGGTGTCTCAAACTTGATAAGTTAGGACACTATTCATAGTCACTATTCATGTGATGAGGTGGTAGCGGTGAGCTCACAATGATTGTGCATGTGATGTGGCAGGTGATGCAGGTGGTGATATAGGTGTTGATGTGGCTTATGATGAGTTGGCATGGCCCACAAAGGAATCTACATGATGTAAGTGCATGTGAGTGTAAGTGAGGTGTACCACTCCATTAAGTAGACAAGTTGTTGTCTTTTGTGATGTACATGATTTTGATTTAGGTGTAAAATGATAAATAATGGATATTGGGAAAATTTATTTGTTGGACTCATGATTTTGAGTGAAGGATAAGTCAAAAGTAGATGGATAATCTCTTGGAAGCATGTGAAGTCACATGGGATAGTGAGGAACAAGTTATTATTCCATATTATAGGCATATGTGAGAGTGGGGAATAGTTTTGGAGGCTTGTGAGAGTGGAGGATGATGTGTCATAAGTGGAGGGTCCATTTTTGACCAAATAACAATACTACAAGCATGTTATTATTGATAAATAGTGGTGCCATTAAAAGGTGGTGAATTTCTTTCCTTGCCCATTAAGTTTCTTCATCATGTAATCTACTTTATAATTTCTATAAGTAGAACCATTCTCCTTTGTAATTGTATGAAGCTATAAATCTAATCAATTAAGCTTGTATGAAGCGTGTGGTAAACTTTTAGTTAAGCTTTATAAGCTTGAGAGTTTTGCAAAGGCATTAAAACTTTGTGAAACCAGTTTCTCTCATGTGTAGTATACTGGTGATGCTCCTAGAAGGTTACTCTGCAAGTGTATGGTGTAATTTGTTGATTTGAATAATACATTGGGCTACTTTGGAGTGTGAAGTTTTTTTTTTGAAAGGGTTTTTCTCACATAATCACGTGTTATGGTATGTTTATATTTTTTGTATGTGTTTTTTAAATTGTTTAAAAAATTTAAATTATCTATATATTTTCCTTTCTTGGTTAGTGTCAAGAATTGTTTCCATGATCTCATATTCTTTTCAAGTGGTATCAGATCCTGGTTAGTTTGGGTTCTAGTTGTGGGTTTATTATATTTTTTGAATTAATACAATTTTGAGTGGGAGTTTCCGCAAGGAGATATTTGAAGTTCTTGATTACATGAATGTTAAGATGGTAAGTACATCAAGGAGAATGGAGGTTGAAATATTTTTAGGGAGAAAGTCCCAGGGGAGATTTGAATCTCCTTGAAATTCCAAGGTGAGATGCTATAATTATGTAAAAGTTGGTCACTTTCGAACGGATGGTACAGAAGAAAATAAGGAAAAGAATTATGATTTTGGTTCTAAATCCAAAGAGGATAATGATGCTTTCATCATAGCCTTGGCAACCCATGTAGGTAATTATGCATGGTTAATTGATTCAGATGCATCTTATAATATGACCTCTAATAAAAATTAGTTTTCTAAATATGAGAAATTTGATGGAGGAAAGCTGTACTTGGGTGATGATTATTTTCTAACCATTGTTGGTCATGGTAGAATTAAAATAAAAATTTTAGATGGATAAAAATATTTTGATGGTGTGTTGCATATCCCAAGGTTAGCTCATATTATTCGTGATCAAACTAATAGATGCGGGGTGTAGGTTACATTTTCTGAAGCAAGTTGTAAGATGGTTAGAGGTGCTATGGTGATAGATGAAGGTGTCAAGATTGACACTTTGTACAAGCTAGATGCATACACGATTGAGTACAATAGTATTTATGTGAAGACTAAATCAGAGACTACTCCATTAGATGAAGATGTAATCACTATTTCTATGGATGGTCATGGGTTCTGGGTACTTAAAGGTGCTCATTCTATGGAGTTAAAATTGCTTGTAGAGAAGACTATGTTATGGCACAGAGACTTGGTGACATTGGTGAAAAAGGTCTTAGGGCCTTGAAGAATAAAAACCTTGTTGAAGGTTTGATTGACTACAATATTGAATTTGATTTATGTGAGTATTTTGTTTATGGTAAACAAAACCATGTTTAGTTTTACTCAAGCTCTCATAGATCATGTGGTGTATTGGATCTTATTCATTCTGATGTATTTGGTTTTAATAATATTCCTTCAATTTCAAAATATACATATTATGTTTTATTTATTCATGATTATAGTATAAATACATGATTTTATTTTTTAAAGAATAAATATAAAGTTTTTAGTCACTTTAAAGAGTTTAAAGTAATGGTTGAGTTGCAAACTGGAAAGAAAATAAAGTGTTTGAGAACTAACAATGGTGGTGAGTTTTGCTCTAATGATTTTGATAGATTCTATAAAGATTGTGGTATACAAAGATAAAATACAACTCCATATTCACCTCAATAGAATGAAGTTACATGAAAAAATAAGACATTAATGGAGAAGGCTAGGAGTATGCTTAGTTGTGTTAGATTGAAACAAAGGTTTTGGGTCAAAGTTGTAGGCACTACTTGTTCTTCGATCAATAGGTATCCTATATCAAAGCTTGTTGATAAAATTATTATAAAATCATGGTCTAGTTATAAGCCTTCATTGAGACATCTTAGAGTTTTTGGTTATGAGGCATATGCACATGTGCCAAAGGAGAAGCAAACAAAGTTGGAGAACAAGATTGTGAAATGTATCTTCATCAGGTATGCAATGGTGTGAAAGAATACAAGTTTTGAGATCTGGTAGCAAAGAAGGTATTATATTATAGAAGTTTTATTTTTATTGAAACTAAACCTTCTTTTGTTACATTGAAGCTAGAGAAAACAAAAAACAAAAATGTAATTCAACTCTCCTGCATCTTAGAAAGTTGAGTTGATGCCACGAGAGTGACAAGAAGTTGAGGAGAATTCGTCAAACTCTGAATCTTTTGAAGAGGTAGTAAATGAAGAAGAATCTCCATCTCAACTTGTTTGAAGATCTACAAGGTGTACATAACCACCATAAAGGTATTCTTCTAATGATTGGAGATGTATACTTCCTTTGAGTGCTAACATTGATGAACTAAGATCTGCAGAAGAAGTTTTAGGTATGAATGATGCAGAGTCTTGGAAGGTTGCTATGGAAGAAGAAATGGTAGCTTTGAAAAAGAATGATACATGGTATCTTGAACTTCTACCTTAAGGACGTAATCCTATTAGATGCAAATGGATGTTCAAAAAAAAATTGGTTTAGATGGCAGTGTTGAGAAGTACAAAGTTCAATTGGTTAGAAAAAGTTGCTCTCAGATTGAGGGTGTTGACCACGGTGAGATATTTTTTCTTGTTCCTAAAATGACATCCATTAGTAAAATAATTTATGCCAAAAATAATTATAAATAACATTGAAAAAATAGAAATTAAGAAAAACATGAAACAATAATACCTTTCAAGGTGCAAACCATAAGTTGAGACAAAATTTTAAAATGGAAAATTGAATGTATCAAGGAAAAACCCACGTAATCTTATTAGAATACTTACTGCTAAAATCTTTACAAGTACAAGATTGAATCAAGAGCACAAGGAAAAAGAGATGGAGTTATGAAATTTCAATGAAGAAATGAGGAGAGGAGGGGATCTTTTGTAGAGCTAGAGGAGGAAAATGAGAGTTACATAGAATCCCATTATGACCTTACAAACCCCCTATGTGGGTGTCACTTGTGGTCTAGTCCCTTACAAAGAGAAGGAAGTGTATGTCATGTGAGGAAGATAAAGTTACATGCAAGTAACTCTAAATAACAAGTGGATTAGGGAGTTGACTGACACCTCATAAAGGTAGGAATAAAATATATTTGTAAATATAATAAATACACACATAACTAAGACTTAGAAAAAGCTTATAAACCTATAGAAAGGATCCAAATAATCTTAATTTTCTAACGCTTCCCCTTAAACTTAATTTGGGGTTACCAAAGTGGAAAGAATTTTTACAAACAAAAAAAGGAGTTAAAATTACATAATACTTCCCCTAATAAAAACTTCCTTCAAGAGAATAAAGAAAAGAAGGTGCTACCAAAAGTCACAAAGAAGAAAGTGTGATCACCAAGAAGCTTTAAAAATTCTTGTCAGATAAGGTGGTCATTCTACCATGAAACAAATACCAACTAAAAGGAGTAATGATCCATAAAACCCTGCAAAACAAGCAAGCTAACACTAATCTTTCAAGTTAAATAACCATTATGCCAAAAATACAATCTACATACATAATGTAATAAAAATAGATATACAAAAAAGATAAATGAAATAAAGACAATTTTTACCACAAAGTGCGTAAACCTGTACGAAAAAAAGTTAGGCACAGAAGCTCTAAATAAATCATATATCCTTTGCAACAAAAATCAAGAAATACATAAAAGATTGATTTTATTCAAAATAGAGATAAAAAAGATGTGTCACTTGTAAAAGATATTTTACGTGAATCATTAGAAGAATTATCGCAAGAAAACATATCAAAGTCTCTAGAAGATTTTTTTTTTTTATGAATCCAAAAAGTTTTACCCTTAGAGGTAGTATATTTAATCATTTTCTAATAGTGCAATGTGTCGTGTATAGATTTACCATAAAATTTATATGGATGCAATTTTCAACATTTAGATATGTGATGTTTGTGTTTTTCACAATGTGTATAAGGTTTAATATTTATAACCAAAGTATGAGCATCAGAAGAAGAATAATCAAAATAAGTTACTTTATAAGTCCTTCGATGCATAGGATAATAAGATATCAAATTTTGATTGAAAACATTAGAAGTATTATAAACAAGAACTTTAGATTTTGTATTAGATTTAAGCAAAAGAGGTCCAATAATACTTGTTTTACATTTATCAAACCCACCACCCGAATAACTCATAAAATGCATGATTTTTAAACTAGGGTTGGTAAGAGTGTGCACATGAGTTTGAGTGTGTTTAGAAATACAATTAGATTTATCATCATTAAATTTATTAACATTAACGAAAGACATAAATTAAGAAAGTATTTATGTCAAGAATGATTATAAATAACATTAAAAAAATAAAAATTAAGAAAAGCATGAAATAATAATACCTCTCAAGGTGCAAACCATAAGTTGAGACAAGATTTTAAAGTGAAAAATCAAATGTATTGAAAAAAAACTTACGTGATCTTATTAAAAGGCTTGTTACCAAAATTTTCACAAGTACAAGATTGAATCAAGAGCACAAGAGAAGAAGAGAGAGAGCTATGAGATTCTAGTGAAGAAATGAGGAGAGGACAAACTCTTTTATAGAGATAGAGAAGGGAAATGAGAGATATATAGAATCTTATTATGACCTTACAATCCCCCTATGTGTGTGCCACTTGTGGCCTAATCCCTTACAAAGAGAGAAAAATGTGTGTCATGTAAGGAAGGTAGAGTTACATGCAAGTAACTCTAAATCTAATAAGTGGATTAGGGAGGTGACTAACACCTCATAAAGATAAGAATAAAATACATTTACAAAAATTTATACATAAATAAGACTTAAAAAAATCTTATAAACCTGTATAAAGGATCCAAATAAGATTAATTCTCTAACAATTAGATTCTTGATTTTTGTTGAAGTAGCTCATGATTTAAAGATTAAATAAATGGATGCGAAGATTGCTTTCTTTCATGATGATTTGGAAGAAGAGATTTATATGACACAGCTAGAGTACTACATGATGAAAGGTAAAATAAATTTGATTTTCAAGTTTAATAAATCCTTGTATGGTCTCAAGTAGAGTCGTAGGATGTGGTACCAAAAAATTAATACATAAGTACTGAGTTTGGGGTTTGAGTAGTCTAAATCTGATCATTATGTTTATTATAAAATTGATGGTGATCATTTTTTAATTATTATTTTATATGTTGATGATATATTGTTTGTTGACAATGAAAAAGTTTTGATTTTAGAGATTAAATCTTAATTCTCAACAAAATTTGAGATGAAATATCTTGGTTGTAACATCTCCACTGGGATCTACTTAAAATAATGTAATTTTTTAAAATTTAAAAAATGTATTATTTCATTAGATTTCACCATGAATATTTAATTATTGATCTAGATAAAACAATTTAAGTATGTTAACTATAAAATAAGTATGTAACATCTACTTGTTACTGATCACTAACATCATATGAAACAAAACATAACTGAATAAAGAAAGTAATTACAAAAATTTTAGCTATGATTGGAATATAGATATAACCACTACTGTCAATTTACAATGAATAAATAATAATCTTTCATTAGCAATTATGTTTTAATAATAATAAATACAATATAAGATATAAGATACAAGGTTCCATGGAGCATGAGTTTTCCAAACTCTAGTATCTATGGCAATCTCAAGTGTAGTCTCTAAATAAGTACTGTTGTGATGAGGGAGAGCATCATCCAAGTGCTTTTACCCATCAATCATGGACCATCGACCCCCCACACAATCCTCAATTAAATAATGGCCCTCTCTTCATGGATGAGTAGAGTGACAGTGCAGGAATTCAGAGAGATAAGCTAGTACCCATGTGTTGTAAGATTTCTAATACATGATGTGTACCATAAATAAAGTATGTTCTAACATAATATCACACAAACATGTAAGTCATATATATGAAACGACAATATCTAAATAAACATTACTTTGACCAAAGTTTTCAATAGTTATTGATCTCTAGGATCAATCAAATTCATACACACCACTTGATCAGATTGTCTTCATCTGGTATTGGTGAAGTAAGCTAGTGAAGTTAATCTCACTACTTAGTACCAACAATATGAGATTTGGTTAATATAAATATAACTAATAGAATCATATAGATTACTTCCTACTAGTAGGCATAAAACATGCTAAACATAAGAATAATCAAAATGCATACATTTAATCCATCAAATGTATGAATGAATCTCTACTATATTTTTTATCACATAGCATAACAAGTACAATTTATACCAACCAAATATAATATATATTTAAACTGAAAGTTTTTAACTTCTATAAGTAGATTCAATTATAATACACTCTATGATAAATGATAATATCATATTCCATTGTTCATATATACCATTATTCAATTATAAATAACCAATCATAATAATTTCAGAGAATCAAATAACTTATAAATCAAGTTATATTTCATATGAACATAATCTTTAATTTATACATCTTATTAAGTTTTAGGAGACTGTATTCGTTTAGCTATAGTTTCTTAACCCTCAGGATCTTAAGACTCTTTTTTTACAATCAATAAAAAAATAGTTATAGGCATACAACTCAATACACTAATTTATGTCATATATTTATATGAATACCTAAGTTCATAAATATATATATATATATATATATATATATATATATATGCCCTTCTACATATTAACTATATTCATACTATGTTTCGTATATAAGTACTCAACAATATATAAATACTGTATATAAAGGTCAACAACCATTTATAATTCTAATCAAAGACTTCATATGATTTCAATAATTATTATACCTTTCCTATACAAAATACATTGATGATCTATTATAAGATATTAATATTCCCGTATTTAGTTATTAAATCGATACAATTACCCACCATTGGAATACCTATGTTTAATAGCTAATTGATTTAGACTTAGTTATTAGGGTGAAGAGTGATAACATTTCTTGTAATCATCCCATACCGCTTACATGAAATGTTATCTCAAATCACATAATTATCTTAGTTTCCCACTCTTTAGTATCATCTTAGTTTCCCTTTGTTTAAGTCTTGAATCTTGATAATCTAGCCTAACTGTAATTTAATTACAACTCAAAGTTCATATTGACTTAAATAATTCAATCAATTATTCACTTAGTTTATGATCAAGTAGTGAAGTATTTTCATTTAGTTCTAGTACCTTTATAACGATTTGATTTCAAGACATAATTCATTTTCCTTTTTCTATTAATGCCACTTTAGACATTTATTCAAACTCTTCACAAAATTAAACTGTATAAAGAAAAATAATTTATCAAATAAATCAATTTAAAGAAAAATAATTTATCAAATGAAATATAAATATTGTTATGATTCAATTGGGCATTGAGGATCAAGAAGGTAAAATAAATAAATAAATAATAAAGAAAAGTGTTTAAATGATTTCATGCTCGCCTGAAGAGTGGGGCGACTAGTGATTAATAAAGAGCCACATAAGAAATGGTGAAATAGCCAAACAATAAGAAATTGTGAATAAAAGCTGCCAAGAGAGTCAACTTAGGTGGAGAATTAACTTTGGAATTTATGGTAGAATTACCAAAGGTGCCTTATTTTTTCCTATTGCCAGATGAACCTTCCTAGATAAATGGTGCCATAGTATGGCAAGTGTATAGGAGTGCAATTAATAAATATATTGATTATTAATGATAACAAAGGGGGTGAAATAGTTGTAAGGTAAGTAAAGTCTGATGTTTAGCAATTTTTTTCTTTCAAAAATTTCAATCAGAATCCATATATTGACTAGTAAAGAGATGAAGGTATGCATCTAGGTGTAGAAGACAGAACTGGGACACCATAGTTGGGAATAGCAATTTGGTTTTAACATGTTTGGGCTTTGACATATATTAGACTTATAAATTACTACGTCATACTAATGAATCACTTGGTTTGGGTAGATAAACTATTAAAATATGTTCTTTGATTACATTTGTATGAGCTAAATGGTATTATTTTTCCAGAATTATGCTAAGGTTATGATAAGATTCTTTTCTGGATTAATAATTACTATTTTGTTTTGGTTTTATTTATGGTCATATAAATATTCAAACATAGACTACAATGATATTAGGGAATCATTTAAATCTACACACAGTTTACTATATCTATATACATAAAATTTTAGACAAACATCTATCTGAGTATATATATACAATATAGTTTCTATAACCAAACTCGATCTCTATATAAATCAAACCATCTATACAGTCCTATGTATTTTAAATACTAAGTAAACTTCAAAATAAGTAATACACATGATATATATATATTTGTTTGTTCCCCAATCACTTAGGCTTTGAATTTATCAAAAGACACACGGTTCATACCTATATATTTCTTCATTGTTTTTAAATGATGAGCATGGATTTTTATATGGACACTATTTGCTCCTCAATTCAACTTAGATTCCACACTAGATTTAATAGCATTACCTACCTCATAAAAGCTTTCAAAATGAAATGAACCAAAAGGTCCTTCACACAACTCCCCCTCTATTCTCCTTCGTGCATCATCTTCTTTTCTCTAATTAATGCTCTCTTTTCCTCTAATACGCCTCTTTATAATTATTTCTCATGTAAGCAAAAAGCTCCTTAGTTTCTATTTTTCTAAAAACATCCCCAAGTTACCAAGCTTTCTACTTTTCTCTAATTCGCCATTCTCTTTTAAAGCTTGTCATTTTCTCCTTTTTCCTTTTTGTATTTTTTGTGTTTTCACTATATATATATATATATATATATATATATATATATATATATATATATATATATATATATATATATATATATATATTTGTAATTATAATTCAATAAAATATAATTGCTTTCTTTGTTTTTTATTTTTTAATTATAAAAAAACATTAAAATATAGTTTTGTTAAATTATACTAACTTAATGATAATATGATTAATATAAAGTCAATTATATTCTTTTATCAAAAATGGTAAATCACACAAGATTAATTCTTCATAAACATTAAACTGAGCTAACACTAACTAACATGCATAAATGATTATCTAAATGTAGACAACATAAAAAATATACTAAAGCTAATAATACAAATTATGCATTTAATGTGTAGTATTTAACATAGTATGTGCATGGGTTATAGACGTTCCTCTATCATCCCGTAGCACCTCCCTCTACATCACCCTTTCCAATGATGATCTCCTTTTATCATGTTTTAAGGAATGAGTATCTTCTGCATCAAACTCATTACAAGAAGGTAGTTAGTCCATAACATCATGACATATATCATAAAATAATATTATAATAATAAATCAACATGATCACAATGTAAATAATATACAATACAACTAGCTCATAGAAATCAAATCATGTAATCGAAATAACATACAACTATCTCATAACAACATATGACTTACAACTTAGTTGAATAATAATCAAATTAAATTATCAACCATAAAAAGTCATGGACAATTAAGTAAATTTACTTAGTAAGAAATTAGGATGTAACATCCTTCCCCCTAAAGCTGGGTATCATCATAATGACACTTATTTAAATATTAGTTTTAAATTAAAAACATTATATAATAGAAAAATAACAGAGTATGAAGTATCAAATCAAGCAAATAAATTGTAGAAATTATTTGTAGAACTCATCATAGTCCTCTCAAGTAGCAATATCCTCAGAGTATTAGTCCCACAAGAGCTTGCATTGTGACTTTTCTCTATTACATAAATGAAGTTTGTGAGTGTCAATTAATCTGATTGGTTCTACTATGACCACTCTAGAATCCAGAACCTGCAAAATATTCCAATCTAACACATATGAAGGATCATCTATATACTTTTTAAGATAAGAAAAATGGAAGACATTATGCAATAGAGTTAAGTCTAGTGGTAATGCAAGCATATACACTACAAGATTGACCATTTTTAAAACTTTGAAGGGTCCCACATATCTCGATGAAAATTTTGTTGACTTTCCAAATTTAATTGAGCTCTTTTATGGCTTAACCCGTAAGAACACTTTATCACCTATCGAAAACTATCTATTTATTCTCTTCAAATAAACATAATTTTTCTACCTACCATTGGACTTGACCAATCTCTATCTGATTAATCTAACTTGATCTTCCATTTTTGAAAGCATCTCAGGTCTAAAGACTACCATGTCTTCCAACATATCCTAGCTAATTAGTGTCTTACACCTTCTTCCATACAATGTTTCAAATGATGCCATCTTCAAAGCTGATTGATATGAGTTATTATAAGCAAACTCAACCAATGAAATATAATCTTTCCACTTGTATTGTTGATCCATGTAATACATACAAAGAAGATCCTCTAAATCCTGATTAACTTGCTCAGTCTAACCATCAATCTCTAGGTGACATGCAGTATTGAAGTTTAATTATGCATCCAAAGCTAAATTCAAAGTTACCCAAAACCTATAAGTCATCTTTGAATCATGATCCAAAATTATCTTCTCTAAAAATGTATGCAACCAATATACTTCCTTTACAAACTTCTTCGCAAGAGTGGGTGCATCATCTGTCAATTTATCTGATATAAAATGAGTCACTTTGGTTAGTTTGTTAATTACTACCAAGATCATGTCATGCCTATTTTATGACAATGGTAAACCTTGGACAAATTTCATACTGATCACGTACCACTTCCATTCTGTTATGTCATATGGATAAAATAATCTAATTAGATGCACATGTTCAGCTTTCACTCATTGACATCGCAGACAACATGACACAAAGTCCACTAAATATTTTTTGATTCCCTTATAGAAATAAATTAGTATAAGCTCTACCATGAGCTTAGTTACTCTTAGATTTCTTGAATATGGGGTATTATGCAGTTCCTTTAGCACTATGCTCCTCAAATTCTCTCGATATAACACATGTTTCCTCACATTATATCACAAAATACTATCATTCTCCCATTTGAATCCTTTATACTTAAGATTCTAAGCATTCTCACTTAATGCTTCCCTGATATGATCATAAAATTCATCTCTTAGTGATAATTTGATCACTCAATCCTTGAAATTACTCTTCATAGTAGCCATGGTTGATATGTACCTCCTACAATTTAAGGCATCAACTACTCTATTTTCCTTGTCTTTGATATAATTGATATCAAATTCATAGTCAAACAAGAACTCTAACCAACATCTCTGATGAGCATTCAGATTCAATTGCGTGAAGATGTATTTGAGTCTTAAGTTATCTGTCTTGAGCTCAAACAATTTTTCCAATAAATAATGCCTTCAAATTTGTAAAGCGTGCACTATTGCTAAAATTTCTAAGTCATGAGGGGCATATTTCACCTCATAAGGTTTTAGCTTCCTTAATTCATAAGCTACCACTATACCATCTTGCATAAGAATTCCTCTAAGTCCATCCCCAAATGCATCTGTGATCACAAAAAATTGACCATTAGGATCAAAAACTCTTAGTACTGGTGCTGAAGTAAGCCTCTTTTTCAATTCTTAAAAATTTACTTCACACTTATCTTACTAGATAAAATTTTAGTTATTTCATTTCAGATAGGTAATCAGATTAGCTATCTCAGAAAAATTCAGAATGAACTTCCTATAATAGCCTGCTAATCCTATGAAATTTATTACCTCATGCACATTATTTGGTGTTGGACATTCCATAATGGTTCTTATTTTTTTAGATCTACCAAAATACCATATGTAAAAATAATGTCTCAAATACTGCACTCTCTTTAAAAAAAGTGCACTTAGACAACTTGCCATACAACTTGTGCTTCTGCAACCATTGCAGAACTAGTTCCAGATGTTCAAGATGCTCCTCTTAATTTTTAAATTATATAATAATGTCATCAAGAAAGACAAAAACAAAATGATCTAGATAAATTTTGAATACACTGTTCATGAGATTCATGAATGCTACCAAAATATTGGTCAACCCAAATGGTAACATTGTGAACTCATAGTGCCCATAACAAGTTCTAAATGTTGTCTTTGAAATATCCTCATCCCTTATCCTCAGCGGATGATGTTCTACTCTAAGGTCAATCTTGGAAAATAGCATTTCCCCTTGCATCTAATCTAATATATCATCTATACGAGGTAGTGAATACTTGTATTTGATAGTTGCCTTATTCAACATTTTATAGTCTATACAAAGCCAAAAAGTACCATCTTTATTAACGAAGGCAACTAATATACCCCATGGTGACAAACTTGGACTAATCAACCCTTTTATCAAAAATTATTGGAGTTGATCCTTCAATTCAACTAATTTATTGCTTGTCATCATGTATGGTGCCTTAGATTGTGATTCTGATCTAGGTATGATATTGATAGAGAAATCAAATTCTTGTTTAAGAGGTAATCCTGGTAATTTCTCTTGAAACACATCATGAAAATTCTTAAGGAATGGATAATCTTCAAGATATGGTTATTTATACTCCTCCATTTAATTTATCTTGATGATAAATGTTTGGCATCTTTTTCCTTGAGCCTTCTTGAGTTGCAATGCAAAAATCTGCCTAAGCTTCAACTCACTCTTCTTGCATTGAATTTGTGTTCGATTTCCAAAATCATCCAAACACTCAACCTTATCTAGATAAAAATCAGCCTTATATTTATGCTTCATAAGCCAATTAACCTTTAGTATCACATCATATGATTCTAGTGGTGCTATATAAAAATCCATTATTATTGTGAATTCAGACAACCTAATCTCTATTTCAACTAAACACTTGTCAAATTTGACTTTTGAATCATTCTTATATTGTACCGACCATGCATTTTTCATTACTCCAACTCTTATAAATATCTTATTTATAATTTTAGGAGCTATAAAATATCTTGTAGCCCCTGTATCTATCAAAATAGAAATTACATATTTAAACAAAATACATGACAGGTCTATGGGTGAAGCTTAAAATTTAGTTTGTCAATTATCAACTACTAGATGAAGATGTTGCTAGAAAGTTCTTTGTCAATGAGTAAAACCTTTGTTATTTGACTTATCCTGGGTACACTCATGAGTATAATGGTCACATCCACAAATGAATCAACCTTTAGGTGGTTCTTTTCTATTGAACTATTGTTTTCCTTTGAAACTACCTTTGAAACCATTGCCCAATTTCTTGTTACATGAACCATTGTTGAATCTAACATTCTAATTTTTAAACTAAATCTTGGAGTCTCTACTCCTCTGCTTCTATTTATTATTTTTTAAATTTCATTTATAACTATTAGATGGTGGATCTTGATCTTATTATAATCCCTAGTTCTCGATAAGGGGTGTGGGGGGTAATGCCCCCCCACTATGGTCATCGTTAGGGTCTATAGGGGCAACGACATACTTGAAAGCCCCCCTAGTAGGGGTTTAGGGGTAGCACCTCTAAAACAAATTTTTCTTAAAAATGCATTGTAAAATATTTTAATTGCATAGTAAATCTAGACCATTCACTATTAGATTACAAATCTAATAGTAAAAATAATGTTTATGAATTTTTATCCTAATATGTAACCCTCTTTTGATATGAGATCATTGTAATCATGGTAGCATAATGTGTGTGAGTGAAGAGGATATTGTAACAGTTGTATTGCAAGTTTTTCTCTTCATTTATTGGATTGAATAATAAGGACTAGTTATTTCTATGTAGACGTAACTCATATTGGATGAACCACGTTAAATCTGTGTCTCTATTATGTTGTATTTTTTATATTTTTATTTTCATATTTAATTCATTAATATTGCTTTATGTTTTATATTCTTAACAACTAGTATCAGAGCCAAAGGTTTATTTGACAAATAGACTCGAAGGAAAAGAGGGTTCTTAGTTCGAGTGGGAGAAATGGTGGAAGAACGCATGTTTAAGGTCAAAAAATTCAGCAACCAAAACTACTAGCTATGGAAGATGCAAATGAAAGACTATTTATATTAGAAGGATCTTTTCCTACCATTGAGTATAATAGCAAAGAAGTTGAAAACTATGAAGGATGAAGATTGGGGGTTCTTCATAAAAAGGCATTAGGAACAATATGGTTTTGTTTAGCAGCGTTAGTGGCCTTCAATATTTCAAAAAAAAAGACAATAGTGGATGTGATAAAGGCAATGGATAGAGTGTATAAAAAACCTCAGCCTCCAACAAAGTTTTTCTTATGAAGCATATATTTAATCTAAAAATGTCAGAAGGTGAGTCTATTATTGATCATTTAAATGAATTTAATATGGTCACAAATTAGTTAATCCCTATAAGAGTAAATTTTAATGATGAGGTTAGGGCTCTTTTGATTATGTGCTGAGTAATTTTGTCTCTGGTTCAAACACTTTAAAGTTTGATGATGTTATTGGTCTTATTCTTAGCTAGGAAATGCGATGGAAAATCATAGGTGAGACATCAGGTAATTATTTGACTATGGAGAATAAGGGAAGACAAAAAGATAGAGGAAAGGGCCTAAGAAATCATGGTAATTCTAAGAAGCATAGATCTAAATCCAGAGGAATATTAGTGTACTAGATTTGTGGGAAGAAAGGACATTTAAAAAAATATTATTGGTTTCAAAAAGGAAAATAAGGAGATAGACAACAAAATAAAAATCAGGAAGCAAATGTAGCAAGTGATGTGTTACAAAATATTTTAATCCTTTAATTAGATAACATTAATTATTCCTGGGTGTTAGATTTAGGAGCTTCATTTCATGTTACAGCCCATAAGAAATATTTTCAAGACTATGTTCATGGTGATTTTGAACATATTTATTTGGGTGATGGTGAACCTTGTAAATTATAGGAAAGGGTAAGATACAAATAAAATTATAGGAAAGGGTAAGATACAAATAAAATTAAAAAATGAAAATAAATGGTTGTTGAAAGAAGTGAGGCATGTTCCTAAGTTGAGAATAAATCCAATTTTAGTAGGGTAGTTGGGAAGTGAGGGCTGCACAGTTACATTTGCAAAAAATTTGTGGAAGGTCACTAAAGGATCACTAGTAAAAGCAAAAGGAGAGAATATAAGTATATTATATTTATCTAATGGTAATGTTGGCTCTTCTATTACTTTAACTTATATAAAAATAGATACAAAATTATAGCACCATAGACGTGGGCACATGAGTGAGAAGGGGATGCAAGTTCTCCACTCAAAGAATTTTTTCCCAGATTTGAAAGTGGATTTGGAATTTTATGAGCATTATGTGTATGGAAAACATAAGAGAGTTAGATTTCTCAGAGTTAGGAAGACAAAGAAGGATGAAAAGCTAGAGCTTATGCATACAGATGTATGGGAACCAACTTAGGTATCATCCTTTGGTATCTCTTCTTATTATATTACTTTTATTGATGATGTAACTAAACAAATTTGGGTTTATTGCATATGAAAAAAATATGATGTTTTTTATACTTTAAAGAAATAGAAACTTTTGGTTGAGAATGAGAAAGAAAATAAGTAAAAATGTGTCAGATCAAACAATGAAAGTGAATACTGCAGCAAGGAATTTGATAATTATTGTTCTTCCCATATGATTTGAAGAGAGAAGATGGTTCTAAGAACACCACAATAAAATGGTGTGTCAAAAAGGATGGATAGGACAATCATGAAGCATGTAAGGAGCATGACATTACATGCAGGGTTGCGCTTATAATTTTGGGCAGATGCTATAGATACTATTCTTTACTTAATAGACATAGGGCCTTCAATTCCTTTGAATGGTGGTATTTCAGAAGAAGCATAGATAGGTAAAAAGGTAGATCATTCATTCTTAAATACTTTCAGCTGTGAAGCATTTGTCCATATAGATAAAGAAAATAGAACCAAGCTTGAAGCAAAATATAAGAAATGTACTTTCATTAGATATGGAGTTAATGATTTTGGTTATCATTTATGAGATTTTGAAAATCGCAAAATCATTAAGATTAGAGATGTGATCTTTAATGAGAAGGTCATGTACAGAGATCAGTTGCAGGGAATGAAACAATAAAATCCAAATACAGAATATGTAATACTTGCTAAAATCATAAGAAATAAAATTTCAAAAGTGCCAAAGAATCAGAATGTAAAACAACTACAATAATAACAAGTACCTCAAACTCTTGAAAATGTAGTTATAAGATCTACCAAAGTTGACTCCCTAAATGATACTCTCCTGCACTTTATTATTTATTATTGTCTAATGGTGGTGAGCCAAAAAGCTATGAAGAATCAATTCAGGTAAAAACTAAAAAGAAATAAGAGTAAGGCATGAAAGAGGAGATGGACTCCTTGATACATAACCAAACATGGGATTTGGTTTAATTATCTGAACGTAAAAGAGTATTGCAGAATAAATGGGTTTATAGGTTGAAGGAAGAAGATGGAGGCAAAAAGAGGTACAAGGTTAGACTTGTTGTAAAGGGGTTTGCATAAAAAAAGGTATTGATTTTGTTGAAAATTTTTTCTCTAGTTGTAATAATGACTTCCATAAGAATTGTTTTAAGTTTGGTAGCAGTAGAAGATTTGCACCTTAGACAATTAGATGTGAAGACTGATTTTCTTCATGGTGATTTGGAGGAGGAAATATATATGGAGCAGTCATAGCGATATGAAGTAAAAGGTAAGGAGAAAATGGTGTGTAGATTGAAGAAGAGTTTGGATGGTCTAAAGCAAGCTCCAAGGTAGTGGTATTTGAAATTTGACATGTTTATAACATAATAAGGTTATAGTAGATGTCATTCTAACCATTGTATATATTTTAAGAGATTAGATAATTGCAACTATATTATCTTGTTATTTTATGTAGATGGCATGCTTGTTGCAGGATCTAACATGTAAGATATAAATGATTTGAAAATAAAATTAGCAAATTCTTTTGCAATGAAGGATTTGGGTGCTACAAAGCAAATCCTTGGTATGAGAATAACAAGCGATAGAAAAAATAGAAATTTGACATTGTCTCAAAAAGAGTACATCAAGAAGGTGTTAGTCAGATTCAATATGGAAAATGTAAAACTTGTAAGTACACCTTTGGGAGGGCACTTAAAATTAAACAAAGAACAATGTCTTAAAACACAAGAATAAATCAATTACATTTATAAAGTTCCATATGATTTAGTAGTTGAAAGTTTAATCTATGTTATGGTGTGCACGAGACTAGATATTGCTCATGTAGTGGGAGTTTTTAGCAAGTTTATGAATAATCTAGGAAAGGAGCACTAGGAAGCAGTCAAGTGGATTCTCGAGTACTTGAGAGGGACCATTGATATATGATTGTGCTATGAAGGTTCAGATGTTACCTTAAAAGGATATGTTGATGTAGATATGGATGGAGATTTAGATTGCAAGAGGAGCATCACAAGGTATGTTTTCATTGTTGGTGATACAACAGCTACTTTGAATTTCAAAATTATAGAAGATAGTTGCTTTGTCAATTATAGAGGTAGAGTATGTTACAGCTACAGAAGTTATCAAGGAGATGATATGGATGCAATGATTTATAGAAGAGTTGAGGCATAAGTAGGAAGATTGTAGGTTGTACAGTGATAGATAGAATGCAATTCATTTAGCAAAAAACTTAGCATTTCATTCAAGAACCAAATCTATACAGCTCAGATATCACTTCATTCGTTCAATTTTGCAAGATGGTCAACTGAAGTTGAAAAAGATTCATACAAGTTAAAATCCTATAGATATGCTAACAAAAGTAGTCACAAAGGAGAAGTTGGAGAGTTGTTCAGCTTCAATAGGTCTTCAAAGATAACAAGGAAGATGAGAAACATGCCAAGGTCAAAGTTCAAAAAAAATTCCAAGGGAGAGTTGCAGCGGTGGAGTTGCAGCAATCAGTCTCCAAGTGGGAGATTATTGGATGGTGGAGCCTGATCTTATTATAATGCCCAACTCTTGATAGGGGTGTGAGGGGGTAACTCCCCCTCACTAAGGTCACCATGAGGGTCCAGAGGGGCACAATGACCTAGTTAGAAGCCCTCCTAGTGGAGGTTCATGGGTAGCACTCCCAAAGCAAAACTTTGTTAAAAATGCATTGAAAATATTATAATTTTGTAAGAAATATGGATTGTTCACTATTAGGTTGCAGATCTAACATAGAAATTATGTTTGTGCATTTTTGTCTTAATATGTAACACTCGTTTGATATGAGGGCATTGTAATCATGGTGGCATAAGGTGTGTGAGTGAAGAGGATATTGCAATGATTGTATTGCAAGGTTTTCCATTCATTTATTGGACTAAAATATAAGGACTAGTTATTTTTGTGTAGACGTAACCCATATTGGGTGAACCATGTTAAATTTGTCTTTGTTGTGTTGTATTTTTTGCATTCATCTTTAATTCATTAATATTTCTCTATGTTCTATATTCTTAACAAAAACTTTCAAACTTTTTTAAAACTTGTCCCTAACCCGAGCAAGAGATTTCAACTTCAATTTCTGCTTGACTGCCTTCTCGAAGACTTGGTCCATGGTAGATGGTTCATAAATGTCCACCTCTCCACCAATCTGGGGTTTTAATCCCATGATTAACTTTTTAATTTTAAACCTCTCATCAACCTAATATTGAGGTACATACTTCAGAAGTTTAGTGAACTACTCCTAGTACCCATTCATCGATAAGTCAAAGTATAATTGTGGAAGCCACCGAGATCTGAATAATGTCACAAACTACCCCCATGTGGTGGTGAAGTTGAGATTCATTTCCAACTTTTTTTTGGTCCACCACATAGTTGCTCCACCAACCAATTGATATGTTCCCCAAACTTTTTTAGTGACCTTGGAGTTGTTTT
The DNA here is from genome assembly GCA_037957365.1 of Torreya grandis. Taxonomy (NCBI): domain Eukaryota; kingdom Viridiplantae; phylum Streptophyta; class Pinopsida; order Cupressales; family Taxaceae; genus Torreya; species Torreya grandis. The sequence goes on from JARHVA010000603.1 coordinate 4,495,124, forward strand.
GAATCTTGAAATACTTATCCATCTTAGTCAATAATGTTTCATCTCCATCACCCAAAATAGTTCTATCAAACTTAGTTGGATCCATTTTTTTCATATCTCTAGTCAATTATGCAGCTATTTGTGCTCTTGAGTCTTAAGGGATTTCCTGCTCAGTAAGATGCTCTTTTGGTATATCTTGATGTACTTCCTCTTCATGGCCATGAACTTCTTACTCTAGGGCTAAGATTCAGTCCTTGGTTTCATTCATGGCTATGAGAATCTGATCCAACTTTGTTGCTTGCTCAACGATAAATCGATTAACATCAAATAGAGGTTATTGTCATTGACATTTGAAGGATCCTCACTTGATACTCTAGATTTCACCACTTTACTTTCTAGTAAATCGAAGGATACAAAAACATTAGTAGACTCATTAAGTCCCAGAGTTTGATTCATAACTTTAATACCATATGTAACATCCCCATTGGAATCTACTTAAAATAACATGATTTTTTTAAAATTTAAACAACGTATTCTTTCATTAGATTTCACCATGAGAATCTAATTAGTAATATATATATAAAACACTCTAAGTATGTTCACTATAAAATAAACATGTAACATCTACTTATTATTGATCACTAGCATCATATGAAACAAAACATAACTAAATAAGGAAAGTAATTATAAATTTTCAAGTTATGGTTGGTATATACATATAGCCACTATTGTCAATGTACAATGAGTAAATAATTACATTTCATGAGGGATAATGTTTCAATAATAATAAATACAATATAAGATACAAGATACAACATACAAGATATAAGGCTCCACAAAGCATGAGTTTCCTAAACTCTAGTATCTATGGTAATCTCAAGTTTAGTCTCCAAATAAGTACTACTGTAGGGAGGGAAAACATCATCCAAGTGTTTTTCCATATCAACCATGAACCATAAATCTTCTACACAATCCCTCATTAGGGAATTTCCCTCCTCTCATAGATGAGTAGATAGTGACAATGCGGGAATCCAGAGAGACAAGCTAGTACCTATGTGCTATAAGATTTCTAATACATGATGTGTACCCAAAAAAAGTACATTCTAACATAATATCGCAAAAACATATAAATCATACAGATGAAATGATGATGTCTAACTAAATATTATTTTAACCAAAATTTTCAATAGTTATTGATCTCTAGGATTAGTCAAATTCATACACAACACTTCATTGAATTATCTTCATCTGGCATTGGTGATGTTAATAAGCTAGTGAACCCTGTCTCACTACTTACTTAGTACCAAGAATATAACATTTAGTTAATATAAATATAACCAACAAATTCATACAAAGTAATTCCTACTAGTAGGCATAAAATATGCTAAACAAAAGAATAATCAAAATGCATACATTTAGTCCATCAAATGTATAAATGAATCTCCACTATATTATTTATCCTGTAGAATAACAAGTACAGTTTATACCAAATAGGTATAATATATATTTAGACTGAAAGTTTCTAACTTATGTCAGTAGATTCAATTATAATGCACTCTATGATGAATGATAATATCATAGTCCATTGTTCATATATACCACTTCTTAATTATAAATAACCAATCATAATAATTCCAGAGAATCAAATAACTTATAAACTAGGTTATATTTTGTATGAACATAATTTTTCATTTATATGTCTTGTTATGTTTTTAGGAGACTGTATTCATTTAGTTATAGTTTTTTGACCCTTAGGATCTTATGACTTTTTTTTATAGTCAATAAAATAATAGTTATAGGCACACGACCCAATACACCAATTTATGTTATATATTTATATGAATACCTAAGTTCATATATAGATATATTTCTTCTATATATGTTCTTGTACATATTAACTATATTCATACTATGTTTCACATATAAGTACTCAACAATATATAAATATTGTATATAAAGGTCAACAACCATTTATAATTCTAACTAAGGACTTCATATGATTTCAACAATCATTATACCTTTTCTACATACAAAATACATTGATGATCTATTATAAGATATTAATATTCTCATATTTAGTTACCAAATAAATACAATTATCCACCACTGAAATACCTATGTTTAATAGCTAATTGATTTAGACTTAGTTATTAGGGTGAAGAGTGACAACATTTCTTGTAAGTGTTCCATACCACTTACATGAAATGTTATCTCAAATCACATAATTATCTTAGTTTCCAATTGTTTAATATCATCTTTGTTTTCTTTTGTTTAAGTTCTGAATCTTGAAAATCTAGCCTAATCATAATTTAATTATGACTCAAGGTTTATATTGACTCAAATAATTTGATCAATTCTTTGCTTCGATTATGATCAAGTAGTGAAGTATTTTCATTTAGTTCTAATACCTTTATATCAATTTGATTTCAAGATATAATTCATTTTCATTTTTCTATCAATGCCACTTTAGACATTTATTCAAACTCTTCACAAAATTAAAATATATAAAGAAAAATAATTTACCAAATGAAATATAAATATTGCTATGATTTCATTGGGAAATGAGGATCAAGAAGGAAAAATAAATAAATAATCAAGAAAAGGGTTTAAATGAATTAATGCTCACTTGGAGAGTGGCGTGACTAGTGATTAATGAAGAGCCACATAAATAATGACACAACAGCCAAAAAATAAGCAATTATGAATAAAAGTTGCCAAGAGAGTCGACTTAGATGGAGAATTAAGTTTGGAATTTACAATAGAATTACCAAAGATGCCTTCTCTTTTCCTATTGCCAGATGAACCTTCCTAGACAAATGGCACCATAGTAGTGCAAGTATACATGAGTGCAATTAATGAATCTATTGATTATTAATGCTGATAATGGGGGTGAAATAGTTTTAAGATATGCAAAGCCTGATATTTAGAAATTATTTTCTTTCAAAAATTTCAATCAGAATCCATATATCGACTAGTAGAGAGATGAAGGTACACAGCTAGGCATAAAAGATAGAACTGGGACACCATAATTAGGAACAACAATCTAGTTTTAATTTGTTTGGGCTTCGACATACAATAAACTTCTAAATTACTATACCATACTATTGAATCACCTAGTTTGGGAAAATAAACTATTAAAATATGTTCTTTGATTATATTTGTATGAGCTATAGTTATTATTTTTCTATAATTGCGCTAAGGTTATGATAAGATTCTTTTCTAAACTAATAATTATCATTTTATTTTGTTTTGGTTTGGTTTTATTTATGGTCATACAACTCTTCAAACATAAACTACAATGATATCAGGGAAACATTTAAATATACACACAGTTTACTATATCTATATACAAAGAATTTTAGACAAACATCGGTTTGGGTATATATACAATATAGTTTCTATATCAAAACTCAGTCTTTGTATAAATCAAACCATCTATACAGTCCCATGTATTTTGAAAGCTAAGTGGACTTCAAAACAAATTTTATATATATATATATATATATATATATATATATATATGTTTGTTCCCCAAACCATTCAAGATTTGAATTTATCAAAAGACACATGGTTAATACCTATATATTTATTCATTGTTTTTAAATGATGAACACACAAATTTCTATATCGGCCCTGTTTATTCCTCAATTCAACTCAGATTCCACGCCAGATTTAATAAAATTACCTACCTGATAAAATCTTCTTAAATGAAATGAACTAGAAGATCCTTCACACGACTCCCCCTCTCTTCTCCTCTATGCATTGTCTCCTTTTCTCCAATTTGTGCTCTCTTTTCCTCCAATACGCCTCTTTATCATTATTTCTCATGCAAGTAAAAATCTCCTTAGTTTCTATTTTTCTAAAAACATCCCCAAGTCACTGAGCTTTCTACTTTTCTCTAATTCACCATTCTCCTTTAAAGCTTATTGTTTTCTCCTTTTTCCTTTTTGTGTTTTTTGCATTTTTCCTATATATATATATTTCTAGTTATAATTCAATACAATATAATTGCTTATTTGTTTTTTATTTTTTAATTATAAAAAAAACATTAAAATATAGTATTGTTAAATCATCTTGACTTAATGATAATATGATTAATATAAAGTCAATTATATTCCTTTATAAAAAATGATAAATCACACAAGATTAATTCCTCATAAGCTTTAAACTAAGGTAACATGCAACTAACATGCATAAATAATTATCTAAATGCAGACAACATCAAAAACACACTAATGCTAACAATTCAAACTATGCATTTAATGTGTACTATTTAATGTGGTGTGTACATGGGTTCTAGCTATTTCTCTATCATCCCCCAACACCTCCATCAACGTCACCCTCTCTGATGATGCTCTCTCTCCATCATGCTTTGAAAGATAAATCTCTCCTGCATCAAAATCATGATAAGAAGGTAGTTAGTCCATAACATCATGGCATATATCATAAAATATTGTTGTAATAACAAATCAACATAATCACAATGTAAAAAATATACAATACAACTAGCTCATAGAAATAAAATCATGTAATAAAAATAACATACAACTATCCCATAACAACATATAACTTACAACTTAATTGAATAATAATCAAATCAAATTACCAACCATAAAAATCCATGGACAATCAAGTAAATTTACTTAGTGACAAATCAGGATGTAACATTGGTGCTGTGAGACACATTATTGGGATGAAGATTATAAGAGATAGACAAAATAGAAAGCTATGGCTTGGCCAGAGTAAGTATGTGAATTGTATTTTATAGAGATTTAATATGAAGGATTGTAAACCATTGTCTGTTCTTTTTCCCATTGGAATGAAGTTGTCTACAGCACAATGTCCTATATCCCCATTAGATATGGAAGACATGAGCAGAGTGCCTTACTAGAGTGCAATTATAAGTTTGATGTATGTTATGGTATGTACTAGACCAAACATTTCCCAAGCAGTGGGAGTTTTTTTCCGTTATATGTCTAATCCTGGTAGAGTTTATTGGGATACAGTTAAAAGGGTCTTCAAATATTTGTAAGGTACCTCAGAGTATTCTTTATGTTATCATGGTAACATTATTAGATATAGACATCCTCTTGACATTCTTGGTTATGTGGATTCAAATTGGGTAGGTGATGTTGATAGCATAAGATCCACCAGTGCTTATTTGTTTACTTTGTTTGATGGTGCAATAAGTTGGATGAGTAAGCAACATGTTGTGTTCACTTTATCCACTAAAGAGGTAGAGTATATAGTAGCTACTCAAGCCTATAAAGAAGTCATTCAACTTCAGAGACTGTGTTCAGATATTAGGTTGAAATAGGGTGTAGTGATAGTTTATTGTGACAGTCAGAGTGTTATTTGCTTAGCAAAGAACCTGACTTTTCATGTCAAGACCAAACATATTGATGTACAATATCATTTTGTGAGAGACATGGTCGAGGATGGCAGGGTAAAGTTGATAAAGGTAGAGACTTTGATGAATGTTATAGATTCATTAACTAAGCTAGTGAGCATAGAGAAGTTTAGATGGTGTTTAGATTCTATGGGTTTGGTATGGTTCCTCTAGGTCTTGCAAGGTATTCGATAAGTGGGAGAATGTTGGGAATTGAGGTGTCTCAACTTTGACAAGTCGGGATGCTATTTACAAGACACTATTCATGAGCTACTATTCACAGTCATTATTCATGTGATGAGGTGGTTGTTAGAAATAAGATGACTGAGGGGGGGTGAATCAGTCTTTAAAAAAAATTCATTTATTTCTAAGTAACTATGTATAAACCATCTTAACATGCATGTACATCTCAACAATCATAAATAGTAAAACATAAGAGCATGAAACACATGAACACAACATATATGTGGGAAACCCTCTTGAGGAAGAAAACCCACTGATGAAGCAAATAAACTACATTTCTATAAGCCAAACATCAATCTTCATTGGATCATCCACTCAACTTGGAGCACCAACCCCAATTTGTCAAGCACCAACTTGATAGTATTTAGCTAAGCACTAACTCAACAAGGAGCACTAACTCCTAATTTACCAAGCACCCTCTTGGCTTTAACAAGCACCAAATTGCAAGGAGGCACCAACACCCTGATCTATCAAGCACCAACTCAATAGAAACTTTAGCTAAGCATCAACTTAGCAAGGAATACCAACCCCTAATTTACCAAGCACCCACTTGGCTTTAGCAAGCACCAACTTACAAGGAGGCTCCAACTCCCTAAATGACTCAGCACTAATTCAACCACCTGAATGTTTGACCAAATTTATAAACCCTTGTTATTTATATAATATATGATGATCTATTTTTTATCTTTTTGCTTTATTTAGCCCTCTCAAATTGATCTTCAGCCCTCTTTGCGCAACTAGCCCTCTTCATGGCTTGATTAGATCTTCTGACCTTGATCCTCTCTTATAGAACATCTATTAGATACTCATGATATCTATGCTAGTCTGAATGACCTCATTCTACTCATAAATGATATATATCATTTCCTTATCCTCATGAATAATTTCAAACAATATTTTCAATATCATATCCTTATCAGGGTTTTATGAGGGTTTAGACTAACTTCTAGTCTTAAAGATCATTCATAAAACTTAGCTCCTTTTATAGAAACCAAAGCTTGGAAATTTGAGATAAAACCCTTAATCATATATTATGAGCAACTTAGGTTATAATGTAGCTACTGCACATGCCAATGAGCACTGATAAAACCTTCTCGGGTAGATAATTCTTCATTTTGTGCACTCGAGAAACCTTGAAATATTTTTCAAGCCTTTTTCTTGTAGATCAAGTCCTAAAAATTCATGCACATACTTGAAATAGCTTGACTCACCTCTATCAATGTTAATATACTCACCCATGTTGTGGAAACCAATCATGTTACCTCATATGGCCATCATCTCTCTTTTTACTTTCTAATCCTTGCCATTCAAGTCTTATTATGCCTTAAATCTGACCTTTTAGCCACTCTGTAGTCTTCACCTTAGAACTCACCTATGTTATAATGCTTTTTGTGTATGCTCAATCAACATCATACACTTGATCTTCTTAAGAGATTCCATAGAACATCTTTGGAGCTACTTATAGATCTTTGAAGCTCAACTGGGATATCTGCACAGTAATCTTTGGAGTTCCATATACAGATCTTCAAAGTTGATCTCTCAAACACTTTAGAGGTCCTCACTACCTCAAATACAACCTCAAACAATCTCTTTCATTCTCAAATATTATTAGGTATTCTTCAGAGCATTCTCTTTGAAGCATTATCTTCTTTGTAACTTATTCAAATTATCTTTGGCTCTGCTTACATAGAACTTCGAAGCACATTGCTTATTATTTAGAGCTCGACTCATTTCATCTTGCCACCTGCAAATACCATCTAATAAGGTCTATACAAAGCATTACAAGATGTTTTACATTTACTATACTTGATCTGTACTCATTCATATTGCTTCTTAATGATTATAACATTTTGTAAACAATATTAAACAATACTCACTATGCTGATGATCAGAACTCATCACATACATACCTTAAGGCTTAATTGACTAGGCGCTTACACAAGAACATTTGACATCAACAACATTAGATTGACATCAATGAAAAAACCATGCATCTTCATTAGTACCTTTGACATCAATGACAACAATAAATATTAAAGCTCAACGTTGACTCAAAGATAATTCACAACAATCTCTCCCTCAATCAATGACAATGTTCAACAATCTCCCCCTTTGTCATTGGTGGCCAACATAATCAAAAAACATTATCAACCACTCTTGATGGCAATCTTCTTTAGACATGGTTCTTGCCTTTTCTCATCCTTTCTGATCTTTCATAACTTCTTTGATATTTCTCCCATCTTCTCATCCTTTTTTGATCTTTCTACTCCTTTGACTTTAATGTCAAAGGTCTTCTATAACTATCATATTTTATAGAAAGAATTTAGATTACAAGACCATTTCAACATAGATCAGGCTTAGTCAATTTACTTGAATATATCCCCCTCAAACCAATCATCCACCATGATTTTGTTAGCGATAAACATCAGAGATCATCTATAACTGTCGAAATCATACTCTTTTCCTCCTATGAGCTGAAACTATCTCTCAAAGATACTAGATGACATATTGTCCTCAAAAATTTATGACAACCATTCATAGAAACTTTTTAATCAGATTATTTTCTCAGCTGACTCATCAAAATCTCAACAAATAGAGTCTATAAAGCATTTCAGACATAATCTTTCCTTATCTCCATGCATATTAGCAATCACTTTCTTGACAAAGAAATCAAAACTACCAAGCTCCCCCCTAGACCAAGCATATCTTTTTTCAAAGAAATAGGAACTCAATATCACATACCTTTCTTGACACGATTGAAGAAGATACCAAATTTTTTGACCATACACATGGCTATCCCATTTTAGATACCAACTATAGAAATGGGGACTTCCCCTTAGTCTTCATAGATCAAGCTCACCTATACAAACAAATCTTAGAAGCTTACCTCTAATCTAAAAATTATTTTGCATTTTGTCTTCAGAGCATCTTTGATTTTGAAGCTATCAACATAGGAATGGATAATCTTCATCTCCTTGCCTACAACACAGACAACCTAGAATATTCTTAAGAGAAACCTTCCTCTTTTTCTGCACCCTCATGCTTTTGGTGATAGAATAATGTCTCCATGAAGCTTAATGGAGCCACCCCTTTTCATAGGGATATAAAATAATATGAACTCATGAGATTCCCAGATCTCTATACCTTTTTTATAAGATTGAATATTCTTCAACATTCTTTTGTATTTGACTAGCTCTTTAGACTTGACCTTTGACTTGGCCTTTTTATCATCCACCTTATCATCCATCTTTTGTTTGACTACCTTGTCAACATATGCAGATAAAAAGTGTTCTTGACATTCCTTTCTTTATTTCTATTCTACAATAGCAAGCATTCCACCTTGGTTTATGAGCTGATCATGACTTACCTTGTCATTCTTCTTTTTCTTAGTCACTTCTTCATTTTTACTACTTTGATTAGTCATATGAGAATCAAGACCTTTCTTGTCTCCTAACATGTGACTTGAGCAACCAATATTTGTTCTCTGAGCTTTCATAGAATCTTCTTCTTTAGTATTTTGCTCCACTTTCACTACCTTGGGTTTCCATACATTTAATTGTCTTCTTTCTTGCACTCTGGGAACTTCAAACTTCTTATTTTGACTTGATGATCTTCTAACTCTGTTAGGACATAATCTTGCAATGTGTCCAACATTAAGACAACTATAACAAACCACCTTATACATATCATTTGATTGATGATGATTTTGATCTACCTTTAACCAATTGTTTCTCCTTGCATAGTTCCATGAGTATTCATTCTTAGAGGGTCTTCCACATTCTCTTGCTCTATGACCAAATTGACTGTATGAAAAACAATAACCATTGAAATAATTACCATACCTTGTAGCATTAGGCTATCTGATAGGTCTTTTCATGTTGACCCTCTTGTCTTCAATAGTCTTCTCCTTGATTTGAGGTGCTTTCTTTTGGTCTTCTTTGAATCCAAGACTTATCTTATCACTTACAAACTTCTGACTGCTCAGGATATCTTCTAGAGGCTCGACACTCTTTTAAAACTTCATAAAGCTCTTCATATTTCTAGATGCTTGATCCATCTCAGCTCTCAAAGATTTTATTTCAGATTCATATCTTTAACAGTCTTCTTATTTAGCCTTTAAGCTTGTTGCCATAATCTCATTCTAGGTTTCAACTTACTAGATGATATCTTCATATTCTTTGGAGGTGTTACACAACCTTCTCTCAAATAATGAAATTTTCTCCACATAGACCTAAACTAATGACTTCAATTTCTTGTTATTATTCATAATCTTCAATTCTTCTAGGGCACCCATGAGTTCTGCTTCAAGATCCACTGCTGCTTCTCCTTCTTCACTATCATAGAACCCTTCATCATTTGATTAATTAACTGTACCTCCGAAAATCATGCAATCTTCTTTTTGAGAGCACCCTTCATTATTTGATTCTATGCCTATGAACAAAGTTTCATTGTTGTCATATTCAAATTCATCCTTATCATATTCACTATTAGATGTGTCTGAATTACTCACATTAGATGAATTGTCTTCTTTGGTGTAGAAACTCTTCTTATTCTTCAATGACCCCTTCCTTCCTTCATTCTTATTGAACTCTTTCTTATTCTTATCAGACTTATAGGCTTTCATGTCATCTCCATCATGTTCTTCATTATTCTCAGATCTATCTTTATTATTACACTTGGTTGAAAAGTGACCAATCTTGCCACAGTTGAAACATTTGAAGGGTAACTTATCCTTGTACTTACTTGAGTCAAACCTCATCTTTCTAACAAACATAGTTATGAGTTCATCATCATCTAAATATGAACATACCTCATTTTTGTCCTTCTTAGCCTTTGACTTCTTTTCAACTTTGAAAGTTCCCTTCTTGAGAGGTCTTCCTTCAGTTGTTCTCTTCTCATAAGTAGTCAAGATTCCATGGAGCCCATATATCTCTTGCTTGTCCAAATCCTACATTTCTTCTACTGTAGACACCTTAGAATCAATTTCAGAATTTAGTGATCTCAATACCTTTTGAACAATAGTGGATTCTTTCACTTCTTCTCCTAATCCTCTTATGGTATTAACAACTTCATCAACTCTTAACAGATAAGATGCAATGGATTCATCTTCATTCATCCTCAGGCTTTCAAACTATCTTTTATGGTTCTGTAACTTGTCCATCTTCACCTTGGTGTCTCCTCAATAGATAATATTCAATTTATCCCATATATCTTTAGCTAAAACATAATGCATTACCTTTACAATCTCTACCTCTAATGTACCACACAAAATGATATTCATTGCCTTGGAGTTATTTTAACTAGCCTTCTTACCTGTTGAATTTGTTGGTGGAATTAGGGGTTAAATATAGCCATCCATGATCTAGGCAGCAATTTAGGCAACAATTCGGGCGACAGTTCTACCCTAATTAATGATGAAACTTTTGAGAGCTATAACTTTTGCACCGTAGCTCTAATTGACTCGTTGTTTGAACCGTTTGAAAGCTAAGAATGAGAACACCGTGAGATGGAATTGAGCTTTGCTCAATAAATTTTGACCCCTTAAAACCCAATGGAAGTTTCCCAAATTTCAATTTTAGTAGTGCAGTCTAAAAATAGTAAGTTTCTAAAAATAGTAATTCCTCCAATTTTATATTATTTTAAAGCGTGGAAGTCAAACCACTTAATCTCCCTTGAGATTGGTGACCTTCCACATCCTCCCCCTACTTTCAAAATAGGTATAAATGAAGATGTAACCTGAAATGGAAAATCAAACATCTCTTCCCAGAGATAAGCATATAGTTATATTGCGATCTTGAGTAATAATACATCTCTTCTCAAAGAATTCATTGTTACTGTGTTATTTTTGTGTTCTTGAAATATTTATCAACCAAAACTTCTAAGTTTTGGATCAATCCATAACTAACTGCCAAATATAATGGCTTTATGACATTAGATATATCTTCATTTTCACATTCTAAAAGGCATAGTTAGATCTATTGAACAACAGAGCCTTATTGGGAGATAAACCTCCTTAAGCTTGTTGACTAGTCATCCTTGCTTATTAGAATCTCCTTTAGGTTTCCAAGCCTATTCCAAAGGACCTACTTTGATATCAATTATTGGAAATAAGATGAATGAGGGGGGAGTGAATCAATCTTTAAAACTTTTCATTCAATTCCACTTAATTATGTATGAACCATATTAACATGCATGTGCATCTCAACAATCATAAAAAACAAAACATAGGAGCATGAAACACTTGAACATAACATATACATGGAAAATCCTCTTAGGCTAGAAAACCCACTAATGAAGCAAATGGATTAAAATATTATAAGACAAACATCAATCTTCAATTGATCACCCACTCAATTTGGAGCACCATCCCCAATCTGTCAAGCAGCAACTTGATAGTCTTTAGCTAAGCACCAACTCAACAAGGAGCACCAACCCCTAATTTACCAAGCACCCACTTGAATTTAGCAAGCACAAACTTGCAAGGAGGCACCAACACCATGATCTATCAAGCACCAACTCAACATAAACTTTACCTAAGCACCAACTCATCAAGTATCACCAACCCCTAATTTACCAAGCATCTACTTGGCTTTAACAAGCACCAACTTGCAAGGAGGCTCTAACCCCTATTGACTTAGCACCAGATCAGCCACCTAAATGTTTAATTACCTTCACAAAACCTTGGTTATTATATAATATATGATAATATCTCTTTTATATATTTGTTTTCTTTAGCCCTCTCAAAGTGATCTTCAGCCTCTTTGATCAACTAACCCTCTTCATGGCTTGATTAGGTCTTATGACTTTGATCCTCTTTTGCAGAACATCTGTTATATACTCATGATATATATGTTGGTATACATGACCTCCTTCTACTCACAAATTATCTATATCATTTGCTTATCCTCTTATGCTCTTGCTCTTGCACCATATCCACACTTAGCATCCTTTAATCATCCACTCTAAACACACCAAAATAGGTTTAATTGCCTTGCTTTTATACAGGCATTTGATCATATCCTTTTAAGTTGGATATAAAGTCAAATTAATTAGGTAAACCATTAATAGGTTAAATCATATCCAAATAACATGGCTTAATCATGAGTCAATCACTATAATAGGTCAGGCAAGCATCAATTAGCCCTTATTCCTCTGTTAGGCTTGTGGAGACCTAATAGGTCTTCTCAACAACAAGTTACCCTTTGATCCTTATTCAAGATTATAAAAACACTTCACATGGCATGAACAAGTTGTAAAATACTCCAATATACCTTATCCAACTTTACTCTAGGTATATACCACCTTTTAGGTCAAGTTAACACTTGAACCCTTACTCAAATCACTACTTATAAAAGGCCTGCATATACAGAAACCCTGCTTTAAAGAACTGAGGTATATACTCAATTTCACCAAATAACCATGGAACTAAATTAAATTTTCATAACCCTCATGAATTCAAGGTCATTACCAACTTTTTTTATGCTTTAACTCATGGTAAACAAACTCAAACACTCTTCTACAAGATGTTTACTCAAAACTGCAAACTAGCTCTAAAACACAGTCAAGGAAACATGAACATTTAATACATGATTGAATATCTTCAAGGGATTTTAATGCATATACAAGATCTTAAAACATCCTCATATCAACCTCAATCAATCAAATCATGATCTCTACTAAAACCATTGGTCTTATAGACCAATCTTCTGACCTTCTCTCTCACAAACTCTACTCAGCCAGATAAGCCATTTTGGCTTCAATGTTTCAACCACTTACACCAAACTCCAAGATTATGTAAAGCATGGATAGATTATTAAATACCAAAAAAACATCATCATGTATTTCAATGCATCACTCTTTCATGAAACTACATCATGAAACATCTTCTTACTTCTGATTGATTTCTTCACTTTTGGCACGACACGATCTGTTCAATGACTAGCCAAATTTGATCACTGACTTTACACACCTAATATCTAGAAACTATCTATAAGCTTTCATTATCATCAACTACAAGTCTCAACACACTTTGATCTTCACCCACTTAGCATTGTTGACTCAGTCAACGCTATCTGCTACAGCAAATCTTTAGAAGATAAGCATTTTTCTATGTGTTCTACTCACATACCTAAGAAACCAATCACACTTGGAGATACCTGAGAGAGTTTAATTCAACCTCCAATCACTTTTATAATCATATCAAACCATTTTGAGCTTTTTATAACAATATTTTAAATATCAATTCTTTATTTGGGTTTTATGAGGGTTTAGACTAACTTTTAGTCTTAACAATCATTCATAAAACATAGCTCCTCCTTCTAGAAACCAAAGGTTGGAACTTTGATATAGAACCCTTCCTCATATAATATAAAAATATTAGGTTCTCATCTAGATGTCACACATGCCAACAAGTACTGAGAAAACCTTATTAGGTAGACAATTCTTCATTCTGTGCACTCGAAAAACCTTGAAATACTTTTCAAGCCTTTTTCTTGTAAACTAGGTCTTTAAACATCAAGCACATACTTGAAATAACTTGAATCACATATATCAATGTTAATCTACTCACCCATGCTATGGAAGGTGATATTTTTACCTCATATATCCACCATCTCTCTTCTCATTTTCTAAGCTTTGACCTACAAGTCTTATTATGCCTTAAATCTGACCTTCTAGCCACTCTATAGTCTTCACATTAGAACTCACATATGTTCCAATGTTTCTTGTGTATACTCTGTTGTCCCCAAAAAATGTCACTCATTTTTGGGATAACCTATGGACTATTTTGGCCCAACACAGAGCAAAATTCCTCTCGTCCCTTCTCAAAATTTCTTTTGAGCTTTCAAATTCCTCATTTTTCAAGCTTTTTCAGTAAAGGGATTAGCGGGTTCAAAGGTTCAAAGGCTGCCTCAGTTAAGGAAAGAAGCACGCGCAAAAGAAAGTGTCAAGTTGATGCTGTCAGGTGTCATCAATAGAGCCCCATTATACTTTGTTTCTGAGAAGTGGCAGATACTGCCACGTGTCCCTTTTGAAGCTTGTCAGAAGCCTCTAAGTGTCAATATCCACAATCCCTTCCTTTAGAATCGTAGTATTGAGCAAGGACTGTGGTGGACCTGGGGCGAGTGACTAAAATGAAGTGACACGCTCCAAGTGTCTGCATTTGTGTGACTACTAAAAGTATTTGGACCATGCCACGTGTCCCATTGTGACTCAGCAAAATGCGACAAGTGTCAGCGTTCACTTCTCCAAGTTCCTTATAAGTTGTAGGGTTCCTTTCGATAAAGCTTCTTCTAGAATTCTATAGAGGGTGACAAGTGGCAACTGCGAAAGGCCTCAATATGTTTTCTAAGAGCAACAGACTGTGCCACGTGCCCCTTGTAGAGATCAACAGAGGCTAAAAAGTGTCATCATCTGTGAGAACCCCAGTGGACCCCAAACATTTCTACAATGTCACAAAGGCCCAAGAGTGAGAAGTGCCAAGTGTCACCAATGGAAGGTTGGAATGAGTTTCAGCAGAAGATGCCATGTGTCACTTGTTTGAAGTGACAGAACGTGCCACATGTCAAAAATGGGGCACACTCAATACAGAGATACAGAATCAAGAGGGGACTTCCTTTGGACAATTTGTTCGAAGGAAATAAAAGGACAATAGTCCCCTAAAGAAATTACACCCTGAAGGCCACCTAGAGGATCTCGAAGGGCGGGTACCCTTGCGGGGGGACACTAGACACTCAAAAATGGACCCTATTCAAGACCCTAAAGGGCAAGTTCCCTTTAGGAAGGGTCGAGCCTCAAAGTGCAGTGAAAGCTACCAAGTGTCACATGCTGAGACGCAGTTTCAAATGAATCTTCAAAGCGTGGAACTCACCATGTGTCCCATCCCAGTGCAGTGGAAGCTGCCACGTGTCTGCATCTGTGCCTCCAGCCTCTAACAAGTTTCAAAGCTTATTCCAATAAGCTTATTTCAAAGCCACAGATGCTACCACGTGTCCTCACCCACGTCACAGCAGAATGATAGGCCCACAAACATCAAATTTGGGGTGATTCGCTAGCCGATAACTTTCAAAAGATAAAAGACCCGCGAGCATCAAATTTGCTATGAGGAAGTGTCTGTTGAGCTTTGCAAATTTTAAAATGTGGACCTGAATGCATTCAAAGACCTAAAAGCCAGAGCTAAATGAGAAGAGACAAAGAGGGAAACTCAGTAGCAATTAATTCCAGTAGGTGAAGCAATTCACTGGGTAGATATTTGGGGCCTGCAAACATTGAAAGTGCTGCATGTTTGTCTGCTTTGAGATAAAGGTAGAATAGATAATTGCGCAGCTAGTAGGTGATGGAATGAGTGATTCAGGATCAGGAGGAGGCACTAGAGATGAATCAACACACCACAGTTAAGGTACCCACCCTGCTCCAGCATGGCCCTTCCTGACAAAACCAAGAATGCATCGAAGGCATTGATTGCGCAGCATGGGTCACTCCATGGGAGAAAGTGCCAAGCCTCTCTTTGCCTCTATATAATGTAATCTTTTGTATCATTTGAAGGAGATCTTCCCCTTACCAAAAGCAAAACTCTGCCAAAATTGAAAGGTGAATACTGAGACTTTGAGCTCAGATTGTTGTTCACATTTCTTTGATTGAATGAGAAAGCAAGTTACAAACTTTGTGTTGTTATAGCTTGTGCTACTTTAGGGAATTGTTCTTATGTCTATTTCCTAGAAGCGTGCTTATTTATTTGATTTAACAAGCAGAGCTAGTGGAAGTGATAAGGAAGGTGTCCTAAAGCAAGCTATTTTCAGACTTTATGCTATCATAGTTGTCTTCAGTGTGTGTTTTTCTTTTCTATTTCTATGTAAAAGACCTTGGGATGACTTTATGCCTTCATTATCTTTCATATCTCACTCTAGGGCAATCAAGGTGGAGAATTTAAGCTACATCTTAGATTGTTGGTTGTTTTGTACCCTGTTACTAGTCACTTGTTACTAGAAAGAGTCATGTTGTTTGCCTGAATAAGCACTTATGAAAGAAGAGAAGTGCCTTTTGTCGCTTCACCAAGATTTCTACTATCCAAGAAGGGATTTGGCTCTTGGCTGAATGTTACTTTTGAAAGAAGAGAAGCACCTTCACCAATCACCTAGGATTTCTCCTCTATTTGTTAGCATCATCTCTGAAAAAAGAGAGATGGATGGTTTATACCACCCCTGTGTCTTATTTTTTGCTTATATATATAGTATATAGCCTCTGCATATTTAATAGAGAACCTCCCCTTGATGAGAGGAGAGATTTGTCCCCTGTTGATGTAGTAAAATTGCACACCTAGATGACCAATCTCCCTATGTTGTGGTGATAGGAACTAGTTTGCTCACTAGTTAGCTGGTTGACAAAATATTCACCCAATAATTTTTGGTGACTCCGCTGGGGATGAACGTGTAGTCTAAAGTCTCAAGTTTCAGATTGAAGCAATCCCTACCCTTATCCATTATAGAATCTAGTGCCTTCATTCTGTGTCTTACCCATTATCCATTTATAGCCTTACCATCTTCCTCCACTTCTGTTATTTTATTTGGTCTACAAAACCAGAGCTGTTGGGAAAGAGTGCGCAGTTTGAAGCCTCAAGCTGAAGTAGGGCCAGTCCTTTTCCATTTTTGTTCTGTAATCTGGCCACTCCATCTAGATTTATTATCCATGTTTTACATAATCAAATCATGGCAGTTCGAGGCCCCTGGGGTAAATCTTTTGGCCCACTTAATTTGACTCCACCCCTGCATAAACTCCCACGCAATTCAAGAAATAATTTCCCCAAATTCTTTGGTGATGGGATAGTTCACCCTGATAAACACATTGCAGCCTTTAGCATAGCCTATGGTGTGATAGGGGTGGAATTTGAAGATGTGGTAGTTAGGCTTTTTGTGGAAACACTACAAGTTGCTGCAGCAGACTGGTTCTAACATCTGCAAGCTAGATCAGTGACTGACTAGGACACTTTTAAAGACAAATTTGAAGCCAAGTTCAAGCCTGCAAAAGATGCACATGCCTTGCTAGCCCAGCTCACATAGATGAAGAAGGAGCCCCATGAACCTATGAGGGACTTCATTGCCAAGTTTGACAAGCTGAGGCACAGGATTCCCATGATCGCCCAGCCGACACCTTAGAATCTCAAGTGTTTCTTCATCAACACACAGCTGCCTGAAGTGAGTTTCTTGCTGAGATGGGCTAGACACATAGACCTTGTTGTTGCTCAGGACTTAGCTACTGAACTAGAAGATGACCTTATCTTGGTAGGAAAGATAAGGAGAGATCATAACAGAGGTAAACCCTCTTCATCTTCTGAATACTCACCCACAACCACCACTGACCCAATGGTACAAAAGCTGGCAAATGAATTTCTAGCCTTGAAAAGGCAAATGGCCCAAGGTATGTCTTCTACTCCTCTATACAGAGATGTATCAAAGAGGACATTCCCCAATCAGCTATATCAAGGCAACGCTACTAAAAGTCAAGGGCAACAAAATTGTCTTCCTCCCCCACAGAGGAACCTTGCCCTTGAAGCACCTCCAACCAACTCAATAGTTGGATATCTAGAAACAGAACATGCTTTCTCTTTCCAACTTGAGTTTGAGTAAGAAAATGATGTTGATCTCTTCACAGAGGATCAAGAAGAATCAGCTGGTGACTCCCACATTGGTTTCCTAAATTATCAAGATGAACCTAGAAGCGAAGGTGAAGTAGTTGAAAGATCATACGTAGTATTCACTCGATCTGAGAATTAGTCAGCCTCGCAGGCTAACAAAGAAAAGATAAAGGAATGACCCCAACCAACAATTTCAATTGCTAAGCAGAGAACCCCTCTTCCTTTCCAATCAAAGGACCCGGTGATTGCCAAAAAAGTAAGTACATCGAACATTTTTGCGCCTTCTACTTCAAATTCACAGACCAATCCTCCCCCTCCCAAAAACCAAAAGGATGAACTCCCATCCTCTCTTCCTAGTCCATTTTAGTCATTTGACATAGTCCATCATGTCAAGAAATCCAAAATTCAAATGACTGAATTTGGATTCCTGCAAGCCAATCCTGAGCAGTTAAACATTGGTGAAGAACTAAGTGTGGACCTATCTGAGGCAAAAATTGTGGTCACCCAAACGACAGCCCTTGCAGCTCAAATTTTGTTTGAGCCTTTAGGCAAGGGTGATTACTTCTTGACCATAGAGGATGCTCATGTCTCAGCTGATGAAAGTCCCATAGCTGGCAATCTAGGATTTGATCCAAACAAGACATCAAAAGAATTGGTAGGGCATAGTACAAATAAAGAAGGATCTTCCATCTCTAATGAAGAGATCAAACTTCTTCACACCAAAGGAGATGTTGAGCTGATGGTTTTTCAGGAGTTTGATGTTGATAATCAAAATATATGCTGGACTAAACCAGTAGAATAGCAAGTTATGATGGTGGACCATACTGTTGTACTCCAAAGTCAACAAAAGGAACTCTTTGCTAAGAGAGCAAGGAGTTATGGTTTTCAAATTGAAGATCACGTCCTGCTATGGGGCAAGAAGAAGAAAAAGCCAAAAGGAAGATGAAGAAAATTGGTTTCTGGTGGAGAGTTCCATTCACCCGTGACCATTTTTGAGGACAAAATAGTTTCCTGCTGGTTTATCAGGATGGCATCCCCTTTTCTTTATCTCACGATGAGCAGCATCTAAAGTACTTCAATTCTTGAAGTATCAGATAAGTTCACCTATACATATGTATATTTGTATAGTTTCTATTTCTGCTTTATGTTGTTCGTTTGTTTCTTTTGGAGCCTTTCTTTTTTAGTAGCATGACTCCATAGCCCAATGGCACACTTCAAGCCACTAGAGATTCTAGTTTCTACTCCCCTCAGCTATGTTTCAAGTTTCAACTATTTTGGCCCAGCACAGAGCAAAATTCCTCTCGTCCCTTCTCAAAATTTGTTCTGAGCTTTCAAATTCCTCATTTTTCAAGCTTTTTCAATAAAGGGATTAGCAGGTTTAAAGGTTCAAAGGCTACCTTAGTTAAGGAAAGAAGCACATGCAAAAGAAAGAGTCAGGCAGATGCTGCCAGGTGTCATCGACCGAGCCCCATTATACTTTGTTTTTGAGAAGTGGTAGATACTACTACGTGTCCCTTTTGAAGCTTGTCAAAATCCTCCAAGTGTCAATATCCACAGTCCCTTCCTTTAGAATTATGGTGGACCCAGGGTGAGTGACTAAAATGAAGCAGAACACTCCAAGTGTCTATATCTGTGTGACTGCTAAAAGTATTCAGACCGTGCCATGTGTCCCACTGTGACTCAGTGGAACGCAGCAAGTGTTAGCATTCACTTCTTAAAGTTCCTTATAAGCTGTAGGGCTCCTTTCGATAAAGATTCTTCTAGAATTTGACAGAGGGTGACAAATGCCAACCACAAAAGGCTTCAATATGTTTTCTAAGAGCAACAGACCGTGCCATGTGCCCTTTGTAGAGATCGGTGGAGGCTGATAAGTGTCATCATTCATGAGAACCCCATTGGACCCCAAACATTTCTATAATGTTGCGAAGGCTTGAGAGTGAGAAGTGCCAAGTGTCACTGGTGGAAGGTTGCAATGAGTTTTAGTAGAAGATGCCATGTGTCACTTGTTCAAAGTGGCAGAACATGCCACATGTCAAAAATGGGGCACACTCAATACAGAGATATAGAATCAAGAGGGCACTTCCTTCGAACAATTTGTCTGAAGGACTTCCTTCAGACAATTTGTCTGAAGGAATTGTCAGGGGAATCTACAGCTCTACCAATTAGAGCACAATTGATTACTATCTTATATGCAATTAAACACGGAATTATACCAGAATGATAAAGTAGCTAGAAACTTGAGACAGCGAAGAATTTGAGAGACAATACACACTCTTTGTATTAGATATTACTAGAAGAAAATACAATAAGGAAGATGCCACTTCTTCCTCCACCTCAAAGGCTTGCCACACCTCAAGACCTTCTTCCCTCTCTCTCTTGCTCAACACAACAACTCTAAAGCCTGAGTTGCTATCCCTCCTTGAATGCTTCAGCTGATCTCCTTGACCTTACACCTGTAGATCTCCTTGACCTTGATAGCTTCAATGCTTTTACTTGCCTTAGAATAGTTACAATACATGCCTTATGGGTCTATAAATAAGATCCAATGCTTACAAAAATAGAACTCTAACTACTAAAATTAGACACACAGCTCGCGACTTAAATTAGCCCCTTAGCATGCAAACACTCGGTTCAACTAACTAACTGTTCGTGCAACGAACAGTTCTGGACCGCACAGGCGACCGACGCCGGTCCCTATTTGTTTGGTTCTGCCGACGTCGGCTGACTCCCTGCCGTCGCCGGTCTCCTTCTCCAATGCACTTGACCGACGTCGGTCATACTGTCGATGCCGGTGGCTCTGGTTCTTCAGCATCCTTCCTCTTGTGTCTGCAAACAGTTGAAGCTTTTAGCTCCACACCACAACAATCTCCCACTTGGAGATAAATAGCTGCAACTTGTACCTGTACCTGTACACCATCTATTTTGTTCCTTAGGCTCTGTATCCCTCTTCAATGTCACTCTTGAAGACCAACCACCATGAAAACCTGTGATGCAATACCTGTATCTTATGCCATAAGAATTTTGCTGCTCCCAAATTCTCCATGACATACTTCTGAACCAACTCTACCCTTAGCTCAGAAAACTCCCTGTATATGAAACCCTGCAACAAGTAACACAATACAGTAACAGGATAATGTAGCTAATATTATCCAACCTGGTAAAGATAAAATACAATGGTCAAACCTCCATTGTTCTGCAACATAATCAAGACCATATACCATAGCCTTTTGTCTCATGTGTCCATCCACTCTCTTCTCTAAAATAGGAATCCATCCCTCTATCCAGTGCTTCCTTCCAGTTGACAACACTACCAACAAATACCTGTTTGGTTCTCCAAGGACTCACACTCCTCATCCATGCCAAGCTCCCACTGTTTCTGGATTATACCTGCATTGCTTCTTCCATCTTCCTAGTTTGTGACTATCAGTAAGCAATATAAAGAAGGTGACCAATGAATATGAGATTCACATACCTTTCCTGAACTCCACATGGGTGTTTGAGACTTATTAATTCACCCAACATCTATTTCAGTGACCGATCTAGGCCATCTCCCAGTCTGCTTTCGACCGATGTCAGTTCCCCGCACTGATCCTAAATACCAACGTCGTTTCCCTGGCCGACGCTGGTGTCCCTCCTGCCGACGTCGGTCCTTATGACCGACGTCGGACTTCTCCTGTCCAACCTATCGACCCTACTGGTCTGCACATGATCGATGTCGGTATCTAGATGACTGACATCAGTGCCAAGCTACCGACATCGGTGTCTGTGTGTTCCTGTAAGTGATGAAATTTTCATCCGTGAGCTCTTCTTGGATCAAACCTCTGTCCATGCTGCCCTGCTCAGACTTATTCAGCCCCTGTGACTAATCTATGTCCTTCATCTCCTCCAAAAACACCAAGGCTTCTTTGTTCCTGTCAAAAGCATCAAATTTCCTCTTTCTGTAATGAACTGTATTTATACTTTCCAAATTTGAACGCATACCTTTTGAATCAAGAACTTCCATTCCCTTCCTGTTCTTGTGACCAAGCCTATTAGGCCACATCTTCGAATCTACACCAGAAGTGGAATCAGTAATACAAGTAGACAGATAAAGAGTATCTACTTTCTTACCTCTTGCTAGAACAAGTGCTCCCTTGGTAACCTTCCAAGAATCCGTTGTGAGGGTTATTATGCATCCCTCATCTCCCAACCTTCCTACAGAAATCAGACTCTGCTTCAAAATTGGAACATGCATGACCTCTTTCAACACCCACGTGTTGTCAATCTACAATCTCAGCTGCACTTTCCCTTTGCCAACTATCTGACAAGGCGTACCATCCCCTAAATAAAGAACTCCAAAGTCTCCCTGTTCATACTCGTAGAACAAATCTCTATTTGGGGATGCATGAAAAGATGAACCATAATCTAAAATCCATGATCCTACCTGACTATCTGAAGAAAGTATGAGAGCATCCTGCATCACAATATTTGCATCCTTTGCTTCTTCTGTACCTGCATGTTGATTCTCTTTATCTCTCAACCAACACTCCTTCTTTGTATGTCCTTTCTTTCCACAAAACCAACAGGTAATACCTTTGGACTCGGATCTCCTTCCCGACCTTGATTTCCCTTGCTCAACTTTCTCCCTTTGCCTTTCCCTGCTTTCTGCACTTAGAGCATTCCCTGATGATTCACTTGTGCTTCTCCTGCATATTTCTTCATTCAAGATCACACTCACAACATCATCAACTTTTAGTTTTTAGAAGCAGATGCAAAATTACTTACTGCCATAACCATACCATCCCAACTTTCAGGCAAAGAACATAAAATCAAGAGAGCCTTTACCTCATCATCAAAAACAATATTGACTGAAGCTAATTGGTTTACCAAACTATGGAAATCACTGAGATGAGTATGTACCGATCCACCTTCCTGCATTTGCAAATTAAATAGCTACTTCATAAGGTATACCTTGTTAGAAGCCGAGGGCTTTTCGTATAAATTTGCCAAGGACTTTATCAACTCTTCCGTTGTCTTGCACTGTGATAAGCTGGAAATCACAGACGATGCAAGGCTCAACCTTATGGAACTGAGAGCCTTCCGATCAAGAACATTCTATTCTTCATCCTTCATATCTGTGGGCTTGCATGCAACCCCACCCAACGATAAGTACAGATCCTTCTGATATAGATAGTCCTCAATCTACATCCTCCAGTGTTGATAATTCTTGCCGTTAAACTTCTCCATTCATAGTCTACTTTCTTCTGCCATTGTTGAACTCCCACTCAATCAGAAAACCCTGTGAATGACCTGTAATCAAAAACAATACCCTGCTTCCTGCAAATCGTAGCTCTGATACCACTTGACAGGGGAATCTACAGCTCTACCAATTAGAGCACAATTGATTACTATCTTATATGCAATTAAACACGAAATTATACCAGAATGATAAAGTAGCTAGAAACTTGAGACAGCGAAGAATTTGAGAGACAATACACACTCTTTGTATTAGATATTACTAGAAGAAAATACAATAAGGAAGATGCCACTTCTTCCTCCACCTCAAAGGCTTGCCACACCTCAAGACCTTCTTCCCTCTCTCTCTTGCTCAACACAACAACTCTAAAGCCTGAGTTGCTATCCCTCCTTGAATGCTTCAGCTGATCTCCTTGACCTTACACCTGTAGATCTCCTTGACCTTGCTAGCTTCAATGCTTTTACTCGCCTTAGAATAGTTACAATACATGCCTTATGGGTCTATAAATAAGATCCCATGCTTACAAAAATAGAAATCTAACTACTAAAATTAGACACACAGCTCGTGACTTAAATTAGCCCCTTACCATGCAAACACT
Organism: Torreya grandis; assembly: GCA_037957365.1. Taxonomy (NCBI): domain Eukaryota; kingdom Viridiplantae; phylum Streptophyta; class Pinopsida; order Cupressales; family Taxaceae; genus Torreya; species Torreya grandis. The sequence continues at coordinate 4,519,197 of JARHVA010000603.1, forward strand.
CGGTTCAACTAACTAACTGTTCGTGCAACGAACAGTTTTGGACCGCACAGGCGACCGACGCCGGTCCCTGTTTGTCTGGTTCTGCCGACGTCGGCTGACTCCCTGCCGTCGCCGGTCTCCTTCTCCACTGCACTTGACCGACGTCGGTCATACTGCCGACGCCGGTGGCTCTAGTTCTTTAGCATCCTTCCTCTTGTGTCTGCAAACAGTTGAAGATTTTAGCTCCACACCACAACAAGAATTTTTTCAGACATTTTTTTTGAAGGAAATAAAAGGACAATAGTCCCTCAAAGAAATTAAAGCTTGAAGGCCACCTGGAGGATTCTGAAGGGTGGGTACCCTTGTGGGGGGACACTCAACACTCAGAAATGGACCCTATTCAAGACCCCAAAGGGCAAGTTCCCTTCAGGAAGGGTCGAGCCTCAAAGTGCAGCAGAAGCTGCCAAGTGTCACATGCTGAGATGCAATTTCAAATGAAGCTTCAAAGCGTAGAACTTGCCACGTGTCCCATCCCAATGCAGCGGAAGCTGCCACGTGTCTGCATCTGCGCCTCTAGCCTCTAACAAGTTTCAAAGCTTATTTCAAAGCTGTGAATGCCACCACATGTCCTCACCTGTGTCACAATAGAATGACAAGCCTACAAATGTCAAATTTAGGGCGATTGGCTAGTTAGTAACTTTCAAAAGATAAAAGACCTATGAGCAACAAATTTGCTATGAGGAAGTGTCTGTTGAGCTTTGTGAATTTAAAAATACAAACTTGAATGCATTCAAAGACTCAAAAGCTAGAGCCAAATGAGAAGAGACAAAGAGGGAAACTCAGCAGGAGTTAATTCCAGTAGGTGAAGTAGTTCATCGGGTAGATATTTGGGGCCTGCAAACATTGAAAGCGCCGCTTGTTTGTCCCCTTTGAGATAAAGGCATAATAGACATTTGTGTGGCTAGTAGGTGATGGAATGAGTGATTCAAGCTTGAGAGGAGGCACTAGAGATGAATCAACACACCACAGTTAAGGCAGCTGCCCTGCTTTGGCATGGCCCTTTCTGACAAAACCAAGAATGCATCCAAGGCATTGATTACGCAGCATGGGTCACTCCATGGGAGAGAGTGCCAAGCCTCTCTTTACCTCTATATAATGTAATCTTTTGTATCATTTGAAGGAGATCTTCCCCTTACCAGAAGCGAAACTCTACCCAAATTGAAAGGTGAATACTGAGACTTTGAGCTCAGATTGTTGTTCATATTTCTTTGATTGAATGAGAAAGCAAGTTACTTGCAGACTTTGTGCTGTTATAGCTTGTGCTACTTTAGGGAATTGTTCTTATGTCTTTTTCTTAGAAGCGTTCCTATTTATTTGATTTATAAAGCAGAGCTAGTGGAAGTGATAAGGAAGGTGTCCTGAAGCAAGCTACTTTCAGACTTTGCATTGTCATAGTTGTCTTCAGTGTGTGTTTTTCTTTTCTATTTCTTTGTAAAATACCTTGGGATGACTTTGTGCCCTCATTGTCTTTCGTATCTCACTCTAGGGCAATCAAGGTGGAGACTTTGAGCTACATCTTAGATTGTTGGTTGTTATGTACCCTGTTACCAGTCACTTGTTACCAAAAAGAGTCCTATTATTTGCCAGAACAAGCACTTCTGAAAGAAGAGAAGTGCCTTCTGTCACTTCACTAAGATTTCTACTATCCAAGAAGGGATCTGGCTCTTGGCTGAATGTTACTTCTGAAAGAAGAGAAGCACCTTCACCAATCACCCAAGATTTCTCCTCTATTTGTTAGCATCATCTCTGAAAAAAGAGAGATGGATGGTTTATCCCACCTCTGTGTCTTACTTTCTGCTTATATATATAGTATATAGCCTCTGCATATTTAATAGGGAACCTCCCATTGATGAGAGGAGAGATTTGTCCCCTGTTGATGTAGTAAAACTGCACACCTGGACGACCAATCTCCATACGATGTGGTGATAGGAACTATTTTGCTCGCCAGTTAGCTGGTTGACAAAATATTCACCCAACATAATCAACATCATAAACTTACTCTTATTCAGAGATTCAATATAACATCTTTGGATCTACTTATAGATCTTCAGAGCTCAACTGGGACATCTTTATAGCAATCTTTAGAGTTGCATACATAGATCTTCAGAGTTGATCTCTCAAACACTTTTGAGGTTCTCACTACCTTAGATAAAACATCAAAAAATATCTCTCATGATCAAATACTACTAGGTATTATTTGTATAATTAATTTCAGAGCATTCTCTTCTTTGTAACTTATTCAGAGTATCTTCGACACTGCTTACACAGAACTTTAAAGCACATGACTTCTTCTTTGGAGCTCGACTCATTTCATCTTATCACCTACAAATACCATCTCACAAGGTCTAGACAAAGTATTACAAGATGATTTAAATTTTATATACTTGATTTGTCCTCATACTACTTCTCAATGATCAAAACATTTTGTAAACAGTATTCAACAACACTCACTATGTTGATGATTAGAACTCATCACATATATACCTCAAGGCTTACTTAACTAGGCACTTGCACAAGAACCTTTAACATCAACAAAATTTTATCGACATAAATAAAATAACCATGAATATTCATTGGTACCTTTGACATCAATGACAACATTAAATAACAAAGCTCAACACTCAAAGACAATGCACAATAATCTCTCCCTCAATCAATGACAATGTTCAACAGTGGCAGTGGTGAGTTGGTAATGAATATGCATATGATGTGGTAGGTGATGTAGATATTTATATGGCTTGTGATGATTTGGAATTGCCCATGAAGTAATCTATATGATGTAAGTGTATGTGAGTGGAAGTGGGGAGTGCCTCCACTAAGGAGACAGGTTATCTTTTGTGATGCACATGATTTTGCTTCAGGTGTAAAATGACAAAGAATGGATATGGGGAGAATTTATTTGTTGGCCTCATGATTTTTAGTGAAGGAGAATTCAAAAGTAGATGGAGAATCTCTTGGAAGAATGTGGAGTCACATGGGATAGTAGGGAACAAGTTACTATTCTATATTGGAGGCACATGTGAGAGTGGGGCACAGTTTTGGAGGCTTGTGAGAGTGGAGTATGATGTGTCACAAGTGGAGGGTCCATTTTTTACCAAAGAAAAAGACTAAATGCATTTTACTATTGATAAATAGTGGTGCTACTAAAAGGTGGAAAATTTCATGCCTTGCCCATTAAATTTCTTCATCATGTAATCTACTTTGTAATTTCTATAATTAGAACCATTCTCCTTTGTAATTGCATGAAGCTAGAAAGCTAAGCAAGTAAGCTTGTGGTAAAACTTGTAGTCAATAATTGTCAGCTTGAGAGTTGTGCAAAGGCATTGAAACTTTGTGGAACTATTTTCTCTCATGTGTAGTAAATTTGTGATGCTCCTAGAAGGTTGCTCTACAAGTGTATGGTGTAATCTATTGATTTGAGTAATACATTGGGATGCTTTGGAGAGTGGGTTTTTTATTGAAAGGGTTTTCCCCAAGTAATCATGTGTTATGGTATGCTTATGTTTTTTGTATGTGTTTCTTTTAATTGTGTAAAAGTTCAAATTGTTTGCATATTCTCCTCTCTTGGTTAGTGTAAAGAATTATTTCTACGTTCGCTTGTATTCCTTTCAATCAATCCAAGGATAAACTTAGGTTATTTAGAATGAGGAACAAGAACATTTATTAATCATTTGGTTGTTTGGAGAAATAGTTCATCTATATAGAAGTGAAGGAATGATAGTCAAGGACCGTGGAGTTAGTGTTGAACATTATCATTGATTAAGAAGGAGATTGTTGAGCATTGTCATTAAGTGTTGAGCTTTGGTATTTAATGTTGTCATTGATGTCAAAGGTTCTTATGAAGTTACATGGATATTTCATTGATGTAAATCTAATGTCATTGATTTCAAAGGTTCTAGTAAAGGTTCATGGTCAAGTAAGTTTTGAGGTAATTGTATGATGAGTTTTTATGCCAACATAGTGAGTGTTGTTACTATATGAGAGTAGTGATGTGAGAGTATTGTTGGAAGGATGTTCTTATGTTAACTTGAGTGATATCATTGAGATAATCATGAGTAAGTATAGGTAAGTATGTCAAGTATCAAATATATGTACCTTGCAAAGCTTTGTCTAGTAGGTAGCATGATAAAATGAGTGATATTTGAAGAAGTTGTATGCTCTGAAGATCCATGTAAGCAGCTTTAAAGATGCTCTGAATGAGCTTCAAAGATCTATGAGAAGATATAAAGAATAATTTATGGTGTTTGAGCATGAGAGATGTTGGTTGAGTTTTTACATGAGGTATTCAGGGCCTTAAAAATGATTAGAAGGTCAGCTTCGAAGATCTATGTACACAACTCTAAAGATGCTATAAAGATCCCAATCGTGCTCCAAAGATCTGTAATAAAATTCAAAAATGATCTATTGAATATCCAAAAAAGAGTGAGTATATGAAGTTTCTTGAGCATACATAAGAAGCATTGTAACATATAAAAGAGTTTTAAGGTGAAGTCTAAAGGGGTAAGTACATCAGTTCAAGTTTGTAGCTAAACTAGTTCTAGTTATTGCTTCGCTAATGAGGCATCATGATTTGTTGAAAAGACATATGAAGAATGTTTCATAGTAGTTAATCATGATAAGAGATTTCATGGCATATACATGAGGTACTCAGATCTTGGAGAGTGGCTAGAAAGTCAGATTTAAGGACTAATGTGACTTGCAGGTCAAGACATAGAAAGCAAAAAGATAGATGGTGTCTAGATGAGGTATCAGTATCAGTTTTCATGACATGGGTGAGTAGGTGAAAATTAATAGAGGTAATTCAAGTTGTTTTAATTATGTGCATGAAGTTTTGGGTCATGGTTTGCAAGAAAAGGCTTGAAAAAGTGTTTCAAGGTTTCTCAAGTGTACAAAATGAAGAGTTGTCTACCCAAGAAGGTTTTTCAAGTGATTTGTTGGCATGTGTAGAATTTGCATGAGGATATAATCTATTAATGGTATACAAGGAAGGGTTCTAGCTCAAATTTACAAGCATTGATTTCTAGAAAGAGGAGCTAAGTTTTATGAATGATCATTAAGACTGGAAAATGGTCTAAACCCTCATAGAACCCTAACAATGACCTGATGTTGAAGATCTTATTATAAAGAGTTTAGAACTATTTTATATGAATAGTTAAGTGATTTGAGGTTGTATTAAACTCTCCTAGGCATCTCTAGGTATGATTGGTTTCTCAGGTGAGTGAGTAGACCATACAGGAAAGTGTTTATTTTACAGAGATTTGATGTAATATGCATAATTGATCGAGTCAAATTTGATAAATGGATGAAAGTCAAAGTGTAAGAATTATATTTGTTTTCCATAAAGGATTATGTATAGGTTATATATCTCAGGTGTGTAAATTTGGTGATTCAATTTGACCAGTCGCTAACAGAACTAATGGTGCAAATAGTAAGCAAATTACGCAGAAGCGAAAAGATGATTCCTGATGTGTTTTCATGTAAGAGTGATGGATTGAAGTGCATGATGATGTTTTTTGGGACTTGAATGATATATACATGATTTTAAGAATTTTTTAATTCAGTTTAAGAGGTTGGAACATTGAATCCAAAATGGCTTATCTGGCTGAGTGGAATTTATGAGAGAGAATATCAAAAGATTGGTTTATAAGACCAATAGTTTCCACTAGAGATTATGATTTGATTAATGGAGGATAATATAAGGGTAGTATAAGATCTTTTTCATGTATTTAAATTTCTTTAATGCATATAATCAAGTGTCATAAGTTCATGTTTCCTTGACTGTGTTTTGAAGTCAATTAGCAATTTTGATTGAGCATCTAGCAGAGAAGAGTTTGAGCCTATATACCCTAAGTTTAAGCATCTAATGAAGTTTGAGATGACCCTAAGGTCATGAGGTTTCTTAATATTTGATTTGATTCCATGCTTTTTCAACAAAATTGTGTTTATGCTTCAATTGTTTAAGACAAATTCTCTGTGTATGTACATACCTTTTACGAACAGTGTTTTGAGAAAAGGTTCAAATGGTGGTTGGACCTAAAAGGTGTTATGGACCTAAATTGATGTTTAATAAGGTATATTAGAGTGGAATATGATGTATTCATATCATGTGATGTTTTTGAATATGCTTCAAGAAAGATCAAAGGGTAACGTGTTGACCTATTAGGTCTCCATAAAGCCTAAAAGAGGAATAAGGGCTAATTGAGCAATGGACGACCTAATGTATTGGTTGATTCATGATTAAGGCATGTTATTTTAATACACTAATACCTATTCATGTCCAACTTAAGAAGATAAGAATGTATGGCTGACCAAGAAGGATATGATCAAGTGACTTATATAAATATTAGGCAGTTTAGGCGTATGTGTATATATTTAGAGAGAAAAGAGAAGAAGTGAATGATATAGATCATTTTTTAGTAGAAGGAGGTAATTTGGACCATCATAGGTATGCCATGAATATCTAATATATTTTTTTCATATGAGGATTAAGGTTATAAGACCTAATCAAGCCATGAGAGGGCTAGTTGAGCGAAGAAGGCTAGAAGTCAGTTTGAGAGGGATAGAAGTGAGTGAAGAGTTGAGGAAGAATATCATTAGCTACTATATGATCAACAAGGGTTTATAAAGGTGATCAAAAAATCAGGTGGCTAAGTTGGTGCTAAATAATCTAGGGGGTTGTTGTCTCCTTGCAAGTGGGTGCTTGTTAAAGCCTAGCTAAGTTGGTGTTGAGCTAGTTGGGGTTGGTGCTCCATGTGAAGTGGGTGATTCAATAAAGATTGATGTTTATATTATAGGAATATAGTCCATTTTATTCATTAGTGGGTTTTATTTCTTTTAAGTTTTTCCCATGTATATGTTACATTCATGTGTTTCATGCTTTTATGATTTGGTGCTTATGCTTGCTAAGATGAGCATGCTTGTTAGAATGATTCATATATGATTAAGTGGAATTGAATGAAAAGTTTTGAAGATTGATTCCCATAGCCCCTCCTCATTCATTATGCTTCCAATAGTTAGGCATGAGCTAAATGTGTATAAGGAGTGGTCATAAGTGTACTATTTTAGCAATAAATGTTAACTTATGTGTCTACATTTGTTCCCTTTCTATTCTAGTAATGCAATAAAGTGAAAGTACTAGAGTAAAAGGAAAACAATTATACTTGAAATTACCTATGAATAATAATCATGAATTTAGGCCACACAGTGAATTGTGTTTCATGTGAACTTACAATGAAACATATATAAATTAGTCGTTACTTAAGATGAAAATTTGAAAGTAAAGAGAAGAAACTTATAGATCAGATAACAAGGAATGGATACACATGTTTAGGTATGCAAACTATTGTGTTTTTTGGTGTAAAACTGGTGACTATAAAGGGTAGCACCCTTGGATATTTTTTCATTGAAACACTTGGATTGGATTATGCATGCCCTAATCCTAATCAATATAAGAGTGTGCTTAAGAATAAAAGGTGTGTTTGACTCCCTCATTGCATAACCAAGGTAGTGGAGCAGAATCCTTGTATCAATTCTAATAGATAATTATGGTGCAAAAATTGTGAAAAAATGGTGCAAAAATGTAAATTAGCCATTTCAGATGGAATACAATTCATTTTTGGTGTAGAACTAGTGCAAACTAGTACACAATTAGAATGATTTGAGTCTATTATATACAACATAGAGAATGACATGAATTTTCATTCCTTATGCGAAAATGGTGCAAAATCGAGGAAGGAGGTGGTCATGTGCCACACACATGCCCACAATCGGATATCTAGGTGTATATGGATTCTAAAATTAAGCAATATCATGTAATTTTCTAAGCAAAATTCTTGTGCAAATTCTAGAATACATATCACACATGATGCCTCCAATCTAAGCAAAATCTCTGATAAACTAAAGTGTTTATCTAAAATTATTATGAGTAATCGATGCAAACTACCTTGTAACTAACTGTGACTCTAAGAAATTATGGAAATCACTATTTTTTTATTACTGAGACAACAATGCATTGTTTTAGACATGACCAGCTTGTGCCCTTGTTCAAATGGAGCGTTGTTATCTGGAATTGATTTTTGGGTAATTTATGGGTATGCACTATGATCAACTAAGTAGAGCTTGCAAATTTATATCTTTGGAGTGTGTTTTTGTATCAAGACAAACCATAGTGTGTGCCCCTCTTTTGAGGTGAGTTGTGAAGTGTACACAATAACTTTGCTGAAAATAATAAAGTTATGTGGATGATGTTATATACAAGATTGAAATCTGAAGTAGTAATGACAATATTGGATATCATGGCATCATCATAGATAAACTAATCAATATAATAACATAAGATGCATGTAGAACCAAACACACATAGCATCATATATATATATATATATATATATATATATATATATATATATATATATATATATATATATGTTAACAATGAGAAACATAGTGAATAATGATCATATATTAAGTACTCCAGATTAAATAGAACTACTTGGGGAGGATGCATGATATCCATCATGCCATCAAAAATCTAGGAATAAGCATGATATCCATCATGGCATCAAAAACTAAGTAAGCAAACAAGTTTCATGGCCACGATGCATACACAAAGAGCAGACACAAAGCAAGAAAAAGAAGGCCAAGGGGACATATATAAGGGACAAGTTCAAATGTCACTCACATGCATAAAAGCATGCAATCAAAGATTAGAGATACAATCAAGAACATGTTCAAATATCCATAATCCAAATAATATGAATACATATAAGACATGAAGAAAGAAAACAAACACAAAAAACATGCATGAATAAGTGAATTTGATCTACATAAGCAACTTGTAACATTATGATATTTAGTATCTCAGGTATCCAGTAATATAGAAATGTGAAAGTAAGTGAGCCAATAAACTATGCAATGTAATATACTAAAGTATGGACAATAAGGATAGTCATTTAACGATAAAACCTGTGTAAAATGATGCCCCCAATGAAGTTGTTGTGATATAGATAAGTTGTAGAAGGCTTGTTGGGATCTAGGAAGCACAATTGATTACTTTCTATAAGCAATTAAACACGTAATTGAACTAGAATGATTAAGTAACTAGAAACTTGAAACAACAAAGAATATGAGAAACAATACTATCTGTATTAATACTCTTCCAGAAAAGAATTACAATGAAGAGACGCCACACTCTTCCACCTTACAGGCTTCCCACACCAAGTGTTCAGTAATTCACACTCAAGAGTTATCTCTCTCTTTCTCAACCACAACTAACTCAACAACCTGAGTTGTTATCCCCTCCTTGATAGCTTCAGCTGATCTCCTTGACCTTGCACCTTGCAGATCTCCTTGACCTTGCTTTCTTGCTTCAATGTTTTACTTGCCTTTTTTTACAATACATGCCCCATGGGTCTCTTAAATAGGATCCCAAGCATACAATAATTAGACTTCTAATTACAATAATTAGAAACACAGACTCAAGACTTAAATTAATCTTCAACATGCAAACACTCTCAGACCTCTTAAATTAGACGAGTCTAATTTTGGAAACACATTCTAGAAACACATGCAAAAGCATGCACACGCACAGGTGACCAACGTCAGTTGCTGTCAGTCTGCTCCTGACCGACGTCGACCGATCCCTGATCCTTGCCTGACTGATGTCGACAGTACTGCCACTGCCAATTACTGATTGCACTCAGCAACCCCCTGATTAGCTTCCTGGTGAAGCTTTTAGCTCCACAACTTAACAATCTCCCACTTGGAGATAAACAACTGTACTTGTACAGCAACCTCCACTAACCATCTCAGGCACCTCCATCTTCAAGCTCAATTTTGAAGACCAACCACCACACATCCTATGATGCTACACCTGTCATCCAAGTCCCCTGTTACATCTGAACTTTCTGACAACTCCCACTGCTTGGGAAAACTTAGGTCTACACTAGACCTTATGTGATTTCAAACATTGTTCTAAGCTCAGCTTGAACTGTCCAGCCCTTGGTGTGCATACCAGTTCTGCATCCTGCGTATTGAACCCTACCAACACCTTCTTCACATCAGCTCCCATTGGAGACAAAATCAACCTGTGATCTTCCATGTCTCTGGACATACTTATGCCAAAGAATCTTGTTGCTCCCAGATTCTTCATGACATACCTCTGAACTAACTTTACCTTTAGCTCAGCAACTCCCTGTATATGTAACCCTGCAACAAGCACACAATATAGTAACAGGATAATGTAGCTAATATTATCCAACCTGGTAAAGAGAAACACAATGGTCAAACTTCCATTGTCCTGCAGCCTACTCAAGACCATATACCCTGGCCTTCTGTCTCACGTATCCATTCCCGCTCTTCTTCATCCTGAACATCCATTCGTCTCTCAGTGCTTTCTTCCAGCTGGCAACTCCACCCAAAAACTCTCGTTTGGTTCTTCTCCAAGGAATCACATTCCTCATCCATGCCAAGCTCTCACTGTTTCCTAGATCTACCTGTTCTACTTCTTTAATAACTTCCTGGTTCTTGACCATCAGTGAGCTACAAGTAGTGTAAAGAAGGGAAATGATGAATTTGAGGCTTACTTACCCTTTCAGTCCTCCATATGGGCGTTTGAGACTCCTTGACAGCTTGATGTCTGCCCAACATCCGTTCTAGTGACCGATCTCGGCCATCTCTCAGTCTGCACCCGATTGATGTTGGTTCCATGCGATTGACTCTACCGACATTTGTTCCTGCCCGACTGACGTCAATTTCACCTGCCCAACACTATCGACTCTGCTGGTCTACACATGACCGACGTCAGTACCTGCCTGATTGATGTCGGTTCCATCTGATTGACATCGGTAATTGTGTTTTCCTGTAAGTGATGACTTTTTCACCTGCGAGCTCATATTGGATCAAAACCCTGTCCAAACTGCCCTGCTCAAAATTATTCAGCGCCTGTGACTGTTCTCTGTCCATCATCTCCTTCATAAACACAAAGGCTTCCCTGTTCTTGTCAAAAACATCAAATGTTCTTTTCCTGCAATGAACTCGATCTATGCCCTCTGAATCTAAACTCATACCCTTTGACTCAAGAACATGCATCTCCTTCTTATTTATGTGACCAAGCCTATTAAGCCACATCTTTGAATCTACAGTTGAAGTAGATAAACCAGAAGGAGAATTAGTAATACAAGTAGATAGATAAAGCGTACCTACTTTCTTACCTCTTGCTACAACAAGTGCACCCTTGAAAACCTTCCAAGAATCTGCTGTGAGGGTTACTATGCATCCCTCATCACCCAACTTTCCTACAGAAACCAAACTCTGCTTCAGGACTGGGACATGCTTAACCTCCTTCAACACCCATGTGTTGCCCGTCTGCAATTTCAGCTGCACTTTCCCTTTGCCAACCATTTGACAAGGCGTACCATCCCCTAAATAAAGCACTCCAAAGTCTCCTTGGACATACTCATGGAACAAATCTCTATTTGGGGATGCATGAAAAGAAGAACCAGAATCTAAAACCCATGATTCTAGCTGACTATCCAAAGAAAGTATGAGAGCATCCTGTGCCATAATACCTGCATCTTTTGCTTCTTCATTACCTTCATGTTGATTTTATTTATCCTTTAACCAACAATCTTTCTTTGTGTGTCCTCTCTTTCCACAAAACCAGCAGGTGATACCTCCATTTCTGGATTTGGATCCCTTTTCCATCTTCGACCTTGATTTCCCTTGCTCGATCTTCTCTCTTTGCCTTCCCCTGCTTTTAGCACTTAAAGCATTCCCTGATGATTCACCTGTGCTTTTCTTGTGAATATCTTTATTCAAGATTACACTAACTACATCATCAACTTTTAAGATTTTAGAAGCAGACGCAGTATTACTTACTGCCGTTACCAAACTCTCCCAACTTTCAGGTAATGAGCATAATATTAAGAGAGCCTTTATTTCATCATCAAAAACAATATTGACTAAATTTAACTGGTTTACCAAACCATGGAAATCACTAAGAGGGCTATATACCGATCCACCTTCCTGCATTTGCAAAGTAAATAGCTGCTTCATAAGAAATACCTTATTTGAAGCAGAGGGCTTTTCATATAAATTTGCCAAAGATTCTATCAACTCTTTCGTTGTCTTACACTGTGATAAGTTGGAAATCACAGATGATGCAAGGCTCAACCTTATGGATCTCAGAGCCTTCCGATCAAGAACGTTCCATTCTTCATCCTTCATGTCTGTGGGCTTGCATGCAACCCCACCCAACGATAAGTACAAATCTTTCTGATACAGATAATCTTCTATCTGCATCCTCCAATGTTGATAATTCTTGCCATTAAACTTCTCCATTAGTAGCCTACTTTCTTCTGTCATTGCTGTACTTCCACTCAATCAGAAACCCCTGAGAATGACCTGTAATCAAACAATAACCTGCTCCCTGCAACCTTAGCTCTGATACCACTTGTTGGGATCTAGGAAGCACAATTGATTACTTTTCTATAAGTAATTAAACACGAAATTAAACCAGAATGATTAAGTAACTAGAAACTTGAAACAACAAAGAATATGAGAAACAATACTATCTGTATTAATACTCTTCCAAAAAAGAATTACAATGAAGAGACGCCACACTCTTCCACCTTACAGGCTTCCCACACCAAGTGTTCAGTAATTCACACTCAAGAGTTATCTCTCTCTTTCTCAACCACAACTAACTCAACAACCTGAGTTGTTATCCCCTCCTTGATAGCTTCAGTTGATCTCCTTGACCTTGCACCTTGCAGATCTCCTTGACCTTGCTTCAATGCTTTACTTGCCTTTTTTTACAATACATGCCCCATGGGTCTCTTAAATAGGATCCCAAGCATACAATAATTAGACTTCTAATTACAATAATTAGAAACACAGACTCAAGACTTAAATTAGTCTTCAACATGCAAACACTCTCGGACCTCTTAAATTAGATGAGTCTAATTCTGGAAACGCATTCTGGAAACACATGCAGAAGCATGCACACGCACAAGTGACCGACGTCGACCGATCCCTGGTCCCTGCCTGACTAACGTCGGCAGTACTGCCGATGCCGATTACTGATTGCACTCAGCAACCCCCTGATTAGCTTCCTGGTGAAGCTTTTAGCTCCACAACTTAACAAGGCTCGTGACTAGTTTGAATCTAGAAAATTAGAACTTTTGTTCACTAGAACAAGTTTGGTGGAATCAGACAAGAGTGTAGGGCATGACTATCTAGATTAGAGTGATTTTGTCTTCGCAAAATTTTTGGGTATGAGAAAGTATCATTGCCACAACTACATTTGGAAATGATAACATATATGTTTTACAAGTCACTTAAGTAAATTTATGAATCATATTTTATATAAAACTAGATATAGAGAAGTACATATATTGAGCACAAATCAACTGATGTAAATGAATTATACATATCATGCATAGGTCCTAGTTTCAAAATTTTATGGAATATTCTATTTTTTTGTATTTTTGTATATATAAAAAATTGTGAATTATTTAAGTATAAAATTGTCGTAGATGCATAATTGAATGCTTGACTTCTTTTCATTCAAATGAATCCAATCAATACAATTTATTACTCATATTTTATGCAATCATATATGGACCCAACCAATTTGGCTTAAACTGATCTCTAGTTTCTTCTTTTGCATTGTTGTTCCTTGGATTTTCCTTTAAAACTAAGTCACTAACCTCAAACTCTCTATTGTGAATTCTTTTATTATATGCCTTTTGAATGTGATTATGATACATCCTGAGATGTTATACTACCTATATGTTTGTACTATCCAATTACTCCAACTCATGTGAACACTTTTCTCTATATTGATCATATGTAATAATCCCTTTGAGGGATACCCATAAAAATGAAATTTGCAATTCTAGTGGAAGCACAAATTTTGTCCCATAGACCAAGGAATATAGAGTGACCGCAGTGGGTGTGTAAATTCTCATGCGATAATCCCATAATACATAAATTATGTAGTTATATCAATCATCACCAAATTTAGTAACGGTCTTGCTTAAGATTTTGTTTATAATCTTGTTTGTAGCTTATGCCTATCTATTTCCCTAAGGGTAATAAGGGGTATAAAATGTGTGTTGAAACTTATATTTAACATAATTTTTTTTATAATTTTATTCTTGAAAGATGAACCATTATCTATAATGATAGCTGAAGGAAACCCAAAGTGAGAGATTATATGCGTCATTAAATACTGACATATGTCCTATATTATAGTAGACTATAAAGGTACAACTTTTACCCACTTGGTGAAATATTCAATAGCTATAATTATAAATGTATGCCCACCTACTAATTCCATATTTATTTTGCCTACCAAGTCAAACTCCCAAAGTGCGAATGGCCAAGGCAAAATGATAGGTTACAATTCATATGAAGGTATATGGTTTAAATTGTTGTGCCTTTGGCATTTATCACATAATTTAACATATTCTTGACATTCATGTTCCATGGTAGGCCAATAATAGCCTAGTCAAACTAATTTATATGACATTGGTTTTTTACTGAAATGTCTACCACATTCATTGTCATGTACCTATTATATTGTTAGCTTAGCCTCCTCAGAGTTTAGGCATTAGAGTAACTGTCCTATAAATGATCGATTAAACAAGTATCCCCCAATAATAACATATATAATTATGTATCTTTTTATTTTTTGCTTATAATTTATAGTATGTGGTGTAACTGATTTATTCAAATATATATATATGATTAAACCACTCTAAGCCTTTTGCATTTCATGTAGTTGCCAAGACTGATAATGTGACTAAATTTACATCTAAAACTAATGGTTATTGTAAATGCCATATAGTGAAGATTTATTGATCGTCATTTATGTCAATCAGTACTAAATAAGTTACACTAGCCATTGCATCAACATGACAATTATCTTTTTTTGGAATATTCTCAATATAAAAATTATCAAAATGTGCACGTAAACACTATACCATATTTTTGTATAGGATTAGCTTTTCTTGTTTTGTCTAGTAAACATTTTTTACTTGAGTAACAACTAATTGTGAATCCCCATATATCTTGATAGATTTGATTTATAGGGCATGAGAAACATACTATCCCAAGATCAGTGCCTCATATTTTGCGATATTATTTGTACAATAAAAGTCTAATTTGTATATGAATGGCATAGGCTCTCCTTATGGAGTAATGAAAACAATTCCTACACCAACACATGATGCACATTTTGAACCATTGAAAAACATTGTCCATGTATCCTTAGTGGAATTATAGGTAGAGAAATCACCCCTAAAAGTATCATTGAGTGGTGTTATATCCTATAATGGGCCTACCGCTAACTGGTATGCATTAACTTGGCCTTTTATTGATTCCTAAGATATAATTTTTAGATCAAATTCCATGAGTAACATTATCCAAATTTGATATGCATCTTGAAAAATGAGGTTTCAACACGAGAAACTTAATGGATTTGCTTTGATAATAAATTGGGTTTCATTATTTATCATGTAGTGTCAAAGTTTTTATGTAGCAAATATAAGAGCCAAATATGGTTTTCCATTGTGGTGTGGTTTTGCTCGTAATAGACAAACATGCACCTAATATAATATATGGCATGTTCTCTATGATCATCATCATACTATGCTAACAAAGCACCTAGTGCATGATATGTAGGTGAAATGTATAACAAGAGTGGTCTATCTAGTGTCGAAGGTATGAAAATAGGTGGATTCAATAAATATTTTTTTAGTGCCTCAAAACTCTCCTAACATTTTATGTCCCATTTAAATTTTCTATTGTTTTTGAGTGATCTGGTAAAGCGTTGTGTCTTATATGCTAACTAAGCTAAAAAGTGATGTATCACTTAAATTTAACTTTGAAAAGATCATAACTACTTCAACCCTCGAGGAGGAGGCATATCATAATAACTTTGATTTATTTAGGATCAACTTCAATACCTCATTCTGATATAATAAAGCCTAACAATTTGCTTGAGGTTACACCAAAAATGCATTTTTTTGGATAAACACACATTATACTATTGTAATTACTCAAATATCTATTGTAACTCAAGTGCATGATCTTGTATCTATTTTTCCTCTATGAGTAAATTATCCATGTAATCCTCCATTGTTTTGTCAATGAGTTCATGAAAAATATGTGTCATGGCACGCTAATATGTAGCTTCAGCATTTTTTAACCCAAAAAACATCATTATATAACAAAAGGTACCCCATGGTGTGATAAATGATGTTTTCTCTTGATCTTCATCAACAATTCTGGTTTGATTATAACTAGCAAATCCATCTATGAATTATAATATCTCATATATTTCAATGAAATACACAACCATATCAATTTTGGGTAGTGGAAAACCATCTTTAGGGCAAGCCTTATTTAATATCTAGAGTATAAATAACATTGAATTTGCTCATTAGGTTTTACTACTAGCACAATATTAGATACCCATTCTGGATAGGCTTCTGGTCTAATGAAATCTGCTTTGAGCAATCTTTAAATCTCTTCTTTAAATAACAATGCAAATTTTGGATGCAATTTGCGTATTTTCTAATTGATCAGTTTTGCATATGGGTAGAGTCTTATCTAGTGGACTACGACCAAAATATCAATGCCTGGCATATCAGAGTATGCCCAAGCAAATATCTCAGGGAAATAATGTAATGTTTGCCTTACTACTTTAAACTCATTATTTTTAAGTGTAGTGGCCAAATGTATGGTTATTGGATCTAAATTTGTTCCACAATTAAACTCACCTATCTCCTCATTTATGAGTGTAGATCCATATTGAATAAATAAGGTGTAGTTATGATTACATCAAAATTATCATCTTGTAGATCATTCAGTGAATTTTCAGACTTGCCAAAATATCAACGGGCATTTGTATAATGAGTTAACCTATTCTTATGATATAAGGAAGGGAGCCCCTCATATGCTCCTAAATACTCTAGCAAATACTCATCATTAGAGAAATTCATCTTGTGTCAAAAAAACTGGTGAAACAATATCATCAATAAGCTTTGGATATACAACTAATAATATAAATATATGATTGACTGAGTGCTTAGTCTGTTGAATAAATTTGCTAAAAATGATGGGTCCATTACTATATACAATTGAGTTTGAGTTGCTTGAATGACTCGTATACCAAAGGCCTTATTTGCCTTTATGAGTAGATGCCTCAATAGGATAAAGAATTCCCTATGCATTATTTCCTAACCCATGTGCTATATAACCCATATTTTCTAAATACCTTAATCCAAAATCATAGTGTTGTTCACTTGTGTCATTAGATGTAAATACTTCTCGTGTAATTGTAGGAGTCACTATATAACTTTGAATGGTAGTTTGTATCACCGTTTGAGTATAAAAACCATATGGGGAACACAATTTGGTGTTGATTCAATTGATTCATACTTAAATGGTTCATGATCCATAGGATATGCATATATATACCTTTGATATCTGAATTTTAAACATGCATGTAAAGTGGAAGGGATGACTTACATATCATAGATCCAAGGCCTTCCAAGCAAAATGCTATAATTAAGATCATTGGGCATGACTTGGCATATTGTAGCAATAGTTCTAGGACCCAATCTGAGATTCAAGGTTATATGTCCCTTTTCCTTGTGAGGAATATTATCAAAGCTCTAATATTCATATCTGAACGGTTCAAAATTTTAGCATGTATATTGAGTAGTCGAAAGAAGGAAATGTTGTAAATATTCAAACTTGAACCATTGTCGACTAAGGCTCACTTAGCCCACATGTCATCAATTATGAGCTAAATGTATAAAGGTAAATATTGATTAATGATGTGTTGTGGTGGTAGATCTTCCTTTTGAAAAGATATAGACTCTTATGTTGATCGTAATGTGTTAATGATGGAAGCCACATAATTTAGTTTGACATTTTGTGGAAAGTAGTGTCACATATAAAATATACTTATACATATTTGATTGTTGTAATAAATCTAAAATGGAGATCTTTATTGTTGTGGTATGAAATTGACCAATGATGTTAAATCTTTGAATTGTTCCATCCTGCTACGCATGATGGAGCTACTGATTTCTTTTAGCAAAAATAACATGGACCATGGGATCTAATATAAACCTAAAGTGAATAGTAGAGGCATAATGGTAGCTGAGGTAATTGAGGGGTCTAGGGGGAGGAGGAATGAAAGAGAGTAACTGATCCCTCTAACAATGAGTAGTAATAAGTGGCAATTCCAACAGAACCATGTAATAATAAGCATTATGGATTTATTCATTATTATGGTATTGGTGTATATTGGATTTTATATTTTGTTTTAAATTATGCATCCATGGACTTATATGTAACTTACTGATTTTACATGTTATAGGCAAACTACATGCAAAAAATACTTTTTTTTTTAATTAAGAAATGGTAAATAGATTCAATCATTAATATTGTGATTATTATGAAAATTAGAAAAATTAGTGACCTAAAACATTAATGGGAATGCTAGAGTAAAAGAAGGAGAATCCTAGGGTAACTAGGGGTTTGTGCAATGTTCAATCAATAGACATGATCACCAATATGTTTGATCAAAATTAGGACAAAGAGAGATGCTACATCCTAAAGAAAAATAACTTAGCTAGAAATTGGATGTGTGCAAGACTATAAATGTGTTTGTTAAACTGACTGTAGGATTTATAATGGTGTTGTGAATCAGGAATAGGGGTCTGCTTGAATTTGAGACAAGATCACACTATTCAGATAAGGGAAACCTATGTTGGTGTCCATAAGGTGCACCAACATCTTATAGGATTTTAGCTTTCTTTGAAAATTTGGATATGCACGCCTTCCCCTGTTGGCTATGTGTGTGTGATCAGATCCATGTGATTCATTACGAAAGCCACTGTATGCTTTCTTCTTCATTTGGAACCCTAACTTAATAGGCCACGAAGAAAAACATAATAAATGATAATAAAAGGGTCAGTGGTTGAATTTGTGCTTGACCTCAACACCCCCTATGTTAAGTGTTACCTACATACCAATACTTTGAAGAGGGATTAAACTCTATGTAGTTCTTCCATGTTATGGTGGTGTGTGTGAAATATTGGTGTAATGTTACATGGTGGTGCAATCTTGGTGTGATTAAGTGCTTCAATAATGACCTATGATCTTAGACGCATATTCAAACTTAAATTAGGGCTACAAGAGCTATGTGAACTCATTATTGGAAATAATAAATATTTTCCTTTCAATGTGCAATTATATATCTTGGTGTTTTTCAATTATATGAGCCTTTAGTGAACAAATAGATTGAAATGTGGGTTTATAGTGATCATTTTAGAATTCCTTCAGGTAGGGCTTGTGAAACATGTGAAATGATCCATTAGGTGAATTTGAATTTGAACAACTAGTCATTATTTAGTAGGAAGATGCGACCAACATATTCAGACACTATTGGCAAGTGGGATTGTCCTTAAAAAAAACCTTGTTTGAGGAGCAAAGATAACTAAGTTGGATGTGTAGATAAGTCTAGGGATGAGCTTAGGTTGTTTGAAATGAGGAATACTTGCATTTAGTAATCATTTGGTTGCTTGAAGGAATAAGTCATCTACATATAAGTGAAGGAATGGTGATCAAAGACTGTGAAGTTGGGCATGAGCTAAGTGTGTACAAGGAGTGGTCATAAGTGCATTGTTTTAGTGATAAATGTTAATTATGTGTCGATAAAAATATTATAATAATGTGAAGGATGCCAATAATATCCACTCACAATGTATCCAAGGCAAAAATGATATTACCCACCAAAATCAGGGTTTCCCTTTTGTTGCCTTGAAAAATATGAGTAAAACTTTATTAACTTCCCTAAATTCAATAAATATAACCAAGTAGCCACCAAGGCAAGATAAGGTTTTACTATGACATCTCAAGTGGTTGCCCAAGCCATAAAAACTTAAAACAAAGTCATGCTACCAATGTGGTTTTGGTCATGACACAAAGTGCTTTCATCATACTTATAAAGAAGTCAATAACAAAAGAAGGATGGCTAAAGCTTACATCACTGCCAAACCCTGAAGTTTCACAAAAACCTCCAAGCAAATAGATTTCACCAAAAGACATTGAACTGAAGCACATAGAAATATTCGAAAAGAGGCTAAAAGGTCGAACACATAAAGTAATTAACTTACAAACAAACGCTAAGAAAGGCAGATATGCACACAACACATAGCTGACACTAAACATGTACAAAGGTACAAAATCACAGAGTGTGTTAAGTTTTCATCTGCTCCAAGTCATCTACCTCTCTTTCTATCTGACATCCTCTCCCCAATGATGCTCTCCCTTTGGGTGTCACTATTATGAGGGGAAGGAATGCCCTGCATCCACCTCGTGAAAGGAATATATATTAGTGCCTATCAAATAATAATGATAAAATTAAAGTACACCAACATTGGAAGCCACTATGAATGCTTCTACTAAGCATGAATAAAGTTAACACAATTTATTAACAATTCAAGAGGATACACATCTCTGAATTTTTATGCATTTATTCTCAATTACGTCACTAGTATCAAGAAACATTCATTAATTGCATGACACTCCTCCATCGATACCCAGGCATCGATAGAGACTTTCCCACAATCACTTTTCTTTCCCTCATCCTTAATAGGAAGGATGGAGTTCGCTGCTGCGTAGAAAGTACTTTGTTGGCTGTCTTGGTGGACTTCCCCTCTGTACAGTGGCGAGCCAGTGGGGAATTATATGCAACTACCTCTTGGTTGGGGAATCATAATGTCTTTGGCTCCTTCTGACACCACTCAGAATGAATGGGTGGCCCTGATCCTCCTTCAAATGAACTCTCTTCTTGGGTTGCTCAACCTCCTAAGGATAATTTGCCTCCACCACCATTCGATGTTGTGGCTTATGTTTAACTTTCTCACTTATGAATTAATACTTTGATATTGTTTCTAGGTTGCCATGCTTACCCTATGGTTTTGTTGTTTTAAGCTATATTTTTTACCGGCATAAAAAATAGGTCATTTATACTAACTAACCACCTTTTTTTACGGTAATCATCCATACGTTATATTTTTATATGATTACTAAATAAATTAATGAGTTATAGTAAAAATAACAAATCAAATAATTATTTATTTAATTATTAATCATCCTTTATAATTAAAATTAAAAAACAGGTTATAAAAATAATTATATTTTAATTAATAACTAATAAATAAAATATTTATTTATTTATTATCTTTATCAAAATTATATATATATATATATATATATATATATATATATATATATATATATATATATATATATACTTGGTAATTGGTTCTTTTTTAGCTTGGGGAAACCTTCTAGACTCGTGGGAAGTGAGGAGTCAACTACCAATGGTAAGGAAGACTCGAAAATAATATTAATCTCAAAACTTAAAAAAATGGTTTAAATTCCTTTTTCGTTCGACTCAAATTTCAAAGCTAATATAAAAAGTGAAAACAATAGTATTTGCATGGGGCAAATGCAAGTACTAAACACATGGTTAAATACGATTTTAATGGAAAAAATTAATGAAAAGTCCTTTTCAAGATCCCGACTGTCCCACGTGCATGCCACCCCGTATTCCAATCCACTTTGTATAGAGAAAAAAAGTGAAAGAGCACTGCCATCAAACGGGAAATCTATATTTTAGAAGGGTTAAACTTGACGGTCGTTGGGTTTGGTGATGAGATTAAGTGGTAGGATATAAGTATTTTATAAGTGTTCATCCAAATTCAATATCTTTTTAAGTTTCACGAGACTAGTTATTCTTGTATTTATATATTCGATTAGATAGAGAGTACTTATGAGTTGAATAAGTTTCAGCTTACTAGACCATACTTCGATTCCCATAAATTTTATTTTTGACAAAATTAATAAATATTTATAAAATCAATTATAAAGTGGAAAATATTTTTACAAATTTAGAGTTATGAATTTCCAAACTATAAACAAGTTAGAAGAATTTTTGATTAAAACTCAAACCAATTTGAAACATAGCAAATAGATCGAAATTAAAAAAAAAAAAAAAAAAACAAAACAACAAAAACAAAGGAAAAACCTAGAAAACACAACTACAAATAAAAAATATACAAAACCATAATAACGGATAAGAAACCCAAACTATATGAAAACAACCAAAAACAACGCTTAAAACGCAGTAACAAGACTATAAAACATTGAAAGCACCTTAGAAGGATAAAAATGCCAACTGTCAACAACAATCACAGAAAGTCAACCGCATAAAAGAATCATCCTTCTCCTAGACACGCATATCCGTATATACAACAATCTGTCTAAAATTTCATTTGCATCTGATATAGTCAATAAAAATAAAAATTGATTGTATTTCAGGGGGAAAAACCGGAAATACGGTTATACGGGCATCAAATTTAGCGTATACCACCATCAAAAGCCCTCTCCAGAATAGAAGTAGCGTCTAGATTGGAACAAGGTGAGGGTGATTTGGAAAAAAACATTTACAGCTTCAAAAGAACGCGTTTCTTTGACAGGTACGAATGAAATCAGCCATAATATGGGATGCATTACATTATTGTTTTGGTTCAAGTAGCATTAAGAGTCTCTGGTTTAAAATACTAGAAGCAGTAGTACTGATAACTTAAGGTCATACCCTTAATAATAAGGCTGATTATATTTTTTTTCCCGAATAAAATCCTCAGTGGCTAATACTACTTTACACTACACACAGTCATTTTGTACTTCTGGTCCTTGGATGTTCTACTTTTACAAATCCATACCGCAACCCTATAGTTTCTGCATTCACTTGGACAGTTGAAAGTTCAGAATTTCCACTATGCTTCTTGGAATTTGTTGCTTTCCAAAAGCTAATGTAGGCAAGCACTGTGATTGCTATTCCTACTGTCACTGTTGGGATGATTAACAAACAACTGCCCCTTTGAGGGTATAATTTGTGTGAATTATAATCCTTGGGATACACAAATAAGTTGTTCAAGATCCTAAAGGAGAACAAGGTCTGTAATAGACCATTGAAAACCCTTCTGTAGGAAAGTATTTTTTGAGCCGGTGATGCTCAGGCCACAACTCATGTGCAGGCTTCTTAACATCTTCGAGTTCTAACCTCGACCACTGGGGGGCTCCCTTTACTCACACCATAGTTCACTGTCCCAGCGTGCGCTACTGCTCTGGTTGCATCTGGCCTGCATGTGATCCCATGACACCCGAGGAATTCTCTAACACATACGCGAGAAGGGCGTCCACCACTAAAAACTACACCCTTATGTGCCAAGTAAAGTCCAATTTCTGTCACCTCTGCATACCCGCCAAGAGTGTTTGCCCTATCCGACTGGGCATTGGCTCAAAGGCAAGACAAGATTTACCATGGAAAGATCTTCTGAGTTTTCGTCAACAAATAATAGCAGTGTTTTCAAAGTGGAATGCTTGTTGACCTTCCATCAGACCTAGCATGTATCTGAACTCTTTGCGAACCTTTTCAACCATTTTTTGATTCAACACTACCCATAGTTTTGGAAAACTTGTAAGGCAGCATGGTCGTAACAATTACATTAAAAAATCTTTTGGGTTGAGAACATCCACTACTTTTGATTTCTGCTTGGGTTACGAATTCTTGAGGCTTCAAACGGTGCAACAGACATCAGTGCACCAGAACCAATGGCAAAACACTTGCCAGTTTTAACAGTAGTGTTCCCTGCTCCTAGAAGGGCATTAATGTCAGCCATTTCAACACTACCACCAGCATTTACACTAATAAGGCCCCAATATTCTATAGCTGATCCAGTTGCTCTGGTAACTACTAAACTTCCCCAAAGAAACTTATGTAAATACTAATTATCTTTCAGATATTCTTAGCTCGACCTTTCCTTTGTTCAACATGAGGGCAAAGTGACAATAATAGATGAGAGGGTGAACTAAACATCAGGAAAATTGTGATTTTTCTATTTTAATTGATCTCAATGGTAGAACTGTATGTTGGCAAGGCAGCGACTGTTATTATGGTGATGAATTCAATCTATGAATCAGCATCTTGACATGTTGGGTAGGAGCAGAAATCCATCTAGGCCTTCCAGAGTCTAAAAAAACTAATGCCAATTTCAAGGTTTTTGAATCTTGGCTAGTCTTCTCCAAATCCTTTGAAGTTTTCAATACCCATCTAAAAAATTGAAAATCTTACAGTTTTATGTGCATGCGTTGAAAGTTGTGCAAAATTAATTTATTAGAATAAATCACAAGAACGGACAAAATGTCTTAATATAGCTTTACATAGTCTGTAGGCCTAAAGGTGAAATGTCCTATGAATTTTGAACCCTTTCATACTGGACTAGAGCATTGCATTTGTGTAAGGTTGCTTCTACTCTAGTTTCAGAAGCTTTACAAGGGGATATTTGTGTCATCAAATTGGTTCCTACTTAACCTGCAAGATATTAGATAAGTGTGGGTAGTGTTTGAGATTTGAGTCTAATCAGCCAGTTTCAAAACAAACATACAAGGACTGGAATTAAAAAATTCAGGTTGAAGCCAGAGAATCAGGGCTTCTTTGATTGAGATGGCCGTTCTAAACCCATAGTCGACGTCAAAAACACCAGATACAATCTCCTTCTTAGTCGGGCTCTATATGGTCTTGCATCGATTGCTGCCACAAGATTTCCATCAGTGCACGTTGGCACGATGACATGTATGCTACATCTCCTCAGGCTCAGCTTTGTCTCCTCACCTTGTGGGGCAGATCCCCCTATACGACTCAAGGGGCTCTCCTCGTGGGGTAGGGCCAGGGCCCTGTGGGCTAGGACTGACTGTTACTTCTTGATGCAGTTCATTCGTAACAGACAGAAGTTGAATGGTCAAATGTGAGAGAACAGCTGTTCATCTTCCATAACAGTTGCTTTGCATTCTGTATCACCACCTACATGTGTACATGCATAGATTGAGTTAGAATCTAGATAGAGAAGATAGACAGTCATTCATCCCCTTAGAGAGAATGTCATGTATTCTTCGAGTGATTCCAAATTCTAGCAATTCAGAGTGTTGTCCACTGGAGATTTCCTGGATTCCAGATCATTCTTGGACTATGGAGAAATTTTAAGTAATTGCATTTCTTGCTGCTGGTGCTTTTTATTGCAATATTTAAATTGCTTCTCACAACTTTTGCTATTGAGAAGAATACTAATGGGTATGAGGTTTAGGTTTGCAAATGGAAGTGACTTTGGCACATGTGAAAGAAGATCCACCCCTTTCAATCATTGCTACGGCAGCAGTTGTGGGTGTTCCACTGAAGACAGATCCCAACCTTCCTTTGGGGTCCCCGGTTGCATTCTTATTTCCCTCTGGGTACGTTTAGTATACAATCAAGAATGTGATTTCCTCCAATTTCAAATTTTACCTTCGATAAATTTTGGCTATGTCTATACATGGATCTGAAAAACATGCTGGGTTTGGTGCTTCTGTTACTGTATTAATGACTTAAATTCTAGATTCTTTTTTTTGCTCTGATATTACTCTTTTGTTCTTTTTAATTGGTGGTTACATTTTAGTGGAAGTATTCACTGACGATGAAAGACTATAATGAAGTGTTCTGAAAATAAGAAGAATTGGGAAAGCTTATGTTGCGTGCTTGTGAAGTATTCATTCAACATTCTCCTTTTAATGAAATCTATTTCCATATAGTTTCATTTCTATGGGCTAGGGTTTCCTATAAATGAGAATGCAAGTTATATAATAACATTTTGTAAAATGTTCAGTGCAGAAAGGGTCATTTTAAACACTTGTAAATACAATACTTGGAGCTTATTTAAGAATTCTTTTATATTTGTTGTAGAGAGAAATTGCATGGAATTGGTGTATTATTGAGATACCTTGGCTGCATTGCAAGTCTACCTGATTTTTACAACCGTGATGCATTTGCAACAGCTCAGGTGCATCTCATCACTATTACTGTATTTTCTTTATTAACAAAAAACTTCACTGTATGGAATTTGGCAAAGCATGTTGTTTTGAGTGATAAACAATTATATAATTAGATGTTTCCCTTAATTTATCATGTAATTGCCTTGTATATGCTAGTTGTTACATTTCCACTGTCCTTGAAAACTATATTTCTGTTCCTTCTTGCTTTTAATCCAATCCAATCTAGAGAAGTTCTAATTTCATAACTTTTTTTAAACATGGATTTGATATGGTCTTGGCAAATAGGGAAAGCTAATAATATTTTATGATAGTTATCAAACATGAATTTTGAGGTCAAAGATGTAAAAAATTAACACATGATTAACTAATTCAATTCAATAATTTATATTACAAGTTGCATCTGTAATTTTAACACTAAGTGATTTTTGTTCAATCAATCTTAAAAATGAGGCTTATGAATGTATTGTATTTCTTTAGGTTGATGAATGGCTGGATTATGCATCCATCTTTTCCTCTGGAGCAGAATTTGAAAAAGCATGTACTTACATCGATGATTATCTGTCGCTGCGGACGTTCCTGGTTGGATATAGTCTATCTATAGCTGACATAACAGTTTGGTCTGGTCTTGCAGGTACTGCCATTCACAAACTCTTATTCTTTAATATTTGTAGTAGTCTTTTCTATTCTCTATTTGTCTGTGTCATAGCAGTTTGGTCCAGTCTTGCAGATACTGAATTAGTTAAAAGTTAGTATACTTTATATTTGTAGTTCTCTGTTCTATCAGTTGTTTCCAATTCAGCCACTTTTGGCCTCATACATAGAAGCATGCAAATTGAAGACTTGCTTTTTTGGTCTCTTATAAAACTTTATCCGTCTAGTTCATACATGATTTGCTTGGTCGCATATAAAATAAATTTTATCTCTCATTTTTTGCTTTACCAGAAGACAGGCAATCATAGTGCAATAGATGCACACTATAAATTTTGAATTAATTTGTTCTAGGGACTGGGCAAAGATGGGAAGGTATACGCAAATCAAAGAAATTTCAGAATCTGGTCAGGTGGTTCAATTCAATATTGTCAGAGTACTCAGTACTCAGTGAAGTAGTTGAAAAATATGTTGGCAGAAGAGGAACTGGAAAGCCGAGGCCTATAAACCTGAAAGAAAGTGAGCATAATAGAATTAAAGGTGAAAGCAATGAGAAAGAAATGGAGGAGGGTTCTTTTGACATTGATCTACCAGATGCAGAAATGGGAAAAGTGTGTACCAGGTTTCCTCCTGAGCCCAGTGGATATCTTCATATTGGGCACGCAAAAGCTGCTTTTCTAAACCAATATTTTGCTCTTAGGTATAAAGGGCGCTTGATCATACGCTTTGATGACACAAATCCTGCGAAAGAAAGCAACCAGTTTGTAGAAAACATATTGAATGATCTTGATACGCTAGGTATTAAAGGAGAAGGACCCACATATACATCGGATTATTTTCCTCAGTTATTAGAGATGGCTGAAAAAATGATATCTTTGGGGAAGGCCTACGTGGATGACACACCTCGAGAGCAGATGCAGAAAGAGAGAATGGATGGAATTGAGTCAATTAACAGAAGTAATACTGTGGAACAAAATATGGTTCTTTGGAAAGAAATGATTGCTGGTACTGAGAGGGGTATGCAATGCTGTCTTAGAGGGAAGCTGGACATGCAAGCTGTAAATAAATCTCTTCGGGATCCTGTTTATTATAGATGCAATCCTGTCCCTCATCATCGCGTTGGGTCCAAGTACAAGATCTATCCAACATATGATTTTGCATGTCCATTTGTTGATAGCATTGAGGGTGTGACACATGCCCTTCGGTCAAGTGAATACCATGATCGTAATGAACAATATTACAGAATCTTAGGGGACATGGGTTTGCGCAAGGTCCATGTGTGGGATTTTAGTCGTTTGAATTTTGTTTACACACTCCTGAGCAAGCGAAAGCTACAATGGTTTGTAGATAATGGAAAAGTAGAGGGTTGGGATGACCCTCGGTTTCCAACAGTGCAAGGAATATTACGAAGAGGATTGACAGTGGAGGCTCTAAAGCAGTTCATTTTGTCACAAGTAAGTTTTGCTGTTCAGGTTTTCTTTGGTACAGAAGTCTTCCAGTTTGTTACCATTTTTAATTTGTCTTACACTTTCTTATATTCAAGAATTCAGATTTATCAAAACTTACAGAATTTTCCTTTGCACTATTGTTTTAGGGGGCATCAAAAAATCTCAATCTTATGGAATGGGACAAACTATGGACGATCAATAAGAAAATTATTGATCCTGTGTGTCCAAGACACACTGCAGTTCTTGAAGGAGGTCGTGTGCTTCTATGCTTAACAAATGGGCCTGAAGAACCCTTTGTTAGAATTATACCTCGACATAAAAAGTATGAAGGTGCTGGAAAGAAAGCAACTACTTACACAAAATGTATCTGGTTGGATGGCGCTGATGCTGTTTCTGTTTCGGAAGGTGAAGAGGTAACACTGATGGATTGGGGCAATGCTATCATAAAGCATGTGGAGAAAGACAATAATGGTTCTGTTATACATCTCAGTGGCGTGTTGCATCTTGAGGGTTCGGTCAAGACAACAAAGTTAAAGCTTACATGGTTACCAGAGACATCGGATCTGGTTAATCTGTCTCTGGTTGAAGTTGATCATTTAATTACTAAAAAGAAGGTACGCAATCACGGTTTTTAATTAGTTGAAATAATTTACAGTCATCATTGATTTTATTTATCTTTATGTACATAGTCTCCCTAAAATGCATCCGTGCTTTTAATATCCTCCGATATTTTACAAACACAGATTTATTGGTTGGCAAGCATATCATGTTTTTGGCTCCTTTCCTATTGTTGATCGAGAAGTTCTGCAGTTGTTTGTTAAATTTGAGCGAGAGTTCATAATAATAAATTATATATATGTTTGAATCAGATCTGTAGAATGGGTAGAATGGCCATTTCAAATTAATCATAGAAAGATTATATATAATCTTATGTTATAGAGCGTAACATTGTTGCTGCAGACCTTTTGATTTAAACAACTTGGCATGTAGCCAACATGAGAAGAGGAGATCACACATCTTACGAAAATCATTCTTAGTGTCAAGTTTACATAGATAGATAGATAGAGATATTAATAACGTCCATGAGACCTACACAGTCTGTGGGACCCTGAGAACAAGAAGCATAACCAAGGGAGTGAAGAAGTCATCAAAGAAAGAAGATTTGAGCTGCTGGACCCTAGTTCAAAACCCTGCCGCTGTTTTGCCTTTGATGATTCATTCTTCTATTGTGGTTCTTTTTCAAAAATTCCTCCTTTTTTCAATGCTTTCTATTTCAAATATAGTGGACATAGACACCCTCTGTAGGCTGTCCAAGTTTTTAGCTCACATGTCATCATATGTAGAGCACTCAATGATACAGCACCATTCTGTCTCAACCATACCTGATGTGAAAAAAGACACATCTTCTCTTCCCACTTTTCTTTTGGGATCTTCCATCTATTCATCTCATGACTTAGTTGGTATGACCTAGTTCTCAATTGAGCTACGAGCATCTTCATTCTCCATTTGATTTTTGCCCCTATGTAGGTTTTTTGGTCTTGTTCATAAGCGGGGTTGAATTCGGTCATGTAGTATTGTTTTTTCCTCCCGATTTGCTTTGTCCACATGCTTAGTTTAAACTTTTCCCTCACACAGTTATTTATCTCTTGATTGGTCATTGGGCATTCATTTATGTTGATATCCCACTTATCCATCCATATTTTATTTTGTTTCATCCATGTCCTCTTTCCTTTTTTGAACTTTTCTTTTATTACTGCCTTTGGCCACCTATCCTCCTTCATGCCCTCTATTTTCTTTATGTAGCCTAGGAGATGTATCATAGTTGCAACTTCTATTGGAAAAATTCCTGTTTCTGCCAAGATTATTTTGTATGGAACCGATGCTTTAATCTTGAAGGTATTTGTGATTAAACGATTTTGAATTCTCTCAATTTGCCTCCACTTTAGACTTGACATACTGCTGGCCCAAACTTCACATCCGTAGAGTACCATTGGAACTACTAGTAGCCCAAACACAACCCTGGTGGTTTTCCAATCCCACAAATCAACATCTTTGCACTTGTTTTGAAGAGAGAATAGTGCTCTCCACCTGCCTTGGATTCTCTTCGCTATGCATGTTTCCTAGTTGAGCTTGTTAGTTGAAATCAAGCCCTAGGTACTTGTATTTTGAGACTATCTTGAGTGGGCTTCCCTCAAATATGAAACTTGTATGCTTCTTTCTTTTCGACACGAGAAGATTATAATCTTAGTTTTGCTAGTGTTGACTTGCATCCTGACCTCTTTGCAAAAGAGTTCTAAGGCTTTCAGATTATCTTTTAGGCTTTGGGCTGTTGTTGCGGTCAAAATAAGCTCATCTGCATATAGGAGTTTTATCACATAACTAGATATGTGGACCCCACCACCCCCTAGTATGTCTATCCATTCTTCGAATTTGTCAATATAGAGACCAAATAGAGTGGCGGATAAAGGACATACTTGATTAACCTCTATGTCGTTACTGAAGCATTCTTATCATCCTATATGTATTCTAATCTTGTCTTTAACTTGCTCGTTTAGTCGATGAACTGCTGCCCAGTATTGTTTTGGAACTCCAAGTTCCTCCATTTGGCCCCATAAATTGTCTCTAGGGACTGTGTCAGATGCTTTGCCGAAATCAATGAAACAACAAAAGACTTATTTGCCTTTGTCATCCCACACTTTTTCAATTAAATGCTTGGGAGTGATGTAGTGATCTATCGTTGAATGCTTTGGTCTAAAGCCCCCTCGCCCTTTCGCTCTCTTTCTGTGTTTTTCAGCCCATTTGCCGATTTTATGTTCTCAAGTTTCAACCATGCTTCCAAATAGTTTTGCCATAAGAAGATTGACCTTAATAGTTCTATAGTTAGATGGGTTGTTGACCTCTTTGCTTTTGAAGAGATGTATGACTAGGCCAGTGGTCCACTCCACGGGGAAACCTTCTCGAGCAATGGTGTTGAAGATGTCTCTTATGTGGGGTGTCAAGATATCGATCCCCCATTTTAAATATTCAGCCTGTAGCCCATCTATATCTCACACCTTACTGTTTGCTAGCCTGCTGATGCCTTTTTTAACCTCCTTTGTGGTAAACAACTTTTCTTGTCTGCTGATTATTGGGGGGCTGTCCTTATCTTCTCCATATTCATATAGTTTTCTCGCATACTCTAGTCATTGCACTGATGTGATATTGTTCTTTGTTTGCTTTTTGCTTGTTTGTAGAATGTTTAGGGTCACGTTTCCCAAGCCATATCAACTCTTCTTGCCTTGTTTTCATGTATTCCTCCTTTTTTGTTTTAGCCAATTGCATGTACGCTTTTTTGTTTACATTCTTTCCTATTTACTAGAGACTCTTCTTTGCTGCCTTACATTCTTTATCGAACCAAACATTTGCTGGAAAGCATACTTTTCTCTCTTTATTGGGTTTAGATCTATTATGCTTGTTTAGTACTTCTTGGATTGCATCCATTAACTTGCTATTGTTGATGTGACTCCTGTGAAGACTTGTATTGTCTCTTTTCTACCCCTTGTCTCTTATGAGTTACAAGGTGTGGATAAAATAAAATTCAATAAGAACGTTATTGCAAATGAAAATCCGTATTCCTTGACGAAAACCTCAATGACATTATTGGTGGTTTTGTCCTAAATTTGATGGAAAACATTGCCACAGGAAGCCAATTTAATATCAGCTAAATTCTGTTGATATTTATTATTGTCTTTCTATTGCTACAGGGATTCTTTGGATATATGTCATCATTGTTCCAATAGTTCCTTTTTTGTTTGCCATCATTATGGCAATCTTTATGGGTTTTTCATGGATTAGCTTCATGAACAACAATCTTGGATTTTTTCAAATGATTTGGGTGTTGTTATATGCAATTCTCAGTTTCTTCTGTTATTTCGACTTATCTATAATAGTAAATACCTGTTGCTTAGGCATGGCAATGCTCGATGGGAGCCTATTTCATGTCTTCACGAGTTTTGCTTCTGTTAATGATAGCTATATGTATGCCTTGTATGTCCGCACTCCTGAGAGGTCATTGTCGCTGGATGGCTCTTGAAACCTTCAGTCCTAATGAGAATATCAAACAAACCAAAACAAAAATAGTTAGTCATCATGGAAAATCTGCTGAGATCTGCACGAAGCAATTCGTTTATGCAGGACATTTTAGAGACTGCAAGGTGCAATATAGTTATCCCCTCTAACCACTGACAATTTGACTGACTGAACAATGCTCACAAAAGGAAGACGATATCGAGTAAGCACAGGGATAGTCTCTGTTGTAAAAATATGTCACGACATGCATATATGTGCTGTAACTGTATTGTGTGGAAGCTTTTAATGGGTGCAGATACTACCATATCCAAAGAATTTCATACTTACATGGAAACTCACGTTGAACCATCAAAGAAAATCATTACCAGGCCCAGTGCTTTTCTATGTCGTCATACATGCCTACACTATGACAAGAATTTCACAAAGCTTCAGGGGCACTGGCCTCCATTACAGAGACCTAATGGAGACAAAGATGCTAGTTTCTAGATGGCTTGATAGTCCAACCCTATCTGCAAGGAGGGAATCTGTAGTTTCTCTTCACAGATCAACTCCACTCTTGCTGGTCTGCAACAGCACCTGCTATCTTATCACGATTTTTTAAGGCAGGAAACTTTAAACAGTCCTTCTAAATGAATGTGCAGTTTTTTTTCAAAAAATATTACCAGTGATGTGCACACTCAACAGAGGACCAAGATGTGCTTTACATCTGAAAAACACAGTTGGGAGTAGGAACACTATGACAAGCTGAATATCATTGGCCTGTATTTTGGCCATCTTTAGGTTTGTCGATGAGCCTTCCGTAGGAGCAGTGGTGCTGTGATATCAGGTTGCTGTGTCCACACCATAACAAACATATAAAGGTGCTACTGAGGTTCCTACCCCACTGCAGACAGAATTAGATAAATGAAAGAAGTTTCAGAATGGATTTGCCTCCAAAAAACACCACCTTCAAAATATTTGGAAATGGGGAAACAGGCGTTGTGTGTATGTATTAGTAACTTTAAACTTAGTGACACAAAATATGTAAACACCAGACATCAAGTAGTGATTTGTTTTTTATCCAATGGACTCCACATTTTGAAACAAAATAGAAAAAAAATACGGGCTTGGTAAATGTCTCTTTGAGATGCCTCCCAAGCCGTCAGGAATTTTAAAGCAAGAGAATCGCATTTGGAAATCATACCAGTCTCTGAGATGTGTTTGTTGCTCTAGGAGGCTTTTCCTACTACATGGTTCCTGTTTGAGGAATTTTTTCTGGCACTATCGTGATCTGAAAAAGACAACCTGCTCATTCCATGGTCAATACGAGACAATAAGATCATGTCCAGGGTGGGAAACCTTCGCACATGCTGCTCCATTATGTTTGTGTGTCCAGGCTACCACAGCCCCATGACAAACAATCACCGAAAAGTAACACGATTGTTAAACAAGAACCTTAAGAATCATAGAGTGAAAAATGGTTCCTCTCTGAACTCAAAAGTATGTTTCCATCTCCTCTTATTTGTTCGTGGTGGGATTGCAGCCACCCTTCCTGCACCAAGTTTCCATGTAAGTGTTTTTATATTTTTCTTCTGTACCACTTGTTAATAGAAACTCTGGGTCCTATTAATGACAAAGAAGACTCTCCATGGAGAAGAGGATCCGGATTCATTTCAATCAACCATATTACTCCACCATTGGGAGCATTTTTTCCCTCTAGATCTGGAACACCTCGCTGTAGGTTTTATTCTTAATCAACTTTCTTTAGGGTCTTAGTTCATTAATGTTCTATGTACTTAATGAGTCACGTGCCACTCTTCTTTTGTTTTTTTCTCACAGTATCCGTACATGAATGTTTTCTCTTTTCTTGGATAAGCAATAAGGGAAATTTGACAAGAAAACTTATTGATCAGTGTTTTCATTTCTTGAATTTATGCTTGCAAACGTTTTGCTTCCCAACTAATGATTTCGGGCTGACTGATGATTTTTCTGATATTTTGACCTTTTTAATTTCCTAAGAGACAAATACAGGCAGGGTTAGATGTATCAACACATCCTTACCAGTCAAATCAATGACAAAAAATTTCCCCAAGTTCAAGACGCATAACTTACATAACATTATTGGGGGATTTGAAAATATTGTCATAGAAAATATGGGAGGTAGGAAAAGGTAGGGTCTTTCTCACGAGTCAGTTGAAATTCGAAACGGATAATAAATATACTTTCCTTCAAGGACCATAAAGTACACAGAATATAAAAGACGGAATACAGGAAATGGTGCTAAGGAGTTCTTGTTCTTTATTGGGCTGGAATATTATTTAGACCGTCATTTTTTAAATCAATAAAACATATAGATTGGAATATTGAAGTTTGAGATCAAAATGGCCAGAGGTTTATCCACGAGCAGATTAGGGTGAGTTCTAGAGAAAACAGAGATAAAACAGGGCCATTTGCATGAACCGGAAACCCAAAAACAGTCTATAGTTAGTGCTGTAACCTCAGTTTGTATGTTTAAACAAAAAATATAGATGTGCAAGTGCATATCAGGATGAGGTGTCGTCCTCCTTGTCATCTGGAATTGTCAGCGAGAGGAAGCCCTTGCTAGATTTCTTTGTTTGAATTGTGCTTTCAGCCACTGAGTCCAGAATCGCTTCATCAACCTGCCTTCCTCGTTAATTAGCAACAACTCTAACCCCATGGTGTTTGAGTAGATTCTGGATGTGAAAATATTCTTCTGATGTTTTTCATGCTCTTGTTTAGTCATCATTGCATTGGGCTTGGATCCATGAGATGTAAAGCCTCGAGTTTTCTGGAAATTGGTGGAGTGCCCATAGAAATACAACAAAATGCTACCATCCATGAATGGGAGCAGCCTGCCACAGACCCTATTAGGTAGTCAGCAAACATGTTGATGTTTGCAGAGTTGTGGTTAACACATTCCATGAGCTGTTGTTGCCCAGAGTCAAGCGCTTACATTCCATGACCCTCTGAGCTCTTAAAAGGTCTGTGTTTTGTGTTCTAGAAGGGCTTCATAAACATTAAAGGTAAATGCTATGAAGCTTTTTTATTCTGTGCCAATATTAATTCTTAGGCAGGTAGTGGGTGCAGTCCATTTTTTATGTACCTAAGCTTGAAATATCCTAAAGTAGGATATTTTCTGAATTCTTAAATTTTACTGCAAACCCTAGAAGAAAATTAATTTTCTGATTTTTCGAACAGCAAACCCTAGATGAAATCAACCCTTTAAAATTAGCGTAAAAATAGGCTAAACCCAACGCACCAAATGGGTATTCAAACAAGCAAGTTTTGCCAACCAAAATATGAAATTACCTTCAAACCCTAGGCGTCCCAATCTGAAAATTTATTTATATTTTTGACTGATCTATCATGAATCAAACACTTCATTGGATCTTCATAAAATTGCACAAATATTACTGAATAAACACATAATTTTTTATGAATTTATGAATAAATTCGAGGTGTAAATGTTCTCAAAAACCCTCACAAAAATAAGAATTAATTCAGAAATAATTGTAGAAAATTACTAGATAATATTTAGACTTGGAATAGACTATCAAATCCTCACAAACAACTCCCAATCAATTCGCCCTACCTGGGATTGATCATTTCCAACCCTAGATCCAACATAGCCCTAAAATTAGGAGTCTTCGAACCTGAAAATCAAACTTTGGGTCTCCAAACCCTAGTTGCCACCCTCCTCGAACAATTTGCCAACCTTCCAAGCAATTCACCCAACTTGGAAACGCTTCTTTTTGTTTTTTTCTGAATTTTGATGATTTATGGCAGCTCCAAGATAAAGTTGCCCCACGGAAGAATGAGGGTTTGCGTTCTCAATCCCTTTGCTTGAAGGTTTTCGTCTTCAAGTCAAAAAGTTCAAGCTTTTTCGTGCTCAAAACTTGTAAATTCAAAATATGATCCAAGATGCCTTTCAAAAGAACCCTCAAATGCTTTTATACTCCTCCCCAAGTGAAGCGCCCAATGTGGAGGAAAATACCTTTTTGATCTTTTTTCAAATTATAAAAAGAATACCTCTTATAATCCACTTAAGTGGATTAGTACCCATAACCCTAAAAAAGACCTCAACTTAAGTGAAATTATAACAATAAAGTGTTTTTACAAGTATTCTTAATAAAACCAAATGTTTCCCTTCTTTCTCTCTTTTTCCTTTAGCCTTTGGGAAACTAGGCAAGGCTAAAGGTCTTCAATGGTGTCATGTCCAAAAGGGGGACATGACAAAGCTGTTTTTGGGAAGTGGGTTCAATGGAACCAGTTGTATGGGTTAACTAGAAGCTCTTATTTAAATTTGTTTTTCTTGTTGGTCCATGAGATGTAGTCTTGTGGTTCCATTTGAGTTTTGTTTCATTAGATGTACTTTTTGTTAGAACTAATCACCCCGCATGCACACCAAAATAAGAGCTAGTGTTTGAAATTAGTTATAAATTGAAGTTTGAATACTGTGTTGGACCGAGGCAGCATCCATACTGCCCTGGATCACAGATTCAGAACTTGCCAAAACTCGGCGATAAATTGTGATAAATTGGGAGTCAAGTTTGAAACAATATATCTTCTATTAACTTGAGAGATGAGAAAGGCAGATAAATTGCCGATTTTTTCTGACTAATTACAGTAATTACTCGGCGAAAATCATGACTGTATCTCTATGACTCGCCCAGGCACAATATAAAATGACAGGAATGAAAAAAATATGATTTTGTGCTTATTTGTGTGTTTTTCTCTATGCTTTTTTTCCTTCTGATTCGTGACCACAGTGCACAGTCAGTGGAGCTAGGGTTTTTGTGATTTCTGAATATATGGTCAAAGCATAAGTCGTGGCTTTATTTTGTGATTGAATGGCGATTGCCTTCATGATATACTTGCAGCCAATGACATCTCCTTCTACCTTAATATGATGGTTGAATTTCAGCTGTAGCTGATTTGTATACAAAACAGTAGTGTTGGATTGAGATATTTGCATTTCTATACCTGATTTTGCCCTTCCCGCTCTTTAGTTTATAGACATTATTATATTCTGATTGTTGAGGTGCCGCTAAGTTCACCAGATGTCTGAGGATTCAAACTATCATAGTGATTGACAGTGGTACATAGTCATACAATTATACAATATCAGTATGCAGTCAGTGGAGCCTAGGGTTTTCATTGTTCAAGGCTTCCTGCCTCAAGGAATACATCAGTATGCAGTGATTAACAAGGTCTAAGGGTATTTACTTACAGCTTACACAGTCACACAGCCTACAGTTGCCTACCACTTTTTAAGACATACTCTGTTTTCAAGCCTCAAGGAAAACAGTCACACAGCCTACATCCTACAGGTATTAGACAATCGCAGCAGACTTATACGAGGCACTAGAGATGAAATGTAATATGTATATTTGATATTTCATATGGCTCTACAAGCATTGTAGTTTATAACTTTGAACTTTGTACTCTTTTTTTGGTCGAAAATTAATAAAAAATATACTCATGGCATTCCCTCCATTCATTTGTCGTGTCATTTAACAATGTTTTACATGCTATATAAGTTTATTTTATGAATTTATATGTTTTTTAAAATAGTGATAAAGTTGCCGAGTAATGGCGAGTAATTGCCAAGAAACTCCCCAGTCACGAGGTCGAGTCAAAATTTTGGATTGCCGAGTATGAGTTTTTGAACTATGTCCTGGATCTTCCTGAGTCAAATACTATAGCCTGTCAGGAAGGTTATTTTCTGTTCAGTACTGTTTTATGTATTTTCCGTAATATTAAAGTTCTGTTCTTTCTTGTGTTTCAACAAAGAATCAGTTCTGCATCAGTTTCAGAGTTCATCTTTGCATTTGTCAGAATTTCAGTTTCTTGGTATCATTTTCAGATTTTAGACTCTATAGCAGATTCAGCAACATTTGAAGTTTCCAATTTAGACTTGAAGTTTCAGACTTAGGATTTATAGTAGAAATTTCCCAAATTTTTCAGAGCTTCAATTTTGTCTATTTTCAAATCTGGGGTCTCTACCTAGGGTTTGCAGCAGTGCAGCCAACTACAGCTGGCTTCATAACAGTCTCATTAGAGGTGTAGGTTTCAGATATTAGATCTAGACTCTAGAGGTTTTCCATCTATAACAGCAGATTCCTGTTGGGTGAGGCCTATACAAGCACTCAAGACTGCATGACCTAGCTAGAAGAGGAGATAGAATTGTGAAAAGTGTGGAGATGAAATATAAGAGCCATCATTTATTGGGTGAATCCTCGAGTTTCGGAAAGTGTGTCTTTTCCATCGGACACACGTGATTGCGGAAACATGAATGTGGACCGTGTGGAGACCAACTGGATCAAAGCTCTTCCTAAATGCTGCCTATGACGAGTCATGGGCATTGTAGGATTGCAACCATTGTTGCAGGAGGATGTCTGTCAACATTTACTTCTAGGTCCTGACCATTTCTTCCTGGCATTGGATTGGGATGTTGTTGAATGTTGCCTGACTGATGAGCCATTGGGATGTGCTGGCCTTTATTCCATCCCTGGAAGCTGCAAATATTGTATTTGCAGATCCTTGGTCTGGAGGAAGGTGAAGAGGATCTGCAGGGAGAGTAGAGTTGGGCCATACGATTTGGAGGAGTTGTAGCTCCTGTTGGAGGAGAAACAAATACATT
Organism: Torreya grandis; assembly: GCA_037957365.1. Lineage (NCBI taxonomy): Eukaryota > Viridiplantae > Streptophyta > Pinopsida > Cupressales > Taxaceae > Torreya > Torreya grandis. Next base: position 4,557,999 of record JARHVA010000603.1, read on the forward strand.
TGTTCTGTGTCTGCTATCACTCTACTCTATCTTGCCTCTTATCACTCACTGTATTGGTGTAAAGGAATGGAACTTGACATCTGATAACGAATTTAACCTTCCCTGCAGATATCAAGTGATCTTATTTGAAATCAGGGACGATTAAATGAAAACTCCGCCAATCGAATGTGAAGGGAATGCATTCGTAAATACACAATGGAAAGGCATGCAAGCCAACATGTGGGCGTTTCCATCTAGTTTTGCTGAGGGGTGCCTTTGTTATCACCATAGTTACGATGTTCGAAAAGTTCATGTCGTTCAGAAGGGGGAAATGTTCGGAATTTTGCAAAAGGTTCAGTTCGGTTTGGCAAATTTGCAAATTAAAAAATATATAAAAAATAATTATATAGTTATACTCATAGTCACAAGGTTCGCCGAATTTTTACCTAAAAATTCGGAATTCGGCGAACTTAATGCCTTTCACTAAAAATTCGCTTAAGTTTGCCCTGTTCGGCGAATTTCATGTTCGGACCCAACAATATATAAATAAAATAAACATTTAAGTAAAAGTTTACTTTAAGTTATATTTTATTTATATACTTTCAGGGTGTTTGAGAGGGGTTTCGGACCGCTAGGAGCTATAATGCAAATTCTAGGTTTTGGAGGATCCTATCATATTTCAGAGTTAGTCAGATTCCAAGGTTTCAGGGTTTCAAACTTAGCCATATGTCAGGGTTTCAAGATTTCAAGGAGACATCATAGGAGGTATGAAGGTTGCATGAAGGGATGTATGTGTGATAGAATAGTATGAAAATATCTCTCGCAAAGTGCCACAAGCCGATCCCACCCCATTCCCAGTGCACCCCTTAAGGCATGCACTCTGTGAGATTCAATGCACCGATGAGCCCTTGTGAGAGAAAGTGTCAGTAAATGAGATTGTGCCTGCGAGTGGTCTCAACACTGGGGGAGAGTAGCCGAGTGGTTTAAAGCGGCACAAGAAGACATTGTTAGCATGGATCCCCATTTATGGCAGCAGACGTATGGTTCTTCTACTCCAGAGTTACAAAAGTTTGCCGTGCGTGTCCACAGTCAATGTGCCATTGCTTCTGCATGTGAAAGAAATTGGAGCACGCATGATTTGATCCATACTAATAAGAGAAACCGACTAGGGGCCAAAATGTTGTCAGATCTTGTGTTTGTTCATAGCAATTTAAGATTGCTTGAGCACAATCTTGCAAAAGAAGATGACAATCTTCATCTTGGAGAACCATCCTTTGAAGGAGTTGAGAAAAATATAGATAGTGTTGATGAGCTGGATGGAGGATTCGTTGATGGTGCTAGTGCTAGTGCTAGTTTTGATTTTGAAGTTGGGTTTGATGTTGCAAATGTTTGAAACTTAAGTTCTATATCAATTTTGAGCTTAGGCTCTAAACTATGAATATTTTGATATCTTTTAATGTAATTCAAGTTTGAAATTCTTATGTTTATTTTTATTTTATTTATTAAATTAATTTTATTTTTTATTTTATTTATTTATTTACAATTATTTTTAATTTTTATTGGATTTCTTTTTGACTTTTTTTAAAAATATTTTTTATGTTTTTATATAAGTCGAACTTAATGGCGAATTTTTTTTCGAACTTTATATATTGGCGAACTTGAATCGAATTTTATCCTTGTTGAACTCGAACTCGAATCCGAACCTTGTGACTATGGTTATACTTTTAAGATTATAAATTAAAAAAATAAAACAATAAAACTATAAAAACTTTAAACTTAGTTAAAAAAAATAAAAATAAAAATACAAACTACTAACTAATGGTAATACAAAGTCAAACAAAAAAAAGATTTTAATCTTCAACGAGTTAAATACTAATGGTAATAGAATACTATGGTGTGGACCTATTGGCTTAGCGGGTAGCTGAGATTGAACAACCAATTGTACATGGGTATAGCAGCAGCTTCGGTGGTTCAGTGCGGGGGACTAGCGCATTTCCCTTTTGGTCTTTTGGCTCCATTATTTGCTGATTTTGCTTACGGTATAATAGGGATTGGGTTGGATCGACCTACAGTGTACCTGTTGTATCCATCGTACAATGTTTTTGATCAGATCTAGTTGGGCAGGGGCATTCAACGCCGATGACAATAGGAATTTTATGTGGCAGGCACGATTTGTGTGGTGAACAAACAGACAAGGGCGGTTTCGTGGACAGCCTTTAAATCACCGACAAGTTTATCAATTAGCAACTTCATTCATCCAGACACAGCTTCAAACAACTAGCAGGCATGAGTATTACAGGGTTCATTTTAGGGTTCTTCATTTTAGTTTTAAAAAAAAAAAATTCTTTCTATTCGTTTTTCATGGAGAAGATCTCACCTTGTGTAATACAAAACACAGTGATAAAAATGGGCAAAAGCCTCAAACCGAAATGGACAAATTCGGCTGACCTGAAAAGTTTAGTCTGAATTGAACCTAGTCCATGTTCCACTGAACCTGGTAACTATGGTTATCACGAAGTTGGGGAGTCCTGCTTAGTTGGATTGAAACTAGTCCCTGTAGGCTCTAACTAAGCCGGTCACCAACCAATCAAGATTCTTAGGTGGTTGAGTTGTAAAGGGGTCTTTGTGGCCGGGGGATCTAAATGTTGCATTGAGTTACATAGTTAGTTAGGACATAGGCCACTATCACCTTTCATGTCATGGGAGGGCTTTAATTGCATTCAGGGTAGTGGGCAGGTGTGGGATATTAAGAAAGAAGATTAATATCTATGTTGACAAGGGGTGTGGGGGTAGGTGTTTTTGCAATGTGTGTGCAAAGAGTTAAATGTGTGCTGGTCATGGTAAAGTTTACAGGGTGTAATTAGTTAAACCTAGCGGTAGGGATGCAGATGGTGATGGGGGATGGTCGATGTACACGGAACAACATAAGGCCACCTATGTTTTATTGTGTTTGGACCAATTTGAGGGTCAAAACTGAGTCCCCTTCTATATGCAAATGTAGATATTTGTATTTGTGGCCTAGTTTGGTTCCTTGCATTAGCGCCCATGCTTCGGCAAAATTTTTATATCGGATCCAATAAAATAAATGGAAGCTAATTCCACCTTCTCATGCCTATTGCAGAATACTCCTTCACCTGCCAGCTTTGGACCTCCAAGTGTTACCTTCATGGTGGAGATGGTTTAATGTGAGACTGTACATAGCAATATAGGAGCTGATTTGGCAGCCTCTTTAAAAAAATTGCAACTCCTTTCGCTGTGAATCCCCCAAGATAGGAACCTTGGTGTCAGGGAGTGGAGCAAAGTGATGTGATGAGATTCCATGCTTAGCACTGCCCAGCCAAAAAACAGTTGGTCCAATGATGTAGGGGATGTCCCGAAAGAGGATAAACGTGCAGCTGTAGTGCCAAAGCTCTCGGGCCAATGGGCAATGTATGAACAAATGGTCCATTGTTTCAATTTTTGCTCTACAAATGGGGTATTTGACTGGGACAATTGTTAGGGTATTTATAATAATGAACATAAATGTAAGTCAAGTACTTATATTATAAAAAAACGCTAACATAAGAAATAAATTGACATTAAGGAAAATGTACCATAGTGCTTTAAGTAATAAGGGAGGATGCATTAGTTAACCTTGTAACTAAAGGGTAGTTGGCATTTGGTTGGTCATCTCTCCCACATTAAGTATTCACCCATTTCGTTTCTGATGTGAATGAAGAACAACACATCAAACCTTTCTCTCTCCATTTATGAGTTTTTCTCCTATCTTTGTTTTGTCTTTCTCATGGCATCAAAGCTGAAGGTGTGCGAGGATTTTGGGAACATTAGGAGAGAGGAGAGTAATTGTATGGTCAAATTCTTAAAAAATAGACCTGCAATTAATAACAAAACCCTAGAATTGTGATAAAGGAAAAATCATCATGAATTCTGATGTAGTTTTTGGGGTATGGAGGTAGAATTTCAAGTGTTTTGAGTGTGATATTGTTGGCACGGTTACAGAGGGCATATTTTCACAGGGTTGTATGGAATTATGCGGATTTTATGGTCAAAGTTTTTGAAAATAAAAAATTCAATTTTTGAAGATTTTTATAGTTTTCGGTTTATGGATCTTTGGCACATATTTTGAGGCAGTGTTGAGCAGTTCTGGCCATATAGATCAGTATTAAATCTCTGCATAAATTGGTGAGATTTGTTTCACATAATTTTTTTAGAGTTGGTAATTTCTGAAATATAATTTCTTGGTGTTTAGTGGTTATTGCTAGTTATGGCAATGACAAATTTGAATAACCTTATGGTGTCGGATACCCAGAGTTTTGATGGTCAAAATTTCACCATTTGGAAGATTAGGATGCTGAACATCTTTGTGTATTGGGAGTTAACCGGTTAAGGTTATTAATAAGGAACTGTTTAAGAATCAAGCACAAGAGACTGCATTATACCAAGATAAGGACTTTGTTTGAAAGAATAGGGAGGCTTTGATGAGGTTTAATTTATATATTACTGACAAAATGTTGGCTGAAGTATTAGCTTTTTAAATATGTTGCAAATGTGGGGAGGAAACTGAAAAGTTAGTATGAGATTTTTGATATTTCAAGGGCATGTTACTTGAGGAATTTGATGTTTTTACTCAAGACGCAGGAAGGGGAGTCTCTTCAACAACTATTGTTGAAATTTAAAGACAAAGGATCAGCTAGCAACCATCAATTGAAAAGTAGATGACCAAGAATTGGTAATAATTGTTCTTCGTAGCCTTTCTCTTTCATTTAGTACATTTGTTGAAGTTGTCTATGAAACTGCTACATAAGATGATATGAATTTTGATAAATTGTAATCAAACTATTGTAGTTGGGTTGTTGGAATAGGGAATTTGGTTTAGGGGAGGATTCAACCTCAGAGAGTGCACTGTTGGTGAATTACAAGGGAAAGCAAAATTAACAATTTTCTTCAGAATCTTCAACGGTAATAACACTTCTAAGTCTAATCCTCAATTAGTTTTTATTTTTGTGGAAAGAAGGGTCATACAAAGAAAAAATGTAGTAAGGGGTTGGCATGCTTATAGAAAAAAAGGAAAATGGGATAGGCTAATTAGGTTGATGAAGAGGAGTGTCCTGATGGTGTCCCAATGTAGTCATTCAGGTAGGGATATATGGTTCGATGACTTAGGTGATAGTAGTCATATGGCTAACTGGTGTGATTGGTTTGTGAATTTTATTGAAGACTCAAGCAAAGTAAATTCATTATTCAATGACACTTGTTGATGGTAGGTCACATATTGTAGAGCTCTGTGGAGATGTCAAGATCAATTTGAATGAGGGTAAGCAATTTACATTCCAAAATGTCCTTTATGTTCCTAGGTTGACTAAGAATCTGTTGTCAATTAGTTGAATCACTTGCTATAGGCGCTTGGAGGTTGTATTTTTGGATGATGAGTGTTTGATTAAGGAGAAGAGTATGGTAAAGTCCTTGCCAATGGGGTTAGAGAGCATATATTTAGAGATTTGGGACTGCTAACACATTGGAGGTCTATAATTTGGCTGCATCTAATTTGGAGTTTCGCACTAAAGGTGTGGACACCTCAATGGAATCCCCCTTTTTGCTTATGAAAAACAATATGATTGTTGGTTTGCCTTCATTTGAGATTGATAAAGAGGTATGTTCAACTTCTTTGTAGGGGAAATATAGTAGGAAAGCATTCCTGAAGGAAATGGCACAAAGCCCATTTGTTGTCTTGAATTGGTGCACACAAATGTTTGCAATCCGATGAAAGGTAAAAACATTTGACAAACTAATGGAGGTAAAATCTATATCTGGTGCTTTATGCTTCCTACTTTTTGTTGATGATTATAGTAGGAGGATGTGGGTTTATTTTTTCAAACACAAGAGTGAGGTGTTTGAGAAATTCAAGTAGTTCAAGGCTGCAATAGAGGTTGAATTCAGTTTGAAAATTAAGTTTCTATGTATTGATAATTGTGGTGAGTTTTGTAGCAGAGCATTTGCCTTTTTTGCAAAAGGAGTGCAAAGACATATTTTTTCCCCCTATACACCGCTTCAAAATGGAGTTGTGGAGAGGAGGAATCAAATGGATGGAAATGACCCGATGTATGCTAAGATGTAAGAGTATGCTTAGGGAGTTTTGGGCAGAAGCAGTGAACTCAGTTATCTATATTCTTAATAAAAGCCCATCCAAGGCATTGTAGAGGATCACACTACAAGAGACTTGGTCAGACAACAAACGAAAGGTACACTTCTTTAAAATATTTGGCTGTATTGCACATGTTCATGTTCTAGATCAGGGTTGTAGTAAATTGAATAAGAAATGTGAGAAAATCATCTTTGTTGGTTGTACTAAACAATCAAAAGCATACAAAGTGATGGACATGTCTACTAAAAATGTAACTATTAGTAGAAATGGTTATCTTGATGGTGTATTTTCAGTTCTGATTTTCAGTCGCAACCGGCATAAAAATCAGATTCTCCATGTATTTTGAGTCCTAATGACATGGTTTGGATAGTACTCAAAATGTGCAAGTGGTGTAAAATGTTTTGGGTGCTGATATAGGGGCTGAAATACCTGTTGGAGACATTGATTTGGAGGTTGTTTTGGCCCTTGGGAGGTTGGTGATGACGCTTATTTAGATTTGATCAGACTCTATTCAATTGAGCAGCTTATGCCAATAAGGAGGTCAAAGTGGTATCATGCTATTGTAAGGGATTTGAATCATGATGAGTTGGACATGTCTAATGTTGCTTTAAAACCAAAGAGAAATGATTATAAGGCATATGTCTCTCTACACTCCGGGCTATCATTGAGGAGGCTTGTCATCGGTCTTCCAAAGTCTTTTGTTGTTTTGTAGACTTTTGGAAGGCCTTTGACTCGGTTCTAAGACATCTGCTTTTCCAAAAGTTGAGTGATGTCAACTTTTGTCTGATTGAGTGATGTTGACTTTCATCTGTTGATGCTGATTTAGATTAGATCAGACCCTATTCAACCGAGAAGGTTGTGCCAATAAGGATTTTAAAGTGGTATGATACTATTGTAAGGGATTTGAATCATGATGAGTTGGACATGTCTAATGTTGCTTTAAAACCAAAGAGAAATGATTATAAGGCATACGACTCTCTACACTCCGAGTTGTCATTGAGGAGGCTTGTAATTAGCCTTCCAAAGCCTTTTGTTGTTTTGTAGACCTCTGGAAGGCCTTTGACTTGGTTCTAAGACATCTGCTTTTCCAGAAGTTGAGTAATGTTGACTTTCATCTGATTCTTTCATTACTGCCTCTTGGAGGCTCTATGAGTCAGTTGTTAGGCAATTTTGTACTTCTTGCGGTCTTTCTAGCTTTGTGAAGAGTACCATTGGGCATCAAGCGTGGATGCCCTCTCTCACCGACCCTTTTCAACATTTACATGGATGAGCTAGGGGACTTTTTTGACAATGAAGATGATCTTTGCATTTTACATGATGTGGCGATAGCCATACTTCTTTTTGCCAATGACACTGTTCTTCTCTCTGACTCTGTCGATGGTTTACAAAGACAACTTGATGTCCTTGCTCATCTCTGCAAGCTTAGTTAGCTGGTGGTCAACTTTAGCAAAACTATGATCATGATATTCAACATATCCAAACATTCTTTGTTCCAGTTCCAATGCCTCAACAAAGGGGAACCATTGGAGATCACATCAGCCTACACTTACATGGGGGTCCAATTTTGCGGACCATCTTTTAGTATGAAACCTGCCTCTTGGTCATGTCGTTGCAAGGGATATGCCTCCCTTTCTATCTTGGAGCACCAATGTTTTCAAATCCACTTCTAGGATATCCCTTCTAAGGTGCACCTCTTCGATATAGTCATCAAGAGTATGGTTTTGTATGGGTTTGAGGTTTGGGGACCTGGGCTCAGGGCCATTGATTGGGCATGTATTGAGAGGGTCCAGACTCTAATAATTCAATGCATGATCTGTTGCAAATAGGCTATTCCTCAGTGCATCGTTCAAGTTGAGTTTTTTGCCTGGCCTCTGCGATATGCCTCTCTTTCTATCTTGGAGCGCCAATGTTTTTAGATCCACTTCCAGGATATCCCTTTCAAGATGTGCCTCTTTGAAAAAGTTATCAAGCCTATGGTTTTGTATGGGTATGAGGTTTGGGGACCTAGTTTGGGGTTCGTTGATTGGGCTTGTATTGAGAGGGTCCAAACTCTAATGATTCATTGCATGATCTGTTGCTAATATGTTGTTCCTTAGTGCATTGTCCAAGCTGATTTTTTTGCTTAGCCTCTGCACTTTGAGACCATCTTTAGGCATATTTTCTACATTCATAGACTCAAAACCATGGGGAATTAAGCTTCAGATTGTGGGAGGTATGGATACTTTGCCCTATGTTCTTCATAGAGGATTGCATCTTTGGGCCCCAATAGACATTGACGTTGCTAGTATTTTGAGACTAGTTTGTGTCTTTGGACTATTGACATCTCTATTGATAGATTACCACCTTTTAGGTACTCTTTGAATGCCCCCCATCGACTTCTTCTCTAAAGGAGATCATCATTAGAGTTGTTAAAGAGGATATGTACAGGCAGTACACCTAGGTCACTTGGAATTGTCTCCCTCAGCTATTCAGCCCCAAGCTTGCCTTTTATGCTATGCATTTCGTGTGGGTGGTTGATGGTGTAATTCATTGCCCTGACTATCTCCAACATCCATTGGTCTCACGGCTTGAGGTTTCCCCTCATAGTTGAGGGTGTGCTCACACGAATTTTGGGTTGAGATTGATCATCATATTCCACATGGGGACCAAATTTGTTGTCTTTGCTTCCTCCAAGAAGTGAAGATTGAGGAGCCCTTCATTTTTAAATGTTCTATTTATTATGAGATTCGAGGGAGATGCCACTGTCTTTATAGATACTCGGGCAACTCTCCAGCCACTTTATTTTGGTACTTGAACCAATGACACTAGACCTTTTTTCTTTGGTAGGTTGTCACCCTTTGATGTAGGTCCTTGCAGGGAGCCCCTATAGGCCCCAGGCCGATCACCTCTTTCTTTTAGCACATCATAGAGGTTGGCGGCATTAAGTGCACTTTGGATACTATTACTTCACAAATTGAGGGGGGTAGGTCAGTGAGACATCAATCATCTTTGCAAAACATTGCTGCTAAGGTACCCCAACACGTTAGCTCTTAGCGATGAGGATCCGCCCCTACTTCATGTCACATATATGTTCTTCGACATTGTGGATTTGCTCCTTCACGACCGATTCCTAAGCCGTGGGGACAAGCACACATTATGAGTTTCTTCTTTGCCTCAGGAGTTTCTTCGACCCTGGTTGTTAGGAGGGATTTTAGGGGGAGTGCTTTATTTCCTCTTAGGATTACCCAACCTACCCCCTCAACCCTAGACACTCTCCGATGAGCATTATCAGATCTTGCATTGACACTATCACAGTGATAGACGATGATACATATGATTCCTTTGTCCTGGGCACGGTCAAGGATGTTTGATGGGATTGCCATCTAGTCTTTCTGACTTTCATAATCCCATGATCTTCATGGTTCTTGATCCCCCCACATTTCTATTTGTATTGATTCATTAACCACAAGTTAGGGGCTTTATTGCATTAGGTTTACCCGTAGTTTATCTTCAGTGTTTTTGTTATTTTATTTAGTTAGTTGTTGATCTTTAGGTCCTTTTTGTTTAGTACTTTCTGTTGTAATTGGATGTTTTCTTGAGTCCTATAGACCTACTTTTGGTCATTCGTGGACATTAATATAATTTCTTTCTTTCTCTTACATTTGATGTTGGTTGTGATTCCGCTTTTGTTGCTAACAATGCAAGTGTTTTTCTTATAAGGAAGCACAAGGAAAGTCAAAGTAGGAGGCAGCCATGAAGGCTGAGTATCATGCTTTGATGCGGAACAACACTTGGGTGGTTGCTCATTTGCCAGTAGGTGAAAAGGCAATTGGGTATAAATAGGTTTTTAAAACAAAATTGACGGCAAAAGGTTTGCTTGACATACATAAAGCAAGGCTTGTAGTGAAGGGGTTTGCCCAATAGGAGGGGATAAACTATGAGGAGACATTTGCCACTACAACCAAGAAGAAAACAATTAGGTTGGTGGCTGCCATTGCTTCTCAGTTTCATTGGAAACTGTTTCAAATGGGTTTTAAAAGTGCCTTTTTGAATGGTGGTTTGATGGAAAAGGTGTACAAGACACAACTTGAAGGTTTCGTGGTTGTTGGCAAGGAAAAAATTATGTGCAGGTTGGGGAAGGCACTCTGTGGGCTGGAGCAAGCTCCAAGAGCATGGTAAACTAAAATTTCTCATTTTTTGATTGATTCAGGATTCAAGAGTAGCCCTTTTGATCCTAATATTTATGTCAAAAGTTCGATGAGTTATATAGTTAGTCTTATTGTTGATGTGGATGAATTAATCATCATATGAAGCGAGATCACTAGTATTAACAAGGTAAATTTGGATCTTTGCTCCACTTTTGACATGATAGTCTTAGGTCACGTATGCTATTCTTTAGGTGTTGAATTCCTGCAAATAGATAGAGTTGCATTTATTTATCGGCAAAAGAATGCAAGAGGAATACTTGAGAGATTCAAGATGATGGGTTGTAAGCCAATGATGACCTCCATGGAGTCTAGTTTGAAATTGATAGTGTTGTGTGATTTTATTAAGCAGGTTGATGAATCACTTTATCTACAATTGGTGGGTGGCTTGATAAATCTTTCTTCCACTATGCTTGATATATCTTTCTTCCACTATGCTTGATATTTCCTTTGATGTTACCTATGTTAGCAGGGTTTTTAGTAAAACCCACTGCTCTGATCACTGGGGAGCAGCAAAGAGTATCTTGAGGTACGTCAAGGGAACATTGGATTTCAGAATTTGGTATGGTGTTTTTGATGATTTTTCGCTGGTTGGTTATACAAATTCTGATTAGGCTTAGGCTGAAGTCATCAACTGGATATATTTTCAGTCTGGGAACATGTGCAATATATTGGGTAAACTAGAAACAACAGATTGTTGCTTTGTTGTCAACAGAAGCAGAGTACAAGGCTGTTGTTTTAGCTGCATGTAAGGCAGTTCAGTTAAGAAGGATCTTGTCTGATTTACAATTACATCAGGAGAAACCTGCATATATATTTTGTGATAATCAGGGTGTGCTCAAACTGGTCAAAAATTCAATTTTCCATGTGTGTACCAAGCACATAGAGGTTCATTTCCATTTTATGTGCTTGCTGGTCAAGAAAGGAGTTATTGTGCTGATATGTTGTCCAACTCAAGAGCAAGCGGCAAATACGTTTACAAAACCTTTCTGATTTGAAAAGTTTATTAAATTCAGGGATAAACTTTTCATATTTTCATATATGACAATTAAGGAAGGGTTTTAGGATATTTACTATAATTGTCATAAATGTAGGTCAAGTATTTACATTATAAAAGTACATGGACATAAGAAATAAATGCACAATAAGAAGGTATTTTTTTTAATGCTTTATAAAAGTTAATATTAAGGGAGGGTGCATTAGTTAACCTTGTAACTAAAGGGTAGTTGGCATTCGATAGGTAATCTCTATCGCTTTATGTATTCACCCATTTCATTTCTGATTTGAATAAAGAACAACACAACAAACCTTTTTCTTTCCATCTCTGAGTTTTTCTCGTATCTGTGTTTGTCTTTCTCTCATGGTATCAGAACTTAAGGTGTGTGAGGATTTTGGGAACATTAGGAGAGGCGTAGGATTATAATTGTATGGTCAAATTCTTAAGGAATAGACCTGCAATTAATAACAAAACCATATAATTCTGATAAAAGCAAACTAGCATGTATTCCAAGGTTTTTTGGTGGTATGGAGGTAGAATTTCAAGTGTTTGAGTGTGATATTCAGGTTATCCAAGTTCTATGTAGGTTTATGCACACATGTAAGATAGTTTGCTTCCAAAATGTGATCGTTTGCATCATTTGCTGTTGAAGGGTTTGTAAGATGGGGAAGGAACTCAACTTTTGTAGCGCATTTTAGTTTTCCCAAAACCTGGTAAAGGTTCAATTATTCAACTACTAATAAAGAGGAGGTTGTAGGAAATCGAGACCCTTTTTGACGTGTTTCTAGATGAACGATCCACGCTGTAAGTCAACTGGAGGAATGGGTGGATTAAGTGCAGCTCTGTTTAAATATTTGGTCTTAAGAATTTGTCCCAATGTAAGGCGGATTGATCCTCATATAATCTCCATTCCATTTCATTGGCAAGGCCCGATTGGAAGTGTGAAAGTTTTTAATGTTCAAGCCACCAGCTGCCTTAGGCAATGTTGATTTGTCCTAAGAGATAAGATGGAATTTAAACTTAGTACCCAGACCATTTCATAGGAAATGCTTTTGGATTCTGTAATGATTATCTGCAACCTTTTTATGCAGTGGAAGAAAAATTAACAACTATACCGACATGGCTTGCAAAATGGATTATATGAGTTGAGTCTGAGCGGTGAGGGTGTGACACTTGTTGGTGCAATGCTGTAATTTATTGCAGACCCAAGTAATCGAGCCACCCCACAGATCAGAGGCTAGAGGTTTGTTATGCGAAGGGAACCCCAATGTATTGTTGGCAGAGTTTACTTGGTGCATCCCAAGTTTTTAATTATGATTGCTTTCCTTCAAGGTGGTGCATCCTCTTTCTGGTACTCCAGCTTCTTTTATAATGGGTGTGGAGAGTAGAATATCATATGCAAATTTGAAGTTCGTAAACCTGCCCTTGCCATCTACTGCAAGTAGGCCATAAAGTTTATTCTATTGTTTGTAGTTGGAGAGCAACTGGTTTAGATCTTCATGCATAATGATAGACATGGTAGGCAGAAAGTGGGTCCCGCTGCCGCAATTCCTGATAGCAGATTGCCTCATTGACTGTCACTGTGAAGGGGTTCCCAATGATGTAACTTCTATTCATAATTCGGAGCAAAAGATCCCAATTGTACCTGTGAAAGGCTTTGGGCATGCCTAGCTTCATGAGAACTCCTGGTCTCATATGTCAGTTTAATGAACAAATTTGTTCTTATAAAGCAATAATTGTGTTTGTGATCTGGCAACACTTGATTAAGGCCAATTTAGTTGGAGAGATAATTTTATGCAGTAGAGGTTGCATTCTTCAAGCTATGATTTTCTTAATGATTTTGTATGTCATATTGCAAAATAACATAGGCCTGAAGATCTCCAGTGTGTTTGCTCTCGCTTTCTTTTAGAAGACATACAATTTGTTGCTGTTGAGTTGTGTAATTAACATATTGTTTCTTTGACATTCCTCAATCGTCTCGAAGAGATCTGCTTTCATTCTATGCCAATGATCTTGGAAGAATTGTGTGGAAGCCATCAGAGCTAGGTGCCTTGAATATAGCAGAAGAAAATATGCCGCCTTTGAGTTCTTTTTGGTTATAGGATTGCCAAGCTTCTTGTCATTGTCAATGTGATGAGGGGGAGAGGGGATGCTTGAGAGATTTTCAGTTCATGTTGCAGACCTGTCTGCATCTGTTTTGGCAAGCATAGACTAGTAAAAGTCAGTGGATGCTGGGACGATTCCATCTAGTTTGTCCAAGACTTGGCTAGTTGGTAATTTGAGATATGGAGCATTGTTTGTTTATTGCCGAGTGAGAACAGATTTATGGAAACTAATAGTGTTCAAGTATCCCTGTCTGGTCTAGATTGTCCAAGTTCTCTGCCTTTAGAAGGATTCCTCTTTTTGTTGGAGAGAAGTGAGCTCAGATTTCAACTTCTGGTCCTGTTTTTTAATTTCACTAAAGAACTTCATTTCCTTGATTCGTTTTTGTATCAATCATTCGAATTGTTCTTTTGCCTCATTTGTCTGGGAATATATTTCCAAAAGCATTTTTGTCCCATTCAATCAACTTCTGCTTGATGAAAAGTAGTTTACCCAAAAACCTATACATCCTTGGATAGACGGCCACTCATTCGAACATTATTGGATAATTTTTGGCAGGTGTGGACCATTTGACTGCATGTTTTCAAAGTTGAATGTGTCTCTGCACGATTAACTAGTTCGTTCGGTAAAGAGAAATGTTGGCCAGTGATTTGAGAGAGAGAGAGAGAGAGAGATTGAGATGGTGACAATGATAGGGTTTCCCTGTGTAATCTCCCCTTTTCTAAAAATAAACTATTATTATTATTATTAAAATAAAAAGTATTTTTAAAATACTTTAAATAAAAGTAATAATATGTCTTGGTTGCCAAAAGTGAATATGTTGGCAACTCCTTTCTATTTTGATTTGTAATAAAGAAGGGGACTCCTCTAATTTGATATAAGGTTGTTCTTAATTTAGAAAGTATATTGGAGCGAAAGGATATAAAAAAGGGAATGAGGTTCATTTTGGTCTCTCATGTTATGCTTTTGAATTGAATATTGAGTTTGAGCACGAAACACTTGGCTTTCTCTATTGAAGACGTCAACCTTCACTGGAAACTTGAAGATAAGGACGAAAACCCTTAATCTTCCTTTGGGCAGCCTTAAGTCAGAGGTTGTATTGGGCATCCATGGTCATTTTGAGTGTGTAAACACCAATTTTTTGTTCAACACAATAGGAGCTTCAAGGTGTGCGGCAAACAGGTTTTGAGGGTTGGCGACTTGGTTGAAGAGCTGTAGAAGGGCAGCGGATGACCTAGGGTGGGCAGCGAGCCTCTTTGGAGGGTAGCGAACCCCCTCGTGGGTTGGATGTAGCACTTCCAAGGCTGATTTCTAGCCTAATTGCTGTTTGAAGGACAAAACATTTTTGGTATTTTTTATTATATTTTTGAGCCATACAATTGGGCTAAAAATCGGATTTGAATGGATAATGATTGGCTGTAATATTTTTTAATTTTGATAATTATTTGAGGAATTAAATATTGTTTTTGTGCCTTAAATTGGCACTTTCAGAATTTTGCAATTTTCATGTGCTTGGGATTTGAAAATAAATTTAGAAATTTGTATATCTTGTTAGGGTTTGTTGGGAAACCCCTTTGGTTTTAATTCTGCCCTAAAAGGGACATTACAGTGGTACCAGAGCTAAATTCTTGGTTAGCTGTAAGGGTTTGAGTTGGCTTCATGCCAAACAGTGATGGGGAAGTGAGGTATTACGAAAAGAAAATTTGGAACAGCCAAGACAAACTTGGAACAACCAAGACAGAGTAACATGGATGACTCGGATAGGGTTAGTTTTGAAATATTCGCCCAAAATCAAGAGTGGTTGATAGAAATGATGGCTGAATTCATCCAAACCATGAAGAATATGAATGGACTCAAGCCACATAATGGTGAAGGCAAAACTTCAAGTACATACAACCCCCCTCCCTCTCCACCTAAGGTGACGGTTGAATCTACACGAAGGCATAATCCACCCAACTTCCTTCGTAGGGAGGAAGTCATTCCAAAAAGGGAGGGGCAGCCTTCTATATAGAATGGTGTGGCTGCAAACTTTGAGGAATATATGAGTTTTCCATCGGCAATTAGAGAAGAAATGAGCCTTGCGGATTTCATGGCATTGAAGAAAGACAAGTATGGTTCTAGGGCTGGTCATAAACCAAGGAACTATCCAAGAGATCTTCAACATGCCTTGAGAAAGGAAGAGGAAAAGAATTTCCAAATTGTAAGAAGGGAGAATGAAGAAAAATCCGAGCTGCAAGTAATTTTGAAGGAAATGATGGAAAGTCAAACCCTCATGAAAATTCCGAGGAAATCAAGGAGCAAGGGAATTCAGATATGAAAGAAGTTAGTGAGCAGCTCATAAAGGAATCCACCACGCAAATGGAAAGTGGAGAACCTTAAGTAGAAACATGTATGGTTCTTGATAAACACAAGGAGGGTAGTGCCAAGATAAGTCCCTCAAAAGCTCCTACTTCTAAATCTAAAAAAAGAAGTAAACAATTGGATTCCAACCCAAGGTATGAAAATAAAAGTCATATTTCAGGGTTGTTGTTTCATACTGGGCCATTTTAGATTTATTATTATCATGGACAACATGATAAAAATGATTGATAGACTGATGAACACTTTGAATGGCAAAGGGCACATAGGTTATTTCATACAAGTTCCAAATTGCTTATACAGGGAAGTTTGCCAAATTGTTTATACAGGGAAGTTTGGGATTTAGTGACCTTTGGAGTTACAATAAGGCATTCTCAGTCACTATATGGTTGATTCTAGCCCCTAGATCATTGCTATTTCTGAATTTTGTGAAATTAAAATATGACAGTTGTTGTCCTATTCTTTTTGTTGTTATGTGCAACATAACCAGCCCTTCAACAATTTTTATAACAGTCACAAGAGTATTTTCAGTCACAACGTGGAAGGATGTTCCGCCTATACCATCAATGAGGGATTGTTTGCAGCTGTTTATGGAAGAGTTTCCAACCACCACAGTGCTGATTATTAGCAAAAAATTGCAATGATACAGCTACAACCATGTTTGGGATGGCAAGAATGGACCTTTGAAAGTCCATCCCACGAATGGAAACTATGAAGAAGATGCAAGCATGGGTAGAGAGTTGAACAACATGCCTACAAGGCATGGTGAAGCTGTTGAATGAGTGGTGTGGAGAATTCTTGATTTCATTGACATGTTTGTTCTATGTGCAGGTTTAGGTACAACCCATATGAGTGTTGATAAAAAGACTCTTATGAGTGAAAGAGTGCATAGTTTGCATGTCCAAGGAAAGTACAATATTCATGACACGTGACAAGCAGTAGTTGGGGCAACTGAGTTTGTTTTTCAGCCCGCAGTGACAACATGGGACCCATTGAAGCTCAAGGCTATGTTCATGAAGTAAGTGTTTGGGTTGCAAGTTTCCAAGATTGAAGTGGGATCCAGGTATTCCAGAGATGATATAAAATGGGCTTGCATTTGCTTGAGGACAAACAAATTTGGGAAGGACGTATTGTAATGCCCCATTTTCTAAAAATAAAATAACATTATTATTAAAATAAAAAATATTTTTAAAATACTTTAAATAAAAGTAATAATATGCCTTAGTTGCCAAAAGTGAATATATCGGCAAATCCTTTCTACTTTGATTTGTGATAAAGAAGGGGACTCCTCTAATTTGATATAAATTGGTCATTCATTTAAAAGATATATTGGAGGGAAAGGATATAAAAAAGAGGAGGTTCATTTTGAACACTCGTGTTATGTTTTTGAACTGAATTTTGAGTTTGAGCAAGAAACCCTTGGTTTTCTCCATTGAAGACGTCAACCTTCACTGTAAACTTGAAGATAAGGACGAAAATCCTTAATCTTCCCTTGGGCAGCCTTAAGTTAGAGGTTGTATTAGGCATCAGTGGTCATTTGAGGTGTGTAAATACCATTTTTTTGTTCAATGCAATAGGAGGAGCTTCAAGGTGTGTGGCGAACAGGTTTTGAGGGTTGGTGACTTGGTTGAAGAGCCCTAGGACAACGAATGACCTAGGGTGGGCAGCGAGCCGCTTTGGAGGGCAGCAAACGCCCTCTTGGGTTGGACGAAGCACTTCCAAGGTTGATTTCCAGCCTAATTGCTGTTTGAAGGACAAAAAACATTTTGGTATTTTTTTATTATATTTTCGAGCCATATAATAGGCCTAAAAATCAAATTTGAATGGATAATGATTGGCTGTAATATTTCTTAATTTTGATAATTATTTGAGGAATTAAATATTGTTTTCGTGCCCTAAATTGGCACTTTCAAAATTTTGCGATTTTCATTTGCTTAGGGTTTGAAAAGAAATTTAGAAATTTGTATGTATTGTTAGGGTTTGTTGGGAAACCCCTTTGGTTCTAATTATCCCCTAAAAGGGACATTACACCCTGACAGACTCAATGTTTGGAAATGAGGTTCGAGCTTCTACACCATGTAGCTATCCCCTTTCTGCTGGTTGCACCATGTAAACATGTTATTGAAAATAAAATAAGTGTAGTAAACTATGGTCATCAATGGATTGCTGGAGGAGGGTATGCTGTCCGGGATGGAACTTGTGACCTCCTTTCCTCCTCCCTAGGTTTAATAAGACAAATAGTTCCCCCACAATATCTATTTTGTCTGGGACTGATCTTAGCCATGTGGAGAAACTCGAGAGTGTGTTCCCTTGCAAGTTGAAGAGGTGGTATATATGGGTAGAAGAGTAAATGGATAATAAATTTGAAGAGAGGATGTACTTACGCCACAAATGTCAGTTGTGGCTTTGAGGCCGAGAGATCTGAAATTTTGCCGTTTTCCGACAATGATACTCTTGAACATCCGTGAGGGTCCATATAGAGTAGGAATTGATTCCCAGTGGGGATGCCGGATTTAAGAATAGATTAGTGTGTGGCTTTGATTTGTTGTAACAATACCACATCACATTTTGCTTTGTTGATAAGGTGTTTGAAAAGCTGCTGTTTATTGGTTGACCCAATTCCTCTCATGTTCTACATTATAAGCTTAATAAGGCTGGTTATGAGTTGGTTTTGTTTGAAACTTCAAAGTCTGATTGGGTGCTGTCGTTTTGTCCAATTGGTTCAAATGCAAATACTGCAAAGGTAGGAGGGTCATCTGGTTTGGCCTTTTCCCCTTTTTGTCTACTTGTAGTTGGACTTAGTAAACAGGGATTCAGGCAAATCATTTATTTGAACTTCGTGTCCAAAGCAGTTTTTTGGCCAGCAGTTGCTATTCCGGTTGTATGGTGTGTTGCTATGTTTCTTCCATTCCAGAATGGGGGATGTGGATACATGTTTCTAGGACGGCAAAAATATTTCCATGATTTTGGAGGTCGCGTGCGTATATATATATATATATGTATGTATGTATGTATGTATTTATATGTATATATATATATATATAGATAAAAAATACAAGAAAATTGATAAATACATATTTTATAGATTTTCGTTTGCATAATTAAATATTGAACAACATTAAACATTCCAAAGAGCTGAAAATAACATCCATGACATTGAACAATTAACAATAAACATTGACCATTGAAATCGAAAAGTGAGTGTCAAATTACAAATATGAATGTCTGATTGTTATGTTATCAATGATTATGCAAGTAAGTATAAGTCTAGACTTTAAAACTTACAATTGTTAACTACAAGAATTATCATATGACAGAAAATCAGAATTCAAGCTCACCATCAGATGCATATCCCATGAACCCCAATAGCTCTTCATCACTGATGGACATTGAATCAGCTAGCTTCTCCAATGGGACCCCAACCAATTCTGGATGCATGCCTTGATCCCTATCAACCTAACTCATCTCCTCAGGTTCCAAATTCCATTGTGCTGCTAGATTCTCCTCGTATTCAAGCATCTTGTGATCCATGAGGTGCAAGGCACCATGCAAAGCTAGCTTCTCCACTTTCCTAGAGGGTAATACTCTTCCTTTTAATAGAGTGGATAAAGGTATAAGTGGACCAATTCCTCTTAGCTACAAAGGAACTAGAAAGCTTTGAAAAGAGGCAAAGGGAAAGTTTTCATACCATTGTCGGACCCCTATCTAGCCACTAGCATCCTTTAGGGTCCTTTTGTGCTAGAGTGATTCTATCCTCCCTAGCTGCCTTATAGGTCCCCTGGAAGACTAGCAGATGCAGTTCACTCAATGTGAAGGTTTGCAGCCTCCTCCCTAGTGTACCTCTTTGTAAGCTTCTTCATGAAGCCCTTCTTGACCTCCTTATCAATAGGAGTTACCCTCCTAGACCTCACCACAAACCATTTAGGAATACAACATGTGCGGCCACGTGTATTGGGGTGTTCAACTTATCCCACCCTTGTTGAACATTAGGCTGTTTTTGATCCTATTGTTTTCAAAATTTGACTGGAAAATTTCAAATTTTGTGTCCCACATGTCCAAATTTTCGAAAAAACCCTCTCAAGCAAGTTCCCATAAGAAATTACTTCATTTTGGTCCAAATCGGGAAAGTGGACTTTTTATATGCATCTTACATGTTTTCAAAGGCTGCGAACCCCGATTTCCCCCATCTTGCGTTGTATCATGTTTTAAGTCGAAAAAGTAAGAATTTTTGTGGAAGTTTTACAAATTGTAAGTTTGTCTTCATGTTCCGGTTTTCTTGACTTTAACTTTTGCCTTTCATAAAATTCGGGATTTTCGAACTTTGGTTACTCTTTGGCTTGTTGAGCCAACTTGTAAGCAAACCTCAATTTTCCCAATCCCTTTATAGAAAATTGGGAAAATCGGAACCTAATTACAAGTTCACACTTGAGCCAACTTGTTATCAAATCCCCATTTCCCCAATTCATTATAATTGCGAAGCCTCAATCGGAATTTTTGGGCTTTGCGTACACAATGTCTCTTGAGCCATCCTGTAACCAAACCCTGATTTCGCTGATTTGTTATATTGAACAAAAGGAAGCGGAACTTGCGGACTTTGCTTACACATTAGCTCGATGTAAAAGATAAATCAAATCTCGATGTCACTGATTGCCCTAAGCAAGCAAAAAGAGTCGGAAGTCAAAGACATTGTATACAATGTAAAAAGAGCTCGATCCCCTAAAAATCCCGAAATCACCCTGCATTTATTTTCTCGCAAACACGTGCCAAGTCATTAATGGCACACGTTCAACTTTCTTGCCCCTTTTCAATTTATAGGATCATCCCTCATTTCATTCTCACTTCATCCCCCTCGCATTCATTCCTCTACTCCTTGCTTGTCCATTCCATCCTCTGTGATCCCATTCCTTGAATGCTTGCTATTTGCGTGTGTGATTTTGGTCTTCAGCAGAGCTTGTGATGGCGATTGATCAAGTGGAGATCCTTTGTTGTATTTTCTCATCTTAGTTACTGCCTCCACCCTAGGTAGGGTTTTCTTTTGGCAAAGAAAAAGAGAAGATTTTCCGCCAAGGCCTTGCTAGACTGTTGTGAGGGTTTTATTTGTGGGGTTGTCATCTATCCAATCCTTTAACAGTTTCCAAAGCGGTGAAAGGGTGGAATGTTTATTGCATGATGTTTGAAGTTCATGTTGGTAAGAGATTGCTTGCATCACTCTAGTACTTGATTTCAGGTTTTATTGTTGCTTAGTTCTCGGATTTTGAGGGTGAAGCTCTTTGGAATTTTTACTTGTTTGGGACACCCGTCTTTTCTGACAAGGCCAAGGACGTAAAAGAGAAGGTTTTACAGGGCAGATTTTGGGTTTTCATGACCAATGTTCTTCGCTTGTCTTGTCCGCACAAGCATTTTTTCCCACTAGAATTTCTGAATAACAAATCAACAAAGTTCTTCCCTCTATGTCTGCTTAAACCAGTGACTCCAAGATGAAGTATAAGTACAAGGGCGTGGATCTTTTCTCAAGCCTCGAGACATATATTCCTAATATTTCAGACATAGATATGGCTCACTTTGATTTGGACAAGTTCTAGGCCAGCATAAAAGCCCTTGGTCACTCTAACTTGATTCAGAGTGTATATGACAATTGGCAATTGCATTTCCTGTGACTCCAAGATGAAGTATAAGTAAAAGGGTGTGGATCCTATCTCGAGCCTCGAGAAAGACTGTCCTAATATTTTAGACATAGATGTGAGTCACATTGATTTGGATGAGTTTTGAGCCAACACAAATTCGCCTGAATCTTGATTGCTCTACCTTGACTTAGATGGTATATGACATTGGGCTTCCTTAGGCAATTGCATTTTCTGTGTCCACTCAATTCACAAACCTCGTCCTCGCTTGTGCAAAGAACTACACAACTTGAATGGAGAGGTGGTTGACTATTTGAGTTTGGAGTTCATTGACGAATTCTTTGGAATTCCATCACATGAGGTGTATGTAGACATTTTTGTTGATGGAGGCAAAGCGCATTGGCAAACAAATACATATAAATGCCTCACTTTTATAAATAAGAGTTGGCTTAAAACCAAGAGGCAAGGGATCAAGAAGATCCCCAAAAATCTTTTCAGGTCAGACTTTAAATAAAAATCGTCCGACATGATTATATTGTTGAATTGGATAGTGGGGAATCAATCAGCTAGTGAATTTTACACATGGATGTTGTAGATGATGATGATGCTAAACATTTCATTTATTGGGGCACTATAATCAGTGACTCCATTAATAGGGATTGAGCGAGCTCAACATAACAGGGTACGTTTCCATGATGTTATCCTTGGTATATGGCATCTCTTGTAGGAGAATATTCACTGGCTTGATCAAAGAAGGGAGTCTTAACCCCTTGAACTAGGTCTACAATTTTTATCCTCAACTTTCTATCAAAGAAAGCCTTCGACATTTCAAGCGTGTTAATAACATATTTTCTTTCTTCACTATCAGATTGTTGGAAGTGGATTTTTTCCAGAAGGATTTCAGAAGAAGCGGCTGAAGTGGGTAAATATGGGAGTTGGTTCATTCAATTCCCCAAATTTACCTATATCTGAGTTGGTGGATTCAATGTTTGTTCATATCGTATACCCATATATGCCAGTGACAAATTATTGCTTATGGATCTATGCAGACAGTTGCCATAGGTGCATAAATTTCTGTCAACTAAGCACAAAATGAGCGTTCCATTCCTCCTTACTGTCAGCCATTACACATATAGGAATTTTGCAGATAAGTGAGTTATTGAAAAAGATGTCTGTTTTCACTATGTATTTGCATGACAAGAGATTGTCATTTGATGAGGTACCGGTGACATCTCCACCTGTGTTTGCTACCCCTCTTGATAGGCTATTTTTAACTGATAATACGAACACAACAATATATTGCATCTGACCATAGTCAAGGTCATGTGCCGCCCGCTACTCAAACTTCTAAGTAAGTCCTTGTTGCCCAATAGTCACCCTTGCCACCTTCTCCACCTGTCATGGCTCAAGTTCTAGCTTCTCCTCAATTGTCTCCTCCATGTAACCAAACTTCCTCAACAATTGCTCAAAAAATTAGAACTTCTGAGTCTGGGACTCAAGTTGTAGATGTTGAAGGTGATGGAACTTTTGAAAGGGTAGAACCCATGATCAATAAGAAGAAAAGGATTGTGAACGCCACAGTTCATGCTTTTGATGTTGTAGCTGCTCTCTTGCAAGCACCTCCACCAAAGAAGGCGAAGACTACCTCTAAAATTGTTACTGATGCTTCAGGCTTACAATTCCTATAAGTGGCAACCTCAATTGGGGGAAAGAACATGTAAGATGTGACATTGGAGGTCTACAATTTCAAAGAGTTTCTATGGGGATACCAACCCGCCAAGGTGATATACATACTTTTAGGGAGGTGGCAGATTAGATGATTAGAAGCGTAGAGGAGGACGGTCAATCTAAAACGAGATAAATGAGACAATCCATGAGCTTTTTTTGTATATCCATCATCTTATCAGTCTTGTGGAAACTCCAATCATTCCAGTTTCGGCTTCTATGCAAATCCCACGATTAGACAAAGAGGCCATCCTAGTATAGCTGATGAATTCAACTGTATTGACAAAACGACTAAGGCTTGGGTAGAACAATTGTTGTTGCAAGGGTTAAAGTTTATGGATCAGGGATTGAAAGCTTATGAGAAGATCTCTACTGAGCGCAATTGAATGGTGGGTGAAATTCAAGTATATGAAGAGGAGTTAGTAATATGGACTAACATGGTAGATGATTTTCATGAGCTCTCTGTTGGGGATGTGAATTTGCTAGTTTCGGAGGTGTTCGAAAAAAATCAAGATAATGATACTTATGAATGAAATTAAGCAATCAAATGGAGAATTGAAATGTTGAGTGCTGCTTTGAAGACATTCTATGATATTTAGAGGAAGAACGAAGACACTCTATTTGAAATAGTCTACTGTTGGTGCACTTCAATGTGACTTCTTGATGACATGGGTACCATAAGCCCTATGAATGCTATCAAGGAACAATTCACCGAAGTTATCAAAGAAGAGCTAATCAAACCTAGTGTCTTCAATGTCAATGCTGTGAAGAAATTGCACATGATACAAAATGTGTTAGATGAAGCTGATAAATCTCTAGCCGAGGTGATCAAATTACCAAATACAAATTTGCAGCTTCAAGGAACATGGGGCACTTGCATTAAATTCATGGATACTCCAAATGAAGCCAAATTGGCAACGATAGTGAAGAGATTTTGAGAATTCAATCTGAGCATGGATACCTTGAAAAAGAAACCTATTGTGCTGACTGATGATGACATGTCACCTCCTCAAAAGAATGACTCATCAATTGGAAAATCCACTTAGATGTGGGGTCAGCTATGGTTCTTTTTTATTTTATTTTATTAAATCGTCATATTTGTGTTTTGTCAAAAAGTGTAATATCTTTTAATAGTTTAAAGTCACTTTTTGTAACGACTTGAAAGTTAGTTATGATTAATTATTTGTCTCCTATGGGTTATAAATGGGGGTTCAAATAGTTGTAAAAGGATTTTTGACACAACACTTTTTTGATAGAGAATAGATTGATAAATGAAACTTTGTGTTCATTTTTGGAGAAGAATATAAGAAGATTTCCTAGACTTTGAGCAGCGGTATTTTCTTTTGTATGTCACTATCATTTTCAATGGTGCACATCTTTTCTTTAAATCTGTTGGAAACAAATTTGTCTAATGTTGATTGTCAGTAACTCTATCTATTCCTTTCTTACATATATAATCTGAACTCTGAATCTATTCAGCATCGTATGTGTCCCTCTTTTCATGTCTTTTTCCTTTTCATGCAGTGTGCAACACCACCTAGTACAATTTTGAATGTTCTTTTAAAGCATTTTTTTCCTTTCAATAAAGGGAAGCTTCCCTCATAATAGAGGAGGGACTTTGTCCCAGCACTATTATAAAATTATTATTTTATCCTATGAGATTTTTTTACCAACATACCATCATAGAATGCCAAGGTGGAATCTCTCTCATGAATTGCAGCCTTCATTTGGCCAAGCATACTATTAATGGTTTCATATAATGGCACGATAAAAACAGGGGCACGAAGGACACAATGCACCTCACATCTTGCCCAAAAAGCACGAAGGACACATTGTACCTCACATCTGCCCAAAAAGTATCTTTAAACATCGTGTTATTCCTGTCCCTGCCTCCCTGAAATGTCCAAGGGGGCAGGGGAAACAATATTGAGGTGGATGGATCTGTCATGGTTCATGGGGTGGTGATCGAACTTTGGCCATCTCCTTGCCTGAGGTGTCTGCTTCCAATGCTGCAAAAGGATTGGTCATGAGTAGGATTACGTGGTTTGCTGTGGGACTTTTCAATTGCTTGATGTTCTGGCCGGATTGTGATGTGTTCTTGGCCTTAAATTGGAAGGCAGGATTATTGCACTGCTCTCTCAGTCTGTTGTTGTTGAGTGCTTTTAGCTTATTCTTATCCGTTTGTGGGTTCCCTGGGTGCTCTTGCTCTGTGTTCCGAACGTCATGATTGTGGTTATGATGTTGTCGATATGATGGGGAGAACCTTGCTAAATTTCCTTGATTGTGGCAGAGCGTGCAGCAGAAGGGGATATTTTTGCATTTCCAGCTGCTGCTCCCAGTCTACCCTCTTAGCTCCAGAGTAAGGAGATCTGGTAGAGTTTTTGAAATCTACGTCGACGCAGATTCTCACATGGTGAGGGATCCCTGGTTTCACAGTTAACTTGGAGTCAATCGTAAATTCTTCTATGATGTTCCCTATGCGCCTCAGAGAGTTATTTTCTCAGAATTCTCTTGGCAAGAGGGGAAGTTTAACCCAGACAGGCACTGTACTTGGAACCTTGTCCATTGGATTGAAAACGGGGGTACATAGTTTGAAGAAGAGGGCTGCTTTATTCACGAACCAAGGCCCACCCAGGAACATTGCATCCTTTTCATCTTTGGACAAGAACACTGCCATGAAGCACCCTTTGGGCATCATCAATATGCCTTACTGACCCCGCAGGCTTCCAGTGCTCATAGATCCATGTCTTTAAAATTTTGGGTCCTGGGTATGCGCCCATGAAATGGAAGATCAAAGCTTTTAATTTTCCTTTAAGGAATGGCAGATCAAAGCTTTCAGTTTAAGGAACCAAAGGTGGTTCTCAACTTATTCCAATTGGAAATGGATTTCTGGTGGAGGGTCTTGGTTCAGGTAGCAGCGGTTTTCCTTTCTGGAAGGAAAAAAGGAGGTCTGAAGGCAGCTTGCTGTCCATGGTGGCATAAAACTTGAGTAACGCTTCCGGTATTGGTCAGGGGTTTGAAGGATGGGTGAGAGGATGATGAGGCCATTGCCTCCGTGATGGGGGACCAGTAGACAGCCATACTGGTTCTGCTAGGAACTCAGGAAAGGGGGCGTGCTAGGTTATGGAGGGGATTCATATTACTGTTCATGCAGATAAAAAAGTCCAGGAGATACTCCCTTGAGGACAAGATATATTTGATCAACAAAAGATCCATTTTAGCAGAAGTCCATGATTCTGCAAGAATTAAAAAAACTTTATGTTCTTGCCATTTGTCAGTTGGAGACTCAAGATCTTACTGATGTATCCCTCTCGGAGAAAAATATTAGTTCTAGGGGTCCAACAGTTTCCTTGTATAGATACAATGCTTTTTTCAGCACCCCTACAACCTTTCTGTTTATTTCACTAAGGAAATAGAGAATGTGAATTTCGTATCTTAGCTAGGTTATGAGATTGCTGCCACCATTAACCTCTGTTCTTCTGTTTTGAAGGAGGCTGCTCTTGTTGTATTGCTGTTTTTCCCTATATAAAAGTCCGTTGTGAAAGAAGTCTTTATTGAATTTCTCATGTAAAGTATTTTATTTTTATGAACCGTTCTTAGATTGTTTACCTTTTACTTTGCAGCTTGAGGAAACAGACAATTTTCTTGAAGTTCTCAATCCATTTACAAGATGGGAAACTGCAGCTATAGGTGATGCAAATATGCGAAATGTAAAAAGAGGTGAGATTTTACAATTAGAAAGGAAAGGCTACTTTCGATGTGATGTGCCCTATTCGAGACCATCAAAGCCTGTAGTTTTAATTGCAGTACCTGATGGTAGACAACAGTCTGTCTTGAAAAGGCCATGCTCTTGACTAAAATGGTTTGATTTAGGTAGATGCTGCCCATACCGTGTTTAATTAATTGCA
Organism: Torreya grandis; assembly: GCA_037957365.1. NCBI lineage: Eukaryota > Viridiplantae > Streptophyta > Pinopsida > Cupressales > Taxaceae > Torreya > Torreya grandis. The sequence continues at coordinate 4,585,016 of JARHVA010000603.1, forward strand.
TTCCATTAGTAGATATCAGACTACGTTAAAAGGATTATTTTGCTTGCTGAAAAATTGGAGGAAGCCTACATCACGTTTGGAGCTGGGATTTTGTCATGTTAGTTTCAATCACTGCATGTAAAAATAAACACCTAGCATTCTGGGCAATTAGATGCAATCTAATTTTGTGTGGTTAATTTGTTTCTTAATTAGCCAATTTTCAATTATTGTCTACAAAAGCAATTAGTGGAATGCAATTACTATTTTGTAATTTTGATTGAACTTGAAATTTTTTCTTTTGTTGTCCATTTTACTTCCAAATTTGGTCATGAAATATTATTGTATATACAAGCTATTAGTGGAATACAATCTAGTTTGTAATTTTAATTTAATTCTTGAATTTCTTGCATTGCGTTAACTCAAACAATTTTCCTTCTTATTTGTTTATTTCCCTTTGTAATCTGGTCACGCCTGATATCAGGCATCCTTTATGCATTTGATTTCAGATTGTGCAATATTGCAAACGGCATTTTACCTTTGACTCAAACAATTTTCTTTCTTATTTGTTGTCCATTTTCCTTCGTAATTTGGACACACCTGATATTAGGGACATCCTTTATGCATTTGCTTTCAGCGTGTGAGATGGCCAAGCAATGTAAACTTTTACCCTTGTTTCTCATTCATGGTTATATTTGGATGTGCATATTATAGGGAGTGATATGGTCAATGGAATGAATGGAGTGTTTTTATCCTATTGTATGTAAGCCTTCGGATGCTATTTATGCTCTAGAGAAGAACGCACTTGGTTTTGAGTTATTGCAGTTCAAAATTGATAGTTAGCATTTGCATGCTTAGTTCATCTTTATGAAAATTGACTAGAATGTTAAAAAAATGCATTTTCATTTAGAAGAGTCTTTTCACATTCATGTATGTTTTGCTATGATGCTTAGTTCATCTTATGAAAATTAACTAGAATGTTTTAAAAATGCATTTTCATTTAGAAGTCTTTTCACATTCATGTATGTTTTGCTATGGCTGGTTGATGATCTATAAGGTGGGATCGAAAATGGAAGATTTTGGTGAGTATTATGGTAGAGTTCAATTTGGCACAAGAGATTGGATCATCCAAATCATTTATTCAGCATGTAGTCATTTCCTGTAAACGACTTTATTGGATCGTAACTTCTCAATGGTGTTTTTTTTATTGCTTATAATGTAGTAGTGGCATGAAGTCCGTGGGTGAAAGCCTTGCATAAGAGACTGGCTAGGAATGTTGGAATGGAGGTCCAAATTTGAGGGTTCAATGTCAGCAGTAGTAGCCTTTTCTAGTTGAGGGACACACCAGATGGTCTCCAGGAAAGTGTGAAGTGCATGAAGATGATAAACTCTCTTTTATTACATCTAAGGTGTTTCTTACATTTGATAAGATGATGGTGTACTTCTAATGGTATTGGGCAAATAGATGAGTATGGGGAACGTTGTTCGTGTATGACTCTCTACAATCCTCATTTGACCAGAAATTCATAGGGCGTGATCCTTAACAATGATGATGTTTGAGAGTATGGAAAGTGTGAGGTTTGGAAAATGTGCTTCATCCTAGTGTGTGTTGGGTCAAGATGTTAGCGTTTAGCTCAATTGTAACCTCAACTGTGAGAAAAAATTCAAATGGGGGGAGAAGTTGGGCGAAGGTAGGGAGCATAATCCATGTAAATTGTATGATCAAAGTTAATAATTGATGGCGGGGAGGAGAGGGTAAATTAAGTGTAAGCATTGTTAGTGATAGGAAGAGGATCATTAATGTTGCGTCACATAGATAGAACATTATATAAATCACATAATCTTAGCTTTCACCCTAAAGTACAAAACATTGTAGTATTCGACAGAGCAAACACTTGAAGTCACTAAGAAGATTTGTTATAGAGAAAATTGAGTAATAATTGAACTATTAAGTAGTAAGCCATATGCCCCCAAAAAATTAAGACCACTCAAAGAGGCCATGGAGATCATAAATTAAGAATAAAAAAAAGTTACAAAGAGAGCTTACCAAGATCGCATGGGAGTATAGGACTCGATCATTGCAATCTAATTTTGGTGTAGTGGAACAATGTTTCCATCAACATAGAAAAGATGTGGTCACCTAAAAATGTCTCCTAAGCATTTATTAGTCGTTAAATTGCATAGATTTAGCATGCTTGTGTACTTTTTTGATTATTGGGCTTGGTGCGCTTTGTCAACTTTTGATGGTCCATGCACCCTCTCTTAGCGCTCTCTTGCTTCCTTTTTCTCTTTTTATTGCCTTGGATTGGATGCCTTTGTTTAGAGCATCCATACACTCTTGGGCCCTATCTAGAATGCCCATAAATTCCAAATACTCTTTTGTGACTCCTTTTGGCATACATGTCTTCGTCCCATTGTTCCACCTTTTCCTAAATTTGACCATTTGAGGTCAGTTTGGGTGCCAATATTGTCCTAATTTGAATTCAATTTGACTATAAATACACAAGCATGTTAGTTTATTTAAGCTTTTAAGCTTAATCACGAGAATTCATTTTCATAGGCATTCATTGAGCATTTACAAGCATTGTAGATTTAACTCCCAGATGTCATTAATGAAGCACAAAGATAGGATGCCCCATTATAAGCAATAGTAGTAGATAGATTAAAGTAAATCATACACATAGAGCCTTGCCTAATAGATGCATGATAGAAATCATGGCAACATAGGTAAGCAAACAAGAACATCTACATGATATTGATCATGGCAAATAAAATAGAACTATGTATGATATAAATTATGACATCAATCATATAGCAACACATAGTAACTAGAGCAAGCAGGGAAGCACACTAAGCACACCATATTTGAAGTAAAGACAAACAATTTCACACAGAGAAAAAAAACAATTAAGGCACACAAAGCAAACTATCACAAGTACATGACACATAATATGACAAGAAACATACATCAATTATCAAGAAAACAAGAGAGGCATGCCAAACAATACACATATGTAGCAAACACATTAGACATAGGGAAAACAAGAGAGACACGCTAGATGGTAAGTATATGAAGCAAACACATCAAGCACATTAGAATCAAAGCAACACAAATTAATCAAATCATCCATATAACTAAGCATGCTAAAATGAAAACAACATAGAATAATCAAATCACCCATACAACTAAGTACAAAGCAATATTGAAGTCCAAGCAAGTAAAACAAGAATATGAGTATACATAAAAACACTAAGCACACAAAGGTACATGCAATAAGCAAGATAACTAGGCTATACAAAATTACACGAAAGCCCATTATAATTAAGGAAATCACACAAGATTAGAACTTGAAACATTGGTAGGATATGACCTCAAAATGCCCCCATAGTGGGCACGAAAGATGCCACTAGCCAAGTGTGAATCCAAAATGATATGTACATATAGGCATCTATCTCAATAATACCATTCGTAGCATGTGTGTAAGCAATATAATATCTATGAATAAGTGGATAATAATGGACACACGTGTATGATAACATAGTCACGAAGTAACAATCATTCAAGGAAAATAAGAAATAAAAATGAACACATTTCATGGCACAAAGAGTGTGTTTCAGAATGCAACTATAGGCACATAACAAATAAAGGAGGTAAAGCGTTTGCATCATATAGGTTTATCACTATTGTTAGACAATTTTATATCATGAGACAACTTACATGCACAACCATTTACATAAGTCAATGAGTATAAAACAAGAGTAATAACACATGGTTGATAAACAACCATGCAATAAGACACTTATATAACATCTTCTTGTAAGACATACATTATATTTGCCACTTCTTGAGAGGGATTCATTTTAGACTTCTTGAAGTGGATATCAAGTGGTCATATTGTCTTACAAACATATTGGAAATAATTTCTTACTATTGAAAATGTTGCAAGCACCCTAATATATACCATTCTTATCACAAGGTTTATTACTAGTTCTAGCATGTGCTTGATTGAAATCGTATGCCCACACTTGGAATATTTATGTGATCTGTCATTGTTGTTATAACCAATTCCTTGCTTATCTTTATAAACATTTAGAAGAATAGGATATACCTTGAGTTTTGATTAAATAATTTATATCTATCTAAATGATGATCACGAGCAATTGCGTAAAGATGTTGCTCTTTTTTGTCGAGTCCTTTACCACTATATTCCATCTTTTGCACACACTTGAGTCTAAATCTATATTTGATCCAGGGGGATTTGGGTTTATAGATCTTACCATAGTTTATTGTTGTTTCATATATAGCATGTGCTAATGTTAGTAGCATCGATGTTAGGTTACACATATACATGCCAATTTGTAAGATTGAATTCCACTTTTGCGTTATTACACAACTCCTATAGTATCTAAACTGTAGACCTTAGTTTGTCAGTAGCAAAAATTAGTGACATAACAACATTCATCAGTTATGAAGCAGTTGTCACCAACTCTTGTTATGGTTCAATCGATGCCTCATCTTCCTCTGTTATATGTTAATGTGCAATTCCACTCTTTGTAGTTGGTTACATAAACAAGAGTGAAGCTAGAAAGTACATAGACACTAGACATCTAATCCCTCAGATATTGTGCAAAATTTAACATAATAAAACTTTGCTATTACAGTTTTACATTTGGTTGTAATAACAGGGAGTTAGGGCTCAAGACTTGTGACCCTTCTTCATGCATTCTTTCACGACCTCAAATAGGAGATAAATATTTGGCGACACCAACTTTAGAAATGTTCCGGAAGATGATAGAGGATGCATTGCAAAGACAATGGGAAGATTCAGAAGAACATCATGCACATGAAAGAAAAATTATCATTGATAATTTCTCGTTACTTCTCAAACAATAGACTCCTTCCAACACCTTTCTTTCTCATCATCCATTTGGTGGTCAAATGCCATACAAAGTATAATTCAATCTAGATATCCCTATGTTTGAAGACAAAATAGATGCAAATGCACTAGATAACTAGCTTAACCTAATATGTTTATATTACATGGTTAATCAAAATTTTGACCGAAAAAAAGATTATATTAACTATTTTGAAAGTTTATTTATAAACAAAAAAATGATAGAAAAACTATTTGTTGGGTGTGAAGTCACTATTCATAGACACTATTCACAATTACTATTTATGTATACTATTCATAATCACTATTCATGGTGATGTAACGTGCAAGTGATGTGGTATGCAGAAAGTGATGTGGCATGTATGTGATGTGACATGCAAGTGATGTGGTATGCAAAAAGTGATGTGGCATGCATGCGATGTGACATGTAAGTGATGTGGCATGTAGGGGATGTGGCACACTGGTGATGTGGTTGGTTGGTGATGTGGCATAGCCCATGGTGGGTCTCTCACATATGATCAGGTTGATGTGATGGGAGTGGGACATAACACTCTACAAAGGCACATGGGTTTTGTCCTTGGTAGTCACATGGGTTTTGTTTTGTGACAAAAATGACAAGGGTTGTTAATGAGGCACATTTCTTGGTGTCTCCATGATTCTTCATGTCTAGTTAAATTCAAAGGGTGATTGCAACACCTTTTGAACTTTTGGGTGCATATGGGAAGTAGAAGACAATAGACCACTGTTGTTAATTGGCCTCACATGTGTGAGTGGGGTGCTATCTTTGGAGTCACATGGGGTGGTTGGAATCTTGTCTAGATCAGTGGATCTAGTTTGTTGACCTTTGTACATGAAGACAAGCATTTCAATGTTGATCACTAGTGCCCATATGGAGTGTGACAAATTTGTTGGTTCTATCTTTCTCTCTTCTATGTTGTAAATGATTTATAAGCATGACTTCTTCATTGTATTTGTTCATCCCTTTGAGGATCACTTTTGGATCCTTGCAAGCTTGGGCTTGCATGCTTGTAGAGAGGTAGAGCCTAAAGGTTATGTTGCTTGGCTCACCTAGATGCTTTATGTGTAAACATTATATGCATGCTTAGAGGTTAGAGCTTGGAGGCTATGAAAGCTTCACTCACTTAGATGCATTGTATGCTTTGTTGTAAGCATGGCTATCTTCGAGGTTGGAGGTTAGAGCCTGGAGGCTTTGTATGCTTGGCTCACTTGAGTGCTTGGTTTGTTAGCACTATGAAAGGAGTTGCTAGAGGAGATGTTGTAGAAGAGAGGATTTGTTGAAGTAATTAAATTTTGGAAGTTGCCATTGCCCTGTGTTTTTTTCCTCGCTGCATTTGCAGGGGTTTCCACATAATATCTTGTATTATCTGATTATTCTTGTTCATTGTTTTAGTGGCTTTTTTAATTCTATATTTATTTCTTGCACTGTAGGTTATTTTTTCCTAACACTATTGTATTTCACATGAAAATTGTGAAGATGAAGTTAACCTAGACACATCCTAAAACACATGGAATAGTTTTGTAGAAGCACTCAAAGAAACCTATTACCCTATTGGTAACTATGATGACCAATATATCAAGTTCTCTTAGTTGTGCCAAGGCAAAAAATAATCTGTGCAACAATACACATATACCTTCCATAGTTTGGTGTCCAAACTTGGGATTCAAGATTCATAATAAATTCTTGTTTTGAAATACAGGTTGGGCTTGAGACCACATATCTATTCAGATATGGATTTCTTATAATCTCTTCAATTGGAGAAACCTACAAATTGGCTTGCAAGTGTGAAGCAAAGGCCAAGGCCAAGACTAAGAAAAATATTCTAAGTCTCAGACCAAGCAATAGTCTAAATCTTCCAAGCAAAATTTAAAATCAGGGAATAACTCCAAATAACCTCCATAAAAGAAGCAACAATTGTCAAATGACCAAAACAAGTAGTCCAAGACTGGGGAATGGTGTTCAATTCATAACTCCAACATTGATTTCGATGAAAAGTTCATGCTAGGAAGAATCTACTTGCATAATGTGAAGTAGTAGATACAAACACTACATCATTGGAGAAATGTAAGTAGGTGATGGAATTTGATTCTAATGCCATGGTGAGTACCACAAACATCTCTATTACCCCTACACAAATAGAGGAGGTAAAAAATATTGTTCCATTCTCAAATGTGGATCAATGGTCAACTAGTACACTTCATTGTTGACAATGGAAGTCAACAAAACCTGATTTCTCAAAAGTAGTTTATAGATAGAACTTCCCATTGATGTCTCATCCAAAACCATACTCTATTAGATGGTTCAATGTAAGTTTCGAGAAACACATCACTTAGGAGTGTTAATTGGTGTAAAACATCAAGCCTTTTCAAGATACAGTGCTTTGCGACGTCTCTTCATTAGAGTTAATGATGTTTTACTTGGTCAACCATATTTTTACCAATGACATGCAGTCTATGAGGCAAATCTCATAAATCTTGTCATAGATGTTGGTGATAAGAGATCGCATCCCAGAAGTAGTCCTTATGCTATCACTCATTAGTGCCAAGTAGTGTAAGAAGTGAGTCATGTCTAGTAATACGTTTGTGCTTTTGATGGTAAGATTCAAGCGTAAGAACATCTTTGTGGCACCAATCCATATTGTAGTTCCTCCAATAGTAGCAATAGACCTTAGGGTTGAACCGAAAGTGTGTAGGCAATAGTGCCTACCAATCCATGCTATCAAAAGTTGCTTTGTGGTGATTTAGGTATAGATTTCTACTTGCATGATGGACTACTATATCATCTGGGGCACTTGTGCATTTTGCATGAGGTAGAGAGAAAAAATAATATGGGAGGCTCATTTTAGAAAATTTATAGGATATTTTGGAGTTGAAAAGACTCTTGCGGTGTTGTAGAAGTACTTCTTATCACATCTCAAGCCAGATGTATCCAAATTTATCTAGTCTTGTACTGCATGTGCAATCACAAAGCCAATTAACAAGAAGCATGGTTTGTACACACCTATGTCGGTTCCAACGAGATCATGGTAATCCGTTTCCATGGATTTTCTCTTAGGCCACCCTACTACCAAGCATGGTAATGATTGTGTTTATGTAGTTGATAGATTCTCAAATATGACAATTCTCATACCCTGTAAGAAAGTAATATCAGCTTTGTAAGCAACTCAATTATACTTTTAGCATGTATGGATCCACTTTGAAATCCAAGAAACTATCCTATTTGATAGGGATTATTAGGTTTTTGAACAATTTTTGGAAGGAACTGTGGTTTATGCTAGACACAAAGTTGAACAAATCTAACACGTTTCATCTACAAACTAATGAACATAAAAAATGGTAAATAGGATGATAGTGCACCTTTTGAGAATGTACAATTCAAAAAAACAACTCACTTGGGATGAAATTCTGCCTTTTATTCAACACAACTACAACATATTTCTGCACAACTCTACCATATGTATCCCTTTTTAGGTCTGCTGGGGTTTCCAAATTTTGACACTCATCGATGTAGCGTATCCTAATCCACCATCAACAGTAACAACTCCTTCAGCTCAAAATGAAGTTGACAAAGCCGTTCAATTCATTGAGCACATTCAACACATTCAGCAACAAGTGTAAATAATTATGCAACTGGGTAATGCAAAATACAAGCAATGCCATGACAGGTATTGGACACCACACACCTTCCAGGTTGGTGATTGAGTTTGGCTATACATGCAGGAGGAAACAATGATAGGACCTTAATGCAAGATTCATCCACTTCAGTACAGGCCCTATATCATCACCAAGCAATTAGGAGAGATTGCTTTCGAGCTTAATCCTCCATCTTACCATGGGTTGCATCTAGTCTTCAATGCAGAACTCTTGCACCATTACTTTCCACCCCTGTTGGATACTCTAGATACTGCAAAGACTCTTCAACAAACAAATATCAATCCAAATTGCAACATCCTAGTAGAATCAAATTAAGTCATTGACGCTTAGGTCAAATGGATATGTCAACAAGAGATTCCTCTCTTCCAGATCATCAAAGTAGGTCAAGTGCCTTCTCAAAGAAAATGGTTTGTATAAATTCAGGTTGCCAATTTGTTTCCACATCTCTTACCACAACTGCATGCAATGGGGACCATTGCTCTTCAAGGAGGGGCAACTAATACAAGAGGCTTTGGGTCCATATATCTTACCATAGTTTAACACTGTTGTATATCTAGCCTTACACTGATGTCAACAACATCAACATTAGGTTACACACCTATGTGTCAATTTATAAGATCGATTTCCACTTCTGTGTTACCACACAAAGCCTGCAGTGTCAATTCTATAGACCTCAACTTGTCAATAACGATAGCTAGTGACATCACAACATTCATCAGTTATGAAGTGGTTCTCACCAACTCGTGTAACTGTTCAATTGATGCTTCATCTTGCTTCGTTGTATATCAGTGTACAATTCCATTCTTGTAGTTGGCTACATAGAAAAGAATGAATCTAGGAAGTACATAACACTAGAAGAACATAACATCAGATATTTGAAGTTAGGAAGTAAGTTGTCCATCGAGTCTCCTCCTGGGACTCAAAGCAATATTTTGTCAAGGATATTTGTATAAGACTAGCACCTTTATCATTTCTATTTGTGTCAACAATCAAACCTCACTGGTTATTTGCTCTTATCTTCACTTGTTATTTATTTTGTACTTGTTGAAGAAAAAATTGGCATTCCATACTCTTTAGGGGTTATATAAAGAGCTCCACTATCAAACACACTCATGTCATCTCTATATTCTTCAGCCCCTGTTAGTGTAAAATCTAGCTTGTCCAAATTCTCATCTATGCTATCAACTTTGTAATCATTCCACTCATTATTTTCCTTAACATTACTACATTCACCCAATTCAAACTTTTCCATTTGGTCCATTAGAATAACTTGTTGAGATGCCACTATAGTTGATTGACTCTTATTCAAATGAGTCTCACTAATATTTCAAGGCTCAATCATTTGACAATATGTAAATGGTATATTATTTTCATGACATGTATATATAACTCTGTCATGTATGAACTTTAAACATCTATGTGATGTGGATGGGATGCAATGCCTCATAAGTAAATTTTTATAGCTCATGTCATTAGATTTAACTTGACATTTTGTGGCTATAGTTTTTAGTCCAAGTGATATATTCAATTTAATTTCTCTAAGATTCTTTATTGGATGATTGTCAAAACCCTTTTTGATCATCACTAAGTTTGAAAGGGCTTGTTGCCTAATTCTCAGTTGTATAAAAAAGGACTTGCTATAAATGTTTAACCCTAAACCATTATCCACCAATACACTTTTGATCCTATAATCATACTTCTCGTGACCCTACTCCCTATGATTACACATCAACTCACGTGCAAACTACCAACCCTGGTTATCCCACTTTGAGACATTTGCCACTTGCATGGACCCTTTCTGCATCATATATCTATCCCCCAGACATCCCTGACACCTCATTAACCCTTTTGCTCGTTGATAAGCTTTCTAGATGCCTCTCAAGGCCCTTTTAGAAGCCTGTTGACCACCTAGGGTGGGATTTTGACCTAGCTCATGATTGAGGGAGGAAACTCATGACCTAGGCCGCATGTTTCCTTCACCAAAGTCGTGACCTAAGCCACAACTTAGGAAAAACACGAAAAAAGGGGCCCAATTTGGTCCCAACGGCTAGAAACATGTAGTTTTTGGCTTTTATCAAATTAGGGTTGCAATATATGATGGTCTATCATTCATTTTACTCTCTCTCTCTCTCTCTCTCCTGCATTTTTGCTCTAATCTTCTCTCTTGATCATCACTCTCAAAGCACTTGTGCTGTCTTGAATCTCACCTGGTTTATTCATGGCATATTTAGCTTTCATTGTGACAGGGGATGCCCTACTGCTCTACAGTTCATTTTGGTGATTCACATTGCTCTCTACAATGTTCTTGAAGCTTATTGGTTGCTCCTAGCTTCCTCAAACTCCATTGCACCTGTTCCTTGTGCTCTACACATTGGCTCTCTCACAGTTGGCAACTTCTCCTTCACTTCCTCCATTGCTTTTGGCACCTGGTTTGGACTCAACCTACATAACTTGGTCTTCCTCCACCACTTCCTAGCTTGGATTCTTGGTTGGTAGAACGTCTGCACAATAATTTTGAGCTTGATATGAGGGCACTTTGCTATGCAAAATGAAATTCCGATTTATTTGCAGTATTGTATTTTCTAGGTTTTCATTGTTTTAGTGATTTAGTTTGTTTGAGAGCATTATCTAGTGTAGTTTCTGAAGATTTTGCATTTGTATGTAGTTAAGAATATATTTCATTGCTTGAAAATGTTTTCCATTATATGATATGCTTGCTTTAGAAACATCTCTCATTTCATAATAGAATCCCAATTGCTCAAAATAGTCTATACATTTGCATAAACAATCTCTTCTTTTGATAAGACTAGAAAGTTGCATTATTAGGAAATAATAATGTTGAGAATAAAGAATTAGCTTAGGCTTATATTAGGAATTCTCTTGCACCCTTTCTTGAAAACATCTTTGATTCTCTAAATGTCTTTCATTTGGCCTAAAATTGCCTATTTTTTAAGCTTATGCATCATTTGATAGTTCTTTTGATTCAACATTGTCATTTTCATAATTTGTATGCAAGTAGATTTCTAGTTCTAGTTGCTTGCTTTATTGTGGTTATACCCATTTGAGATACCTGCATCCTTTGTGTGCTTGATCACACTATCCCTAACCTAGTTTACGAGTCTTTCTATAGCTTGGTGTAAGCCAACAAACCGTATAGCCTCTATAGATCTCTAGTGGCCCATAGTGTCCCTGTTGCTTAAGTACCCTGTGTACCCCCTGAGAAACCCTAGTGGTTCCGTTCAGATTCTTGGAGCTATATTCTGGCACACTTGATGGGACCTCACATTCAGTCTCATGCTAGTTCTATCCCGTTTAGAACTCTCTTATCCAAATCTTCTTTGTTAGCTGTTAAGATTTGCTTTTAGTTGTGTTTCAGCGCTTGCCTTGGTTGTTTTATCCTGCTTTGGTTTGGTGTTCTTCTCCCTACTGGTTTGTTGTCTATTTGCCTTTTTTGTTGTCTCCCATGTTGCTCTTGCTTTATTGCATCCATGGTTGGCCTCCCACCTTTGGGACACCAATCCCATCAGATTCAGGGGCTTATCCTTGAGCTCACTCATGAGCAAGCTGAGGCTGCAAAGGAATGCCATAGACACCATAAGACCTAGGAGGTTCCCTCGACCCAACATAGTGACCTTGACCCTCTCATGTTCCATAGGGAACAAGATTGACAAATCTATGACCAACAGACTCGATCTCCTTTCCACCAATCTGAGCTTCATTCATCTGAGGATCTTTCCCCTTGACCTCATGCCATGATTCATTCACCCATTTGGGTTGATGAGGATCCTCTTACGCGATTGAGGCTTGATGGATTACGAGCAATCATTGATGATTGCCGCATATGCCTTTAGGTGAATGAAGTGCACCCTTCTCCCCCTAGGAGTAGGTAGCATGCTTTTTCTAGAGACAGAGATCACATTCACTCTTTTTCGAGTGCGTCGATCATTTCTCATGTGAGTTCCACACCTCTTTTTCAGTAGGGGAGTCTGCAATAAGAACTCCATCGTGTCCATGTTATGGGGCATAAGCATTCCAACTCGGTGAGGCATCCACATCACGTGGAGTCCTCCCATCCTCCTAGTCCTTCCTTTAGAGTCCTAGATGAGTGTGCTAATTTCAGTCACCACTTGCAGACTAGAGATCCATGGGATGCTTATCCCGAGCATCAAATCCCTCATGTTGACCCTCGTTTGATGACACAATCAATATCATGGAGACCTAGGTCACCATAATCATTTCCATGAGCATGCCATGTCATCTCATCATCCCTGTAGGGAACAATACCTTGCTCGTGTTCTTCCCCACCCCGTGATAGGGATGATTTCCATCATGAGCATCTCCCATACTAGGAGCCACCTCGACATCGTCCTTTTCATGACTAGGGTTGTGATGAGGCATATTGGCATAGGCAACATCATAACCTCCATGAGCCTCTTCTCTAAGCTTGTTGCCAACCTGCTATCAACCGTGCCTATGAAGATCTTCATAGGAATCCTCCATCCCTTTGGGTGCATACTATTCCCCTTCCTACTCCTATCCCTGAACTGCTTAAGTTCAATAGGACTCAAGACCTAGTCCCACAAGACATATCACAACATTTATGATGGCATGTATGGATTGGAAACAAGACAAATGCATGATGTTGAAGTTCTCTCACTCCCTGCGAGCCGAAGCTCTCGTTTGGTTCCAAAATCTACCTCCAGATTATCTTTCTAGTTTTTAGCTCCTTCTGGATGACTTCCTCTAGTACTTTGATATCTTCAATTCATTTAACCTCAGCATCCAATCAATTACCTCCATGGCATAGGCCAAGGGTGAGTCGAACTTTGATTTTTTAAGTAGGTGGCATTCAACCGTCCATTCATGTAGAATAAAGTTCTCAAATGATCAAATTTATGATATGTTCATGCGAGCATTGAGGTAAGAGGTTCACCTTGAGGTCCTCAAGCATGAGCCCACCTCGTATGATGAAGTTGTTAATGAGTGTCTTAAGATTGAAGTCTTCGAGGTGCATGCAGGGTGCACCCTGTGCCAACCCAAAATTCATCCTCTTCACACGATCACAACTGCAATGTGACCAGCGATGGTGTCATCAATTCTCCCCCTGAGAAGGACAAGAAGGATAAATGCGAGGTAAATGCTCTGAGTAAGAGGCGAAGCTGAAAAGAAAGCCTCCAAATCAAGCACTGTAAAACCAAAGATGATGTTTCCTTATGACCCCACAAAGTTTTGCAACTTCTATCAGATAAAGGTCCATGATGATGAAAATTATGCTGCCCAAAAGTCTGGTGCACAAGCCTTGCCTTCGCCTCGGAGTTCTCCACTTGTAGGACCCAACCACAAATTGAATGTGTTCAAGGAGCCTCTTCTTGACCACAATAAGGAGAAGAAGAAGAAAAAAAAGAAGTCCAAGGCTAAGGCCTATTGTTCCCCTTCTTTCTCTTTTACATCTTCTGACTCCTCTTTCCAGGTTGACCCGAGAGGGAAAGCCAAGCACGAGAGTAGCAAGGTCGTTACTGCTATTGACATAACCTCTACTAGGTATGAGTGCTTTGTCAACACGCACTCGGGTCGGGTGACCGACCCCATTGGAGATACTAGTGGTGCTGGGCCTTTTGCCCAGCACACGGGGGAAGAAACCCCAAAGTCAGATTTGACTTTCGATGTAACATCCCTCCCCAAAATAGACAACGTCCTTACTCCATCATAGAGGAGTTACATGGCCTCTCAGTTGGGATCTCCATTTGGGACCTTCTTCACCTTTGCCCTGAGAAAAGGGGCTTCATCTTTAACGAGCTTGGTCTCTCTCATGAGGGCCCATTATGGGATGATGTTGAAGTTTTGTTAAACTTCAACATTTCCAATCACCCTCATCCTCCTACATTATCTTTCGACCCTACCTCTTTTCCAAATGCTTTGGTTATTGTAAAGAGGGACCGATTCTCTCTCTACATTGAGACCTCTGTCGATGATTGTTGTGTCAAGAGATTCATCATTGATGAAGGAGCTACGTTGAATATCATGCCCCTGCATGTGTTCAATGAGGTTGGGATTAGTTGAAAGAAGCTCTTTGATTCTCGCCATAACTGTGTTAGTTTCAACAAAAACACAGTTGCACCAGTGGGAAATGTGAAGATCCGAGTCAAGTTTGGCCCCAAGATAGTCAGGATTGAGTTTTGTGTGTTAGACTTAGATCTCTCATACAATATGATTCTTGGCCGTCCCTGGACCACTACCATGCAAGCCATTGCGTCGGCCACGTTTTGCATGGTCCAATTCGTGCACGAAGGTGAGGTTTATATCATAGAAGCTGACCCAGATCCCTGGGCATTGCTTTACACAAAGAGAAAGCCCTCAAGCGAGGCTTTAGATGTCTCCTCATGGGGCTCTATGGATTCCCACATGCCCTCTATTTTCAAATCTCACTTTCTCAAGGATGAATGTTGTGATCCCATTGAGTGTCGATTAACATTCACTCCTTTAGAGTTTGGCACACATGGGCCAACTCCCTCTTTGGCTCTGTGATGCCCAATTGGCTCTTCCATTCTCATAGATCTCTTTCAAGACATCTCCCTGAATGTTGAGCTTCCTCTCGCATCGTGCTTCTCTTATTGAAGTATCGACTCTCTCAATGTGTCTCCCACGGAGGCCTCTAGAGTGGTTGAGTCTAATCTCGAGTGCTATTTCATTCATGTTACAACACACAACCTATTCAAGGAGATAAAGACATACATCAAGCTCATGAAATCTTTACGTAAGAATCGCTATCCCCTTGATCGGTTAGGTGTGGAGATTATCTTTTTGATGGCCCAACCCCTGGCATCCCCATAGTGCATGTCATGACGGTTGAGCCTGAGGATTTAGACCAATTGTTCCCTCCTGTGCCTGAGTGTTTCGAGGAAGGAAATTCTATGGATGTTGAAGGATATGTAGATGTCAACCTTGGTACCTCTGCAAGGCCAAAGATCGTTAAGATTAGTGCTAGCCTTGCTCCAGAGGAATGGGATGTCTTGGTTGCCTTTTTATGAGAATTTATAGATGTATTCACTTGGGAATACGCTGATATGAAGGGCATGGATCTTGAAGTCATTGTCCATAATCTTGTTATGGATGATGGGGCCCGTCCCATTCACCAAAAATAATGATTAATGGAAGTTAAAATCTTCCAGTTAGTCAAGGCTGAAAATGAAAAGCTCATTCGAGTCAGTGTCATCACCACCATTGACTACCCACGATTGGTTGCCAACATATTCCCTATTCTCAAGAATAATAGAGCCGTTCACATTTGCATCGACTATCGAGATCTCAATTTGGCTTGTCTAAAGGATAATTTTACCACTCCTTTGATTGACCAAATTGTGGAATCTACAGTTGATTTTGAGATCATGTCCCTCATGGATGAATTCTAGGGTACAAAAAAATCTTGATTGCACCCGAAGGCCAGCGTAAGATGACATTCACTACCCCATGGGGTACCTTTTGTTATGTTTTCATGCCTTTTGGTATGAAGAACGCTAGGGCCACGTATTAACATGCCATGAACCACATTTTTTACGACCTCATCTGCAAGATTGTGGAGTGCTATGTCAATGATCTCCTTGGCAAATCTTGCAAGTGGGATGAGAATGTGTGAGACCTCAGGATCATCTTTGAGCGTCTCAGGGAGTATCACATTAACCTTAACCTTGACAAGTGTATTTTTGGTGTCTCTGCCAGAAAGCTTCTTGGCTTCCTCATTTCATAGTGAGACATCGAGGTGGATCTCGAGAAGATAAAAATGATCCTTGAGATGCCTCCCCCGTGCAATCTTGTGCATTTACAATCCTTCTTCAAAATACTCAACTTGCTTAGACATTTCCTCAAGGAGTATGTGCATAAATCCACACCCCTCACATGTCTCTTATGTAAGAACACCCCGTTCTTGTGGTCTCCTGAAGTCCAGGTGGCTTTTGAGGAATTGAAGCACATGATTCATAACCCTCCTATCTTGATGACACCCATCGAGGGTTGTGAGTTCATCTTGTACACCTCTATCACTGATCTTTCCATTGGGGGCATGTTGTGTCAAAAGGATGACACTGGTAGAGAGAGATCTGTTTACTACATCTCTCACACACTAGTTGGCCCTGAGCTCAACTGTTCTACTATCGAGAGGAAATGCCTCTCCCTCATCTTCACCATGAAGAAGTTGTGACACTACATGTTGGGTCAAACCACCAATGTGATTGTCAAATCTGATCCACTCTGCTATTTGCTCGACAAGACACATCTTGTCAGCCAAATTGCAAGGTGGATCATGTTTCTTTAGGAGTTCTACATCCACATTGTTAACCAAAAGTCCACCAAGGGTTTAGTTGTAGCCGAGCAACTTGTTGAATGCCCGCTACCCAACCCTAGCATGGAATTGGTTGATGATGCCTTCCCTAATGCGATAATCTACTCAGTTGACTAGATTGAGGTCACTGAGTGTGATTGGTATTGGAACATTGTCTTTTACCTTGAGACTCAATCTTATCCCATTGATGCTCCTTCACAAGAACGCTATCAAATCCACAAGCTTCCCACTTGCTATGTTATCGTAGGTGGTGTCTTGTTTAGGAGAGGTCTAGATGGCATGTTGATGTAGTGCCTAACCCCTGAGGACACCTCTCTCATATGAGAGGAGTCTCATGAGAGTGTCTATGGTGGCCACCCAAGAGGGTAAGCCACCACTCAACGTATTATCAGGATGGGTTACTATTGGCCCACTCTTGTTAAGGATGCCATCCAATACGTCAAGAAATGTAAGATGTGCCAATTCATCAGGGATGCTATTAATGCCCCTACAGACCTCTTGCATTCCATTTCATCCCCTTGGCCTTTTTCAATTTGGGCTCTCGACTTCATCAATGAGTTTAAACCCGCCTCTTCTAATGGCCATCACTGGTTCATCACCGCCACTGACTATTTCATAAAGTGGGTTGAGGCCATGCCCCTTAGTAGCATGTGCAGGAAGACTATGGCTGAGTTTGTCTTGAACCAACTCATTTGTAAGTTTGGGGTTCCCATTGTGATCATGGCTGACAATGGCCCAGGTTTCCAAAGCCCTGAGATGCATAAGCTCACTGAATGCTTTGGCTTCAAGCTCTATTTTTACTCTACCTATTACCCCCAAGGAAATGGGAAAGCTAAATATTCAAACAAGACTTTGAAGAAGATGTTCCTCTGCACTGTTGCCTAGTTCAAGCGTGATTGGCACCTCATGCTCTATCCTACCCTTTGGACTACAGGGGTAATCCCATATGTGCTTGTTTATGGGTTCGAGGTCATTCTTCCTATAGAGGTCTTAATCCCTTCAGTATAGGTTAAGACATTTGGATCACTATCTGACGAAGAAGAACATGCCACTCACCTTGTTGAGCTTGAGCAATTAGATGAACACCGCATTGATGCTCTTGAGCACAACCATGCTTACCAACGTTGTCAACAACACCAATTCAAGAAATTGGTGTGCCCGAGTCCATTCAATGTAGGTGATATGATCCTCATATTTGACAAGGAGCACTGCAAGAAGGGTAAACTCATGCACAAATGGTTTGGGCCCTTCATTATCACTACCTCTTTGCAGAATGAGGCCTATCATCTCTCGACTCTCGAATGTGAGCCCTTCCAACACTCGATCAATGGGTTTCACCTCAAGATGTTTCATGTCTAGGGCTCGCGTGACCCTCTTAAATAACCACTTATGGTGGTAGGGTGGACCTTTCCCCTCTTCTTGCACCACTAACCTTCATGCTACTTGTATATGTGTGTGCACATGGGTTCTTTATTAGTAGTTCTTACTATCTAATCATATGCATCTAGTAGTCTATATCAGATAAAGCATACTCATCACACACAAAATCATATTCATGTGCTAATAATGAGAAATGATTGTATATATATCACAAAAAATACATGTTTTTTATCTAGTATATCACATGGCTTTCTCTAAGCCTAGGCTCACAGTCCCCAAAATTGCCACATGCATGGCTACATATCTGAAAGTTCCCAATCAACTTATAACTGGGCTCTATCTATGGTAGTCCTGCTCTCGGTGGAGATCTCAATCTCTGCCTCTTGACCAGTCAAACCACTGTCTCCTCTAGGGCAACGATCTCTCTCCAAGTGCCTATACTCCTTTCGTCTGCTCTCGAGCTAACTCAACCCATAACCGATTGATCTCGACCTCCGCTTTAGCTAGCCGTGCCTCAACCCATGCCGTAACTATCTTATGTCATGTCGCAGCTACCTTTTGCCATGCTGACTTTGCCTCTATTTGTGGTATCTGGTGCCATGCTTTTGCTATCTCGAGCAATGATCATGCACCTACCCTCCATAAATGATTATGTGGCTTTGCCTGCGTCAGTAGGTGTGGCACCCTCTCTATGAGTGATGATGCTGACACATAAGGGAATAGTTCCCTTAGTAGTAGGTCCACCTGGGGTCCTGTCTAGCTAGGCTGGTCTTCTACACACACACATAAAGCAAATATGCTAGCCATTTATTAACTCTTGCTAAAGGATGATTACCAAAGATAAGTGCTATCTAACAAATACACTTTTCTTACTTGGTCATGCTAATGGCCTCTACGGCCCTCCAATAGTTCGTACTCCTCCTGGTGGTAGTGGCCCTCGTTGTGGCTGCCCTCTCCATCGTTGGCTCCCTCACTCTTTCTTGATCGCCCTCCATGCTCAGCCCCAATTGGCCTGGGCTGTGCCCATCTCTCTCATGCCATCAGAGCCTGTCTCTTTGGATGATGATATGCCCCCTTTAGACCTCAAAACTCCTCCTGTCCCACATGGATCTCCACTCCAATGTCCTTCAGACACACCACAAATTTGTATGGATCTTAAACATAGCTATTCACTACATCTTGATTTAAGGTAGGTCATACAGGCCCAACCCTATCTGTGAACCATGCAACCCATGAAACACCCTCCTATAGCTTAAGGTATGCCTCACTTCCACATGACATCCTCAGTCGTGTCAATGGGAGTCTATTGTAAGCCTAAGATAGAAGTAATCTAGGATGTGTCAATCCCCCTGCCCTTGTGCTCTGAATGTGATCCAATTATTGGTATAATCCTTCTAGGATGTATTGGCCTTAGACATATCTTTGTCCTCCATTTGCTACCTAGACAAATCCTATCTAAGATAGTGGTAGCCTCCCCGTACTCTAGCTGGCATAGAGCCTCTTGAACATAGTAATTGCTATCACTGTCTGTAACGATGGAACCCTTATCAATAACTATGTTATTTATACTCCATGGTTGTTTCAATCTTTGTGGGGTCCCACTAGATAGAGATCAGTTGTGGCTGTGTCCTACACATGTGGAAGCTCTCTCTCTCCCTATAGGCTCTGCCTTGTAGAGCTAGTAGACGTCCTCAATTCTTAGGACAACCTCTAACTCAGGGCCCAACTGGAACACATGCCTCTCTAGTACCCATGTGGTCAACAATGGATTCACTAGATCCCTGGAGTAATGCATGATGATACATGCACTAGTCTCCATAGTGTTGTTCCCAAAATCTGTCACTCATTTTTGGGACAACATATGAACTATTTTGGTCCTGCAGGCCAAAATTATCTCTTCCCTTCTCAAAATATTGTTCTGAGCATTCAAATTCTTCATTATTCAAGCTTTTTCAGTTAAGGGACTAGCAGGTTCAACAGGTTCAACGGCTTCAACATCGGCAAGCTTCGAACAAAGGAATGAACCGTTGAACCTTGAACCAAAATGGTTCAACGGGTTCAAAGGTTCAATGGCATCGGCAAGCTTAATGAGTTAAGTGCTTCGGCAAGAGTTCAAAGTTCAACCGCTTCAGCAAGTTCAACAGCTTCAAAACACTTAATGAAAAGAAGAAGGCTTGAACTGTTGAACCGTTGAACCTTGAACCAAAATAGTTCAAAGGTTTAATGGGTTCAACGGTTCAAACGTTCAATGAGCGGAACACAAGATTGAACTGTTGAACCAAATTTGGTTCAATTGGTCAGTTCAAAGGAGTGCCCCAAAGTCAAAAGGGCAAGTGCCCTTGCGGAGGGCAGTGAACAAAAGGCAAGTGCCCTTGCAGAGGGCAGGTACCATTTGCCCAAAGATCAAAGAGAAGGCCAAAAGGGAAGATTTCCTTCAGACTTTTTGTCCGAGAAAATTACCAAGTAAAGGAACCAAAAGAATTCCTTCGGAAAGAATTTCTGCGGAAGAATTTCACAAAGGCAAATCCTTCGGACAAATTGTCCGAAGGAATTCCTTCGGACATTTTGCCTGAAGGAATGATCAAAACCCTGGTTGGAAAGTGGCTAAGGAAAGGGAAGATTTCCTTTAGACATTTTGTCCGAAGGAATTGGAGCCCAAAGACCGCCTGAAGGACCCCGAAGGGCAGGTACCCTTGTAGGGGGCTCTTAGCAACCAAAAAATGGACATTCTCAAGGTCTGAAGGGACACCTTCCCTTCAGGAAGTTCCAAAGACATTAAGGCCCGCAACTAATTTCTACGGACTCTGCAGGCCCAATTTCTACAAACTCTACAGGCTTCATTCTACGAACTCTACAGACATATTTCTATGGACTCTTTCAAAGCTCGAGAGACTTAGAGAAAACAAAGGCTTTTAAGGAAGAAGATGAATCATTGAACCTTGAACCAAAATGGTTCACTGGTTCAACGGGTTCAACGGTTCAAAGAAAGCTTCGAGCAAAAGAAAGAAGCGAAAGATTTTAGAGACTAGTTCAAGGAAAAGGTTCAGGGGAATGAACCAAAAAAGCGACGAAACCAAGGAACCAATGAGGCCACCTGAACTGTTGAAATAGCGAACCTTTGACGTTCCCATGGACGTCAAATTCAAGCTAATGAAATATCCATTGATTTTTAAATGTGGCGTGAAACCTGAAAACAAACTCAGCGACCAGCTGAAGGAGCCGAAAGAGCCAACAAAAAGAGAAAAGATAGCTCGAGAGCTCAAATTGCAACAGAGAAGAAGGAAAGACCAAAAATATCTGCACAAAGAGTTATTCAAATGGGTGGAACAGTCCACCAAGTAGATATTTGATCTTGCAAACATTAAAAGCGCAGCCTATTTTTCTCCCTTGGAGTAAAGGCGAAGTGGACAACTGCGCAGACATCAGAAAAAGGACCAGACAACTCATGCTAAGGAGAAGACATTTGAGATAAATCAACACGCCATAGTTAAGGCGGCCGGCCTGTTTCAGCATGGGCTCTTTGACTAAAATAAAAATGCATTCAAGGCATTGAATGCAGCATGGGCTATTCCATGAAACAAGCGCCAAGTCTTTTGTGGATACTATATATTGTAATCTCTTATTTTGTGAAAAAAGAGATCTCTCAGTTATGAAAGCAAAACTCTGCCAAAATTGAAAGGTGATTACTGAGACTTTGAGCTCAGATTGTTGATCATATTT
Organism: Torreya grandis; assembly: GCA_037957365.1. NCBI lineage: Eukaryota > Viridiplantae > Streptophyta > Pinopsida > Cupressales > Taxaceae > Torreya > Torreya grandis. The sequence goes on from JARHVA010000603.1 coordinate 4,606,994, forward strand.
CTTTGTTTGAATGAGAAAGCAGGTTACTTTCATACTTTGTGCTGCTATAACTTGTGTCATTTAGGGGATTGTTCTTATGTCTATTTCTTGAATGTGTTCTTGTCCATTTTAAAGAAATAAGCAAAATTAGTGGAAGTAATCAGGAAGTGAATTGAAACCAACTGTGGGAGACTTTGTGCTGCCACAATTGCCTTTAGCGTGTTTGTCTGTTTGTCTATTTTTATGTAAACGGCCTTGGAATGACTTTGTGTCCTCATTGTCCTTCGTATCTCACTCTTGGGCAGTTGAGGTGGAGACTTTGTGCTACACCTCATTTTGCTGGTTAGCGCTCTCTGTTACCAGTTACTTGTTACCTACCTGAAGGGATTCTCGCTGTTAGCTGTAGGCCACTTTTGAAAGAAGAGAAGTGCCTCCTGTCATTTCACCAAGATTTCTCTTTTGGCTGTGAACATCATTTCTGAAAAAATAGAGATGGATGGTGTTGTCCTACCCCTGAGTGTTATTTTTTGCATATATATATATATATATATATATAGCTCCTCATATTTATAGGGAACCTCCCCTTGATGAGAGGAGAGATTTGTCCCCCTTTGATGTGGTAAACTTGCACATTTGGCCGACCAATCTCCCTATGCTATGGTTGAAGAGACCTATTTTGCCCATCAGTTAGTTGGTGACAAAATATTCACCCAACACATAGCCCTTCACTCCATAGGTGATCCTAGTCCTCTACAGGCAGCACGTCAACCTCCTCAACCAACCATGATGAAACTCTCTCTCAATTAGTCACCTCGTCGGGTCTCTCTGTGTGTGTGTGTGTGTGTGTGTGTGTGTGTGTGTGTGTGTGTGTGCTGACTGCTTATCTGCCTGTGATGACTCTCTCTCCTTTGGTGCATTGATTCCTCTACGGTCTGCAAAACCAAGAAACAAACAAATGGATCAGTTGTACTAGCCATGAAATGGATAAATCAAATTAAAAATAACTAGCTTAATTTATTTCTCTATTTCCCCCTCCTGGGCTCTTCTGACCTATTCTAAGCTCTCTCAAGCTCCCCAGAGCTAAATCTGGGCCTTTCTGGCCTAGGGCATGGCTTTTTGGGCAAAGCTATGACCTGGCAGTGGCCTAGGCCATGGGTGTTAGGATCATTAGAGTACAATTGATTACTTTTGTATAAGCAACTAAACACGAAATTAAATCAGAAGTAATAAGTAACTAGAAATCAGAAACATTAAATAAGAGGAGATACAAGAAACAACCAATCTGTATTAAACTCTTCCAGAAAGAAATACAATGAAAAAATTTCTCTCTTCACACCTCTCAGATGTACAGTAATTCTCTCTCAAGAGTTCTCTCTCTCTCTCTCAATCAATTACAATCAACTCAATTACTGAGTTGTTATGTTGTTCTACATGCTATGAGGATCTAACCCTATTATATAGTATACTACAACATTAGGGTTTCATGAGCCATGCATTCGCCACCGTTAGATCCACCTTTTAAATCAAAGGCTCAAATTTGTTCGCCTAAAAATAGAAAAATTGGAAATGCACAGAAGTCAGTGTCGGTCTGAAGATGACCAATGCCGGTCGACCCCTAACCGATGTCAATTGCTTCTGATCGATGCCGGTCGACCCATAACCAATATCAGTTGGTTCTAACCGATCCCAGTCACTGTATAAACCCAACAACCTCCACATAAGCTCATTAGTGAAGCTTTTAGCTCCACAACTCAACAATCTCTCACTTGGAGATAAACAGCTGCACCTGTACTTGTACAACATCTTCTAAATATCTCTGGCTTATTTCTCCCTCTTCAAGTTCAATCTTGAAGACCAACAAAAATTAAATAAAGATTCAACTTCTCCTTTGTTATCGGCTTTGTTAACATATCAGCAGGGTTCTTATCCGTATGGATCTTTTCCAGCTTCAACTGTCTATCTTCTAATACCTGTCTAATGAAGTGGTACCTAAGCTGTATATGTTTGGTTCTTGAATGAAAGGTTGAATTCTTTGCCAAATGAATTGCACTCTGACTATCACTGTACAATCTGTAACTCTCTTGCTCCTTTCCCAACTCTTCCATGAATCGAGTCATCCAAACATTTCTTTGCTAGCCTCTGTGATTGTAATGTATTCTGTCTCTGTAGTAGACAAGGCAACAACCTTTTGCAATTTTAAAATCCAGTTAACCGCTGTTCCACCAACAGTGAACACATATCCTGTGGTGCTTCTCCTACCATCCAAGTCACCTGCCATATCCGAATCTACATACCCATGTAGAGAAGTGTTTGACCTTCCATAGCATAAATGCCTACTGCTGGTCCTTCTCAGATATCTGAGAATCCATTGAACTATTTTTCAGTGTTCCTTTCCTGGATTGGCCATAAACTTGTTGACAACTCCCACTGCTTGGACAATATCTGGTCTAGTACATACCATTGCATACATCAAGCTCCCCACTGCTGAAGCATATAGAACTCTACTCATGTACTCAACCTCATCATGTGATTTAAGACACTATTTTTTTCTCAACTTGAAGTGTCCAGCCATAGGTGTGCTTACCGATTTTGCATCCTGCATATTGAACCTCTCCAACACCTTATTCACATAATCTTTTTGAGACAATCAAACTGTGATTTTTCCTGTCTCTCTTAATACTCATGCCAAGAATTTTCTTTGCTGCTCCTAAATCCTTCATGGCAAATGTGTGAGCTAATTTTACCTTAAGCTTAGTAATTTCTTACATGTGTGAACCTGCAACAAGCATATTATCTACATACAGTAACAAGATAATATAACTACCATTATTTAATCTATTAAAAATAAACACAATGGTCAGATTGATATTTACTAAAGCCATGCTTTGTCATAAACCTGTCAAACCTCAAATACCATTGTCTTGGAGCTTGCTTAAGACCATATAAGTTTTTCTTCAATCTGCACACAAGTTTCTCCTTACCTTTGACCTCAAAACCTTTTCGCTGATCCATATATATCTCTTCATCCAAATCTCCATGAAGAAATGATGTCTTAATATCAAGCTGCTCAAGATGCAAATCCTCAATAACAACTAAAGACAATACAGTCCGAATAGAAGTCATCTTTATTACAGGAGAAAATTTTTTACCAAAATCAATACCTGGTTTCTGTGCAAATCCCTTTACTACCAACCTGGCCTTATGTCTTATTTGTCTATCCTCTCTTACCTTTAACCTGTATACCCATTTGTTTTTCAGTGCTTTCTTTTCGACCGACAACTCAACCAAATCCCACATATGGTTCTCTTCCAAGGAATCAATTTCTTCATTCATGCCATGCTCCCACTATTTTCTGGATTCTACCTGTATTTTCTCATCAAAACTTTTTGGTTCTCCACCATCAGTGAGCAACAAGTATTATAAAGAAGGGTTATAACGAATTGGAGGTTTACATACCCTTTCAGACCTCCTTATGGGCGTTTGAGACTCATTTACAGCTTGCTGTCTGCCTAAATTTTTTTCTGATAGTGATCGATCTCGGTCATCTCTGATCGATGTCAGTCTGCATTCGACCGATGTCGTTTCCATCTGATCGAAATTGATTTTTACTTGACTGACGTCGGTCTCCCCCTGACCAACGTCGATTTCCACCTGACCGACGTCGGTCTCTGTATTTTTCTGTGAGTGATGATTTTTACTCGCGAGCTCATTTTGGATTATAACCTCTTCCAAATCAAGATTGCCTTGCTCAAAATTATTCAACTTCTTGAGCTGATCACTATACATCATCTTCTCATTGAAAACTACATCACGGCGTCTAATAATTTTGTTAGTTTTTAAATTCCACAATCAGAATTCGAAATCTCTAAAACTATAATCAATGAAAATGCACCGCATAGATTTAGCATCCAACTTCTTTTTATTTTCTTTATCAATGTGCACAAAAGCTTCAAAACTAAAAACTCTGAAAAATGAAAAGTCTACCTTTTTACCTATCCAAGCCTCTTCTGCAATTCCACCATCTAGTGCAGTAGAAGGTCCTCTATTAATCAGGTAAACTGCAGTATCTACAACTTCTGTCCAAAACTGTAAAGGCAAACTGGCATGCAACCTCATACTCCGTGCACGCTCTATTATTATTCTATTCATGTTTTCAACAACTCCATTTTGCTGAGGTGTGCTTGGAACCATCTTTTCCCTACGTATTCCATTCATAGAACAATAACTATTGAATTTATTGCTGCAGTACTCACCACTATTGTCAAATCTAAGGCACTTCAATCTCAAACTTGTTTCATTCTCAACCAAAGCTTTCTATTTCTTAAATGTGTCAAAAACATTATATTTCATCTTTATGCAATAAACCCATACGTTTCTTGTAGCATTATCAATGAAAGAAACATAATACTGTGATCTTCCAATAGAAGCTACCTTAGCTGGTCCCCACACGTCTGTGTGAACAAGCTCCAACTTGTGCTTCTTCTTTGTTGATCCAATTTTGAGAAATCTCACTTTCTTTTGTTTTTCAAAAATACAATGCTCACAAAAATCTAGATCTAAGCTTTTCAAATCTAAAAGTTTACATTTTGACTTAAGAACATTCATTCCCTTCTCACTCATGTGACCAAGCTTACAGTGCCACAACTTTGCATCTACATCTGAAGTAGATAAAACAAAAAGAGAATAATCAGTAATACAAGTAGATAGATAAAGTGTACCTACTCTCTTACCTTTTGCTAATACAAGTGCACAATTGAAAACTTTCCAAGATTTAGCTGTGAGAGTTACTGTGCAACCCTCATCACCTAATTTTTCTGTAAAAATCAGATTCTTCTTCAGGATGGGTACATGCATGACATCTTTCAACACCCATGTGTTGCCATTTTACAATTTCAGCTGCACTTTTTCTTTGCCAACAATTTTACAAGGCTCATCATCCCCTAAATAAACTTTTTCAAAATCTCCATGAACATAATCATTGAAAAATTCTCTATTTGGGGTTGCATGGAAAGAGGCACCAGAATCTAAAACCTATGATTCTACTTTATTATCTAAAGAAAATATAAGAGCATCATGTGTAACAATACCTGCAACTTTTGCTTCTTTATTACCTTCATGCTGATTTTCTTTGTTATCCTTCAAACAACAATCTTTCTTTGCATGCCCTTTTTTTCCACAATTCTAGCAGGGTATTCTTTCATTTCTGGATTTGGATTTACTTCTCATCTTTGACCTTGATTTTCCTTGCTTGCCCTTCTCTCTTTACCTTCCCCTGCTTTCAACACTTAAAGCATTACTTGATGTTTCTCTTGTGCTTTTTCTGTGAATTTTTTCATTCAAGATTACACTAACAACATCATCAACTTTCAAGATATTTGAAGCAGATGCAGTATTACTAACTGCCATTACCAAACTATGCTAGCTTTCAGGTAAATAGCATAAAATTAAGAGAGCCTTAATTTCATCATCAAAAACTATTTTGACTGAATTTAACTGATTTACTATTGTATAAAAATCATTAAGATGACTAGATATAGATCCACCTTTCTGCATTTGCAAATTAAATAATTACTTCATAAGATATACCTTATTCGAAGCTGAAGGTTTTTCATATTAATTTGCCAAAGTATTTATTAACTCTACCGTTGTCTTTGCCTGTGATAAGTTGGAAAACACAGAAGTTGCCAGGCTCAACCTTATAGATCCAAGAGCCTTTCTATAAAAAACATTCTATTCTTCATCTTTCATATCTGTGGGCTTTCTTGAAACCCCACCCAACGGTAAATATAGATATTTCTGATACAGATAATCTTCAATCTGCATCCTCCATAATTGATAATTCTTGCCATTGAATTTCTCCATTTTTAGTTTACTTTCTTCTGCCATTGTTTTGCTCCCACTCAATCAGAAACCCCTGAGTGAATTCTGTAATCAATAAACACTAACACGCTCTAATACCAGTTGTTAGGATCATTAGAGTATAATTGATTACTTTTGTATAAGCAACTAAACATATAATTAAATCAGAAGTAATAAGTAACTAGAAATTAGAAACAATAAATAAGAAGAGATACAAGAAACAACCAATCTGTATTAAACTCTTTCAAAAAAAAATACAATGAATAAATCTCTCTCTCCTCACACCTCTCAGATGTACAGTAATTCTCCCTCAAGAGTTTTCTCTCTCTCTCTCTCTCTCTCAATCAATTACAATCAACTCAATTACTGAGTTGTTATGTTGTTCTACATGCTATGAGGATCTAACCCTATTATATAGTATACTACAACACTAGGGTTTCATGAGCCATGCATTCGCCAACGTTAGATCCACCTCTTAAATCAAAAGCTCAAATCTGTTCGCCTAAAAATAGAAAAGCTAAAAATGCACAGAAGTCAGTGTTGGTCTGAAGATGACCGATGCCAGCCGACCCCTAACCGATGTCGGTTGCTTCTGACCGATGCCGATCGACCCCTAACCGATGTCGATTGCTTCTAACCGATGCCGGTCACTGTGTAAACCCAATAACCTCCACATAAGCTCATTAGTGAAGCTTTTAGCTCTACAACTCAACAGTGGGTTTGCCCAACTAGTTTGCGGCCCCTTGGGAAGCCTAAATCTCTCTCCCTCGGCCTCCATTGGGCCTTCCGCTTGGCCTAGAGTGTTCCTCTCCACTTCTCGATCATTTTGACTACTTAATCCACCTGATTCATCAATTGAATAGTTCAGATTTCATCAGAATGGCCTTTGGGCCTCCCAAACCTCAAAACTGAAAAAATTGACCAAGTTTTGTTTAGAAGACTTACCTAAACCATCGTGTGCACATGTGGTGTGCTCCCCACATTTTTTTATGCTTCGCTTGGGCTTTGGTGGTGGTTTTTCTCTCCTTAGAGTCTCTCAAAATAAAAATGAGTGTGAAAATGACTTCTTTTTCACCCCTTTTTCTCGTTTTTGCTCTCTTTTTTTGCTTTTAGTGGGCCCCTTTTTAGGTTTCTCACCCCCATTGTGTCCTAGATCATGAAACTTCTATCTTAGGAGTTTCGGCCCATTCTAAGTGCAATGACGGCCTCCATTTTTAATCTAAGGCCTCCTTGGGTCTGCTCTCGCCCCTTATTGGTCCTCGAGAACCCTTCTGGGTCCCCGTTGACCTCCCGAGCTGGTGCCCCATCTCATATGCACCCAGGGATAGATGTTGTTTGCTGTGCTTCTTTTAGTTAGTCATTTCTCTATAGCTCTGTAATTGATCCGTTCTAACTCCCATTTTTCTCTTTCATCTTGGTTCTTGCAGGTGATATTGATTGTTGGTTATGGTGGTTTGGGTGCTTTGGTCTATACTGACCGGTCTTCATCTTTTGCGAACTTCCTTTTATCTTCCCTTGTCACCTCTTTTCATGGCCAACATTGATCAATTACCTTGACTACAACTTGGTTTCATTGTCTAACTCCCCCTATTTTGAGATAATCCTTCTACAACCACTAGTCCTGCATCCTCAACCCCCACCATGGTGCACCTCTCAGTGGTGATCCACATAGATGGTGGTAGTCAAGGCAACCCAGGACCTGCTGCTGCAGTTTGGGTCATCAATGATCCATGGGGCCATGAGCTTATTGCATCTGGTTTCTTCTTTACCAATGAGATGAATAATTTTGCTGAGTATCATGCAATCATTGGTGCCTTGACCGATGGCCATGGGTTAGGCACATGCTATGTGTAGTTGTTATTTGACTCACTCTTAGCTGTGTCTCAACTCATCAGTACCTAGGCTATCCTTAGCTCTGAGTTGATCCCCCTCTTCGAGACAATGCATGATTTGATCTTCTCCTTCAAGAACATCCAGGTCACCCATATCCCACATAGGGAGAACACTAGGGTTGACACCCTAGTGAATGTCATTCTGGATTGTAGGATTTGATTTGATGTCACTTATGTTCCTTCTTTGCAAGAGCAGGAGCAGGACTTGGAGTTGGAGTTAGACATGGATTACACATCATTTTCACTCTCACCCGTGGATTGTGCCATTGACATATTCCACCGCCATCCTTATATGGTAAGTGTAGGTAATGTTCTATATTATCATTTTAGTTCTTGATTTCCTTTGCTTTTGTGTGGCTTTCAAGTATTGCACATCACTCCTTATTCATTCGAACATCGACTATTTGTACCTCGGGGGCATATGTAATCATACTTTCCATTACCCTACTCCTCCCTATGATTACACATCAACTCACGTGCAGACTATCGACCCTGATTATCCCACTTCAATACATTTGCCACTTGTATGGACCCTTTTTGCATCATATATCTATCCCCTAGATATCCCTGACACCTCAATGACCCTTTTTCTTGCTAACATACCTTCCAAATGCCGCTCGAGGCCTTTTCAGAAGCCTATTGAGCACCCAGGGTGGGATTTTGACCTAGGCTATAGCTTAGGGAGGAAACCCACAACCTTGGCCACATGTTTCCTTCACTAAAGCCACGACCTAGGCCGCAACCTAGGCAGAACATAAAAAAAGGGTCCAGTTTGGTCCTAATGACTAGAAACAAGTAGTTTTTGGCTTTGTCAGATTAGGGTTACCATACATGATGGTCTATCATTCATTTTCCTCTCTTTCTCTCCTACATTTTTGGTTTGATCTTCTCTATTGATCATCACTCTCAAAGCTCTTGTGCCTTCTCGAATCTCACCTGGTTCATTCTTAGCATACTTAGCTTTCATTGTGACATGGAATGCCCTACTGCTCTATAGTTCATTTTGGTGATTCATATTGCTCTCTACCATGTTTTTGAAGCTTGTTGGTTGCTCATAGTTTTTTCAAACTTCATTGAACATGTTCTTTTGCACTACACATTAACTCTCTCACAGTTTGCAGTTTCTCCTTCACCTCCTCCATTGCTTTTGGCTCTTGGTTTGGACTCAACCTACACACAGCTTGGTCTTCCTAATTCACCACTTCGTAGCTTGGATTCCTAGTTGGTAGAACATCTGCACAATACATTTGATCTTGATATGATGGCACTTTGATATGAAAAGTGAAATTCTCATTTGTTTGTAGTAGTGTATGTTGACCAAATTTGACTTTTAGGTCAAATTGGGGCACCCCTAGGTAAAAAATTTGAGTTTTAAGAATTTTAGGGGGTTAATATCTTGTCTTGGGGTGTTTTATAGGTTATTTGATGCCATTAAATGTTATATTGGCTTTGGTCAATTAGTCTTTTAGTCCTTTTATCAGTTTGGGTCATTTTAATGGTCAAATTTGGGTATTTAATGAGTTGTATGTGTTTCTTGGGAAATGTGAAGGTTAAAAAAGTTGATGTCATGTCCCATGTGTCCACTTAGGTCTTAAGTAACCAAAAAAATTGAAAGATGGCAGGTTATGCAAAAGAAAAGATAATTTTCTAGTGAAAAGAGAAGAAAATAGCACTTGTACGGCCTCCTTGGAAAGTGTGTCATTTGGAAAAGGTTTAAATGTGACTCTTCCTCTTCTTAAAGCTCATTTCTATGTTTGAATTGATATGAAAGTGTCATTTCTTGTTCAAAACCATTCTGCTCCTTTCTTGGCTTTCTAGACACACTAAAGTGACTTGGAGGTTTTTGCTTGGTATAGACAACTCATGAGCTTTCAGATCAAATGCATTGGAGAGGTTTTAGTAAACTCAGATACCTTCATTTTCATATGAGTTTAATATTGATCAACTGTGCTTTATGAACCATTGATAACAAGTTGATTGTGAAAATTTGCTTTCTAATCTGTGCACCCTATAGGTTCTGCTATTGTTTGTGAGAGTCCGTATAATACAGATGCTAAAGTTGCTTCCAGATTATGTTAACTATTCCTCCAATGGTCCCCATGTTTGTTTTAATGTTTTATGACGTTTGAATGAGCATTATAACTCACTTTGTAGGAGGGTATCACCATATGCAATCTCAATCAATTTTCCTTGTTGTAGGCTGTGTTTCTTTTCAAAGGTATCATAGGAATGTGGTGTGATGTTTCTACTAGGATAATATCATAGTGATCACTTCCCCTTCATGGTTGATCTCATAACATCATGTTTTGGATAACTCGCAGTCTTGCTTTTATACACAATCAACTTTTTGCTCATTTCCACTTGCAGTCATAGGGAATCACATGTGTATAGCATATTTAGCATGATTCATGGAAGTGAAATTGGAGTCTCCAGATGTGGAACACGTTGTCATACCAGGGACACTAATTATATATCTTCACCTGTCAAGAAGAAGAGACTATGGCAGTCATACACAATCACTCTCACAGTTCTGACATTAAAATGCTCATCCACAGGTGTTTGAAAGGGGAATTCCATGTTGTAATGGATTTTTAAAGCTGGTTCAAGATCCTCATGATGATAATCATGCATTTGGAGGTATTTGGGTAAGATTAGAACTCTTGGAATGTCAAATGTTATGCCATTTCACTAACCCTGCTCTCAATCTGCTTGCTTCAACTCATCCTCACTTACAAGAAGCCTTGGCAAAGAGTTGAAGAGTCTTGTTTTGAAGCATTGGAACACGTTGAAATCTTCCCTGAGGTCCTAGTATGTTGACGAGGGCTGAGTACATTCTTTTGATGTGTCAAATTTGCAAATTGAAGTGTGAAACCAACTTTAAAAGGCAATGGACTGTGTTTTGGTCTCTTGTCCCTAAAATGGTAAAATAGAGGCCTAAGAGATTTTTTTAGGTACCTTAAAACATGTTTTCAGGGTGTTCCAAGGTATCCAAATAGGTGGACCATGTTGTCTCTACATAGGAGAAGAATTGTGCCAAGTTTGAAGGGCAAAAAGCAAGTGGAAGGCAACATTTGAAGATCCTAAAAGTTGCTTATAAAACACTAAACTCTTTCAATATTATCTACAGTCTTGAGCCTAAGGTGATTCTTCATTCCAAGGTTGCAATCCTAAAACCTTTTCTATGACTAAATGATCTTATTTGGCCCAAAATGGTAGTAATAACCTAATGATCACTAGAAGGGACTCATCTACTATATTTTAAACTTCTAAGGTAACCTATAGGCTTGTCTTAGTCTGAAGGAGCCACCTATAGTTAGTTATGAATTTCACAATCCTTATAGTGAGTTAAAATGTAGAGATTACAAACATTTGACCCCTGTTTAGATCACATTGCTTCCAAAAGGTTCTCAGAAGGCCCCTAAAGAATGCATAGTACAGGTTTTGGGAGAGAAAAACTACTTGTAGGGTCTCCTACAGTCACCTATAGATGACTATAGGTAGACAGTTAACTGAGCAGTATGTCAAAAATATAGTTTAATCCCAAGGAAAATGATGAGTTGAGATCAATGTTAGATGGTCAAGGAAGTTTCAAGAGAGATTAGAGTGTTTTATTTTGGTCTCATTCACACCCTCAGGGTCCTTTCATCTGCAATAAACACCTACAATTGACTATAGGTAAATAGTGAACTAGTCTTGTAGCTCTAAGTGATGTTATAGCCCATTCAAGGTAGACCTAAGAATGAGAAAATGTTAGGTGGCTATCAGGATTCATGGAGGGTCTTGAATCACTATGACAAAACTCAAATTGAAGCTAAAAGGCACCTATAGGTTTAGTCCAAAATAGGGTACAGTCCAAATTTACACATGCAATTTTGAGAAGTCAAAGATGGAAGGGAATATTTGGAGAGTTGAAGTGGTGAATAGAAATGAGAATCCTTCACTAGGACTACTAGTATCTGTAGAAGTTTTGACAATGCAAATCAAGCAAAAGGAGAGTCTCTAATGGAACAAACACATTCTATGCTCTAACAACCTTGCACATAGTCCCTGTGCATAGAAGCCTATTTTGGGTTTTAAGGGAGTTGATAGGTCAAATGACATATTTAGGGGCCCATATTTGGTAAAGAGGTTCTCCATCACCTAGAGAACCGTATAAAATATTCATTTTTCATGATGAAATAGGGGGAGTGCCCTATATTTTGTCTCAGACAGAGGGCACTCCCCTTAAATATAAACTGGCAGGTTTTGGAGAAAAAGAGATAATGAATAGATAATGAGCTGTTTGAACCTTGAAGGGAAATGTATGAGGTTATAAAACATCTAAGGAAACATGGAAAAGTAATCACAAAGAGATGAAACTCAACAGGGTGCTTCATACTCCTATGGTTACAGTCAAACCTAATAGGCATGGTTATGCCTACAGGGCAAACAGTAGGTAATTTTCAATTATAGACCTAATTGAACATTATAATGGGCCAAATAATGTCTATGGGATGAGGTTAGAGGTGTTTGAACCTGTGGAATGAAATAAATCTCAGTTTGATGGTGTAAACATCAAAAGTTTCAGGCATACCTATTGAACAAGGTGCAGGCTTAAGACCAAATGGGGGGTCATCCATCATTTTAGCATGATATGTGAATTCCAACTCATTTGGAAATGTTTGTGGGGTTAAATAGGATATGTTCAAGCTGACAAGGTGCAAATAAAACCAAGGGAAACAATTTTTGGACCTTGAAGCAACTTAGACTTGCAGGAAGGAGGAAAAAGAGCTCGATAGGTCAAGATTTAACACTCATATCTTTCATGAAGCATTTAATGAGTTCTAAAGGAGTTAGGAGAGGTTAGAAGAGGTATTTAAGGCCATATTTGTGGAATTTTTTTGTAGGTTGGATGTTTGGCTTTTATAAACAATTCTTAAGAGGTCAAACATGCCTAAAACCCTACTAAACCCTTAGCGAGGACCAGTTTGGATAAATGGAGTCGGTGATGCAATCTAATGGCATATTTTTCTCATGTAACCTATTAGACCTTGTAGAGGACTCACTCAGGCTCCCTCACATGCTTTTGATCTATACATAATTATACAAATGGGGACATAAATAGGGTTTTTCTCACTATTTTTCATGTTTTGCAGGTTGTAGGAAATTTTAAGAGATTTCAACCACATGGAAGGAAATATTGAGACTTAGGATAACTTCTCATGTCAATTTCATGCCTTTAAAATATTCTTAAATGTCTCAACCAGGTGATTCAACTCAGGTAGTCAAAACTAGCCTATTGGACAAGCTAGGGAGAAGTGTGAAAACTTCAAGTGGATAGATTTTTAAGGTGTACATGATGCTTATAAGGCCATGGAGAGATTTGACACGTCATTAACTACCTTGTATGAATTTTCATGAGCAACTGATCTCTTTTTGGAAGCCAAGTGTGTAGGGTGCATGGAAGACCAAATTTCAGGACAATAAATGATGATGATTCACTTTTTAAATTTTTTGAGAGGACCAGGCATGAAACCAATGTATGGAGAGGCATGTATGAGATCCTACCCTTCCATTCGAACCATTGGATCTGTTTCTAATTAGTTATGGGATGTTCAAATAGGTCCAAATCATGAAGGCAATTTTTTGAGCTAAAATGAGGAGTTTCTTGCCACTTTTCATGAAGTTTATGACTTGAGTTGGCATTTTTGATTATAGACCATGCATGGTTCATCCCATATCATTATCACATGCATAAATAAATTTTGATCTTAGCTTGACAAGTGCCCTTGTGACCCTTAGACTTCTCTCTTCTTCTCTTTCTCTTAAGTTCTATAAGAACTAGCTATTTTGGTCATTGTAGGGGATGCTCCACTTGAGTATGGCAAAGCCCTACTCAAATGTATATCTTTTGATCAATAAGACAACTTATTGTTACCTCTTCCATAACTGTTCTTAGTGTGTTCATTTGGAATGTTTGATTTTACATAAGTGAAGACTATGGATTCCTTAGCATGTTTTGTCATTCTTTCATCGTATTTATAGTTAGAAATCTTCTTCTTGCAGGGCATGTGAAGTGTTCTAAGAGATATCCAGGTTTGAATGAGTTTTTCTATTCATTAGTTCCCTCATAGGCCTCTTGTCTAGTCCTCCTAGCTGTGTACATTCATCCATAACCTCACAATGTAGCATTAATGTGTGAAGATGAAGATTAGAGAAGTGTAGGTTTAGTTTGTCTCTTGATTTCATGTGTAATATGCATATGGTTGGATGTCATCATGTTATTTGGTGTATCACCTCCCTTAGGTTAGTTTGCTTTCAGTTATCCTTCTCCCTTTTCACCCCCCCAAGTTTAGTAATAGTTGTAATTCAAAATGGTACATCAAGGGAGCTAGCCCTATATAGAGATTCACCTCATTCTTTAGGCTAACCACAAGCTTAGATGTGATTTTATTGTAACATTTGGATGATGAGATCTTTTCCATCTCCTCAAAGGGTGAAAATCCAAGTTACAACAGTGTATTTACTAGGTTTTCATTATGTTAGTGATTTAGTTTGTTTGAGAGCATTATCTAGGGTAGCTTTTGAAGATTTCACATTTGTTTGTGGTTAAGAATATATTTCATTGCTTGAAAATGTTTTTCATTATATGATATGCTTGATTTAGAAACATCTCTCATTGCATAGTAGAATCCTAATTGCTCAAAACAATCTATACATTTGCATAAACAATCTCATCTTTTGCTAAAACTAGAAAGTTGCATTATTAGAAAATAACAACGTTGAGAATAAATAATTAGATTAGGCTTAGATTAGGCATTCTCTTGCACCCTTGCTTGCAAACATCTTTGATTATTGAAACGTCTTTCATTTAACCTGAAAGTGCCTCTTTGTTAAGCTTATGCATCATTTGATAGTTCTCTTGATTCAATATTGTCATTTCCATAATTTGTATGCAAGTAGATTTTTAGTTTTAGTTGCTCTCTTTAATGTGGTTATACTTGTTAGAGATACCTGCATCCTTTGTGTGCGTGATCACGCTAGCCCTAACCTAGTTTAAGAGTCTTTCTATAGATTGGTGCAAGCCGGTAAACTAGATAGCCTCTATAGATCTGTAGTAGCCCATAGTGTCCCTGAGCCTCTTAACATTCTAGGTATTTCCTTAAGTACCCTGTGTCCCCCCTTGCCAAACCCTAGTGGTTTCGTTCAGATTATTGGAGATACATATCCTTTGGTTATTAATTAAATCTTGAATATGCAAGGGCAAATGTTGATCTACAATATATTTTGGAAGTAACTCATCATTCTCAAAGGTAATAAATTTATTACTATGCATTAAAGATGTAATGATATAAATGAAGTGAGAAGGTTAATTTTTAGTTGGAAAATTGGTGTCTTGTAAGGCCTTCCAAATGGTAGATTTGTAAACATTGGATCTTATAAGTAATTCTAAAATGGATATATGTTCCTAAGTACTCTTGAGTTGTTTTCCAATATCATAATATTTGGCCGCTTGGAATATAAACCTAGGAGCTTAAGGGAGATTAGGAGGGATAGGAGGGTCTAGTACATTCTTGGCTCGATCTTTCCTTTGCATAGTGTGGTTAAACCTTATAATGTATCATCATGCATTGGTCATTGGGAATGAGAATATATACATTAGGATCTATGGATCTCTATCATTGGTAAGTGTAGCAAAACATGAGTATAAAGTATTATCTCAATCACATACAACCCTATCATGTGTTGGAAAATATGCTAGCATTCTATGATATCACATTGAAGAGAAAAAAATGCACATATATGAACATTTGTATACTAATACCATCGTGATACATAATATTACATATGAACTAGGAATATGCCATTTATATAACAATATTAAAGAGCATGCCATGATTGATTTACATCTAGGAATGTTCCTATCCACTAGAAAAAATGAAGATACACAAAGATACAAGATTTAAAGCAAAATGAATGACTTGGGCTATTAAGACATAACCTAAGAAAAATCCTAAGAAGTAGTAACAAGAAAGAGACCAATTAGAGCTAATGAAAGCTACCATGACATAGGACAAACCATAAACAAATGTAACACTATGGAAGAATCAAGATCTAGCTCTAGAGAGAGGGCAAAACACATCATGGGTTTATGAAGATACCTTGAAGTTAGAACGATATGCAAGCATAGCAAACTAGGATTTGAAGATAACACATAATGGTTAGGTTTAATGATTGCAACAAATGGAACAAGCCTTTTAAAAATAATATTTATCACACTTGAAGCACAATCTAATCTTAATGGGTGTAAGAGAACAAAATTTCAAAAAAATATAATATGGGAAAGTGGTTTTACACCAAAATGCATTACACCTACCCACACTACTTTGGAATTATATCTAACCATGTTTAATCAAATAAAGTAGTAAAATTTGACCCAATTATAGTAAGGAATATTATAAAATAAGATAAAATTTCAAAGAGGGGGTTCTTAGAAGAATATCTAAGATATCTCAAATCTAGAGATAATCAAGGGAAATAGGCACTAGAAAATATGTCCAAACAACAAGACAAATGAAACACAAAAAACTCAAAACAAACAAAGAAATTTTCATGGATGACCAGAATCGTAACACTCCTTAATTAACACTACCAACATTGTGCTACTAATTTTTAACAACTGTCAATTTCTAAAAATATAATTTGACGACCTTGTTACTCTACTCTTAAAACCTCACTCACTTTTCTCGAATTTCATGCAAATCTCTAGGAAATTGATCTCTTTCCTTCAAACCTTAACAACTAATCAAAGACCACTAAAAAATGGGGGAGTTATTAAGGGGATGATGTTATTCCATTATTATCAGGCCTATGTTCTGGAATAAAATTGGAAGACAACACTTGATGCATTTCAATGAGAAATTTGTGGATGTAAGCCCTACTCTCTATATGAATTTTCACACTAGCATGAACAAGTGAAAATGCAAATAAAGACTCCAATCTTGAATCAATTTTTTCTCTAAAAACTCCAAATTATGCTCTTTCAATAAATGATAAGACTTTTTCTTTCAATTCATTTATCACTCTTGACCTTTTCTTCAAAATATCATGTCATTCATGTGTTCTATATGCATTAATGCACCTATGTATTTATAAACTTCTTAACTACAAACTAGGACCTTGATGATGCATAAGCCAACATACAAAGGGCAAGGAAGGACACAAAAGAGGAACACAAGGAATGAGAGACCCAAAACAATAGTCAAAAGGGTCCATTAAGAGGGTGACAAAAAATGTAGCACTATAATTATGGTAGTCTAGAACTATAATGGTACGATTTTGGCAAAACAAAATTGTACTACTACCATTCTAGCTAAAAACCTAGAATAATAGTAAAATAGGTGAAGAGAGAAAATCGAGGAGAAATATAATAGGGGGAAAGGGAAGAATATAGGGCACAACAAGAACAAAACATTGGGAAAATGGGCTAATAAGAGCCTAATATGAATTGATAATCCAAAAACACACAAATACCCTAGAATAATGCAATTTGACAACTAAAACTACCCACAAACCAAAATTAGGGGTCGACAACATTCACCATCAATATGCTCATACTTTTAATTTAATTTGTTTGTAAATATAGTTATTCTAGTTCACTTGGGCACTAAATGAAATTGAGATAATTCATTTTAATAGGAATTCATTGAGAAATTAAAAGCATGCCAGAGAAGAGCAAGCAATCGTTAGAGCATTCATTGAAGCATTCAAGGTCATGTTATATACACTGCATGATATTGGTTTGCATGCTTGAATTATTACAATTATTTAGGTGTTTTTTTTTGATATTGTTATTATTGAGGGCTTGACAAATAACAAGATAACTCGAATATTCTATGACATAACACAAATCCCAAAATAAATTTTGTTTTCTTTACGCTTTTCAAGTATTACAACCCAATTTGGGCAAGAAGAAGAATTTATATCTTTCAAGTGATCGAAGTGAAAGTGTAAGATTTTGAGTGATGTTTTCAAAGATTAGGAACTGGGTGAACATAAACATAAACAACTTCAAACATGTATACAATTTTGTCAAACACATTTGTATGATCTAGACAAGATTCTCTTTTCAGAATAATATTTCTGGGTCTATTCTATCTTATTTTTGGATGCACATTTTCGCTATTAGTTCTTGATATATGTCACTAGATCTCATGATTGTCAAGATACATATGTAAATATTACACATCACCTCCTTTTCTCTAGCTTTAGAATTAATTAATTAGATTAATGATTGTTTTATGCACGTATATAGTCTAGTTAAATGTTTACGGATATTTGTCTTGTGATTTAATAATAAATCCATTTATTCATATTACATTTTGGTGAACCACATTTGCATGTATATAGACTAGTTAAATATTTGGTTGTCCTTAGGGTTATAACTTACTTCATTCTAGGACATAAAATAATTATCCTATTTTCTAGGGTTTCTTCCATTAAATGCTTTTAGATCCATTAGCCCTAGATTCTTTGTGTTTGATGCCAAATCTTAGGTTATTTTTTTATGAAAATTTATTACCTAGTGGGTTTGTATAGTGTGAAATTTTCATGTTGTTTTATGCCACACAAATTGTTTTTGTGATTGCAACTAGGAAACATGATGGGATTAATTGAGAACATACTGATTTTATTGAAATCCTTTGGTTAATTTTATATTTTGCTTGAAAATGAAAAAATAATATGACAAGATAACTAGTGTTGCTAAAAAAATTATACTTTCTGTTGAAAATAATGGGAATGTTGTGCATTTGAATGAAAATGTTATGAATGGGTCTCAAATTGGTAATGCATATGAAGTAGGGAATGATCAATTAGATGAATAATATAGACTTGAAAATATTGTAGATTTTAGGAAACATGTCATGGAAAAACCTAATAAGATAATTAGATTAATGAATGTAATAAAAGAAGTTGATTGTCAAAATTTAATTTCTAACGAATTCATTTCTCAAATCCCTTGTAAATATTCCAATGTTAAACTTTGTATTTCTTCCAATGTTGCTCCTATTGCTTCAAATGCTTCTTCTACCTCTAAAATTGTTAGATTTCTTAACATGTACCCATTGCTTCTCAAGATCTTCCAATGTCTCAACACGTCTGTAAGATTCCTCTTCTTCAATCATCTCTTGCTTATTATGCTTCTCAATTCACTTCACATTTTGCTAATCTTTCTATTTTACGAAATTCTTCTATTCAAACCCATTCTACTTATACGTCTACATTTATTCTAAACCTTGAAATGGCTACTATGTTTCATACAATACATGACTTGCAAAACCAAATCAAAGCCTCATCTTAAAGGTCTCAAAATCCAAATGATGGGGTCATTTTTGATGACATTCTTTTAAACCCCTTACTTTATGAAGTACTTGTTTTTTCATTTCCAACATGATTTGTTGCTCCAAAGATTAGATTTTTTAATAGAAAGGGAGATCTTTCTCATAATATTAGGGCCTTTTATGGCTCTTCTATATACTTTTTTCATGATGATAAATTATTGACTAAGTTATTCCTAAGGAGCTTGAAAGATTATGTAGTTGATTGGTTGTATGTTTTACCATGTGGATTTGTACATTCTTTTACAACCTTAATTGATGACTTCTTGGCCTAGTTTCAAATCAATATTAGTATGACGGTCACATTTTCAAAATCAAATCAAATCAAATCAAATCAAATAAGAAACCATTGAAACCATTAATATTTATTTTTATTTAAGACTAGTTACCAAGATGACTTATCAACCACCACATAGTGAGCTTTAAAATATAATTGTCAAGAGTGTACTTTTAATTATCAAGAATGAATGTGGTCTTTAACACTTATAACCCTTTTAATGAACTTTTTCATGTTGTTATATATTTTTTGGTAAAGCTTTTAGATGCAAATATGCTTAAATATGGGGAAATTATCAAAAAGCTAATGGTGCCAAGTTCCAGTGAGCTTCAAAGTATGTTTGTTAATAATTTACTTTTAATTATCAAGGACAAAGTGGTCTTCCACTTCTAACCATTTTGGTGAAATTTGTCATGTTGTTATAGACTTTGAGGTTAAGATTTTAGATGCAAATGTGATAAAATATGGGGGAAATGCTCCAAACACTAACGGTGCCAAGTTCCCAAATAAATTTTTTTAAAAGCTAGAGCCACTATAAGTCAACAATCTAAAAAACTTTTATTACCTAAAAAAAGAGAGCATAAGCAATTCACTAGGGTAAGTGAGAGTCCACAAAATGTTTTAAAGAGCTTTCTTAATTGTAACACGATTAATTTGTCTCCAATAAGATATTTTTATTATTCAAGAGCATTTCCTAATAACTTTGATAATAATGTGTATTGAGATTATCATAGAATTATAGGACATACTTTCAATACATTAATTTATTTGAAATATAAAATAAAAGATCTCATTGACAACAACAAAATTCAAATAGAGGGAATGAACAACAATTTGCATGAATTAGTTGCTCTGTGAAATCAATAGTTATAGGTTTTTACAAACCCTCTTCCAAATCATAATGATCAAACAACTGACAAAGGAAATGTTCAAAAGATAGAAAACATCAAAGAGAAGCACCAAAGGTTGCCGATGCTCATTTACTCAATGGTTTTATTCAATGCAATTGGTTCAATAATGATAAAGAAGGAATTTACTTAGATTGTGTTTGATGATAGTAAAATTCTAAATGATGTCACAAATAAAGGACCTTTATTCTCAAAATATTACATAGGTGAAGTTGTCAAGAGAAATATGGAGTCATGGTGGATAATGGTTTAAGCCTCAAGATATGCATCGAGTGCTTCATTAACAACATTAAAATTTATGACATAGATTTAACATATTTTTCAACAATTATTATGGGATACGATGGAATAGGTAGAGAGCCTATTAGTTATGTTATCTTGTCTACTAAAGTGTGTCCTAAAATAGTTCAAGTCTTCTTTCACATGGTACCTAGTAATGAATTTTATAATATTTTACTTGGTAGAGCTTGGCTACACCGAATTATGGAAATTCCTTCCACTTTGTGTCAAAGTTTGAAGCTTATAAATTAAAACCATGTTATTAAAATCAAGAGGGTGTAGATACTAGAATCTAGTTTTCAATACTTGATAATGACAAGTTTGACACACATTTACCATGCATGAATTTAACACTCAAACAAGGTCATAATTTTCCACCATGTCACACTTGTATGTTATCTTATGAATCAACCCTTACATTCTGCTATTATACACCTACATAAACCTTACTATCTATTTCAAACCTGCTAAATATCTTACACAAACATCTCCAGACTCATAAATAAGTCTACTTGTACATAAGACATTTATGGTAGTTATGATTATTAATGCAAGTCGATAACAACCTTAGCTAGTTGGAACCAACCCAATCCCAAAAATGACTATTTTATAAAATTAAACCCATCCTTAGAGTTGGCCCATAATCCTAGTGTGTTAGTGGTATGATGAATTATTCAATGGGATCCATATATATATAAAACCAAAGTCTCATTCAAAAGGGATTGGGCATGTATCTAATATACATCTATACACTATTGTATGTTGAAAAAATATACTTTGTTATTTCAAATTTTCATACCCATCACTAAGAGTAGACACAAGCTAAGTTTGAGGCGCTCAAAACTAAGTCACAACAAACATTTTCAAGTATTTAAGCCAATCATTAGCTGCATACATATATAAAAGAAGCAAAAATACATAATCACATTAGGTGGGAGAACTATGTGTAGCTTGATTTACCTCCTTAGATTATTGGTTATGTAGACAAAAGCCAATCATTGAGTGAAGGTGATTGGGGTCACCTCAATTCATTACAATTCCCCATTTTTATAGGTTTATAGCCCTCATAAGAACATCTAGGGTTTCAAGGAAAATGAGGTTGATATATAGATCTGTGTGCATCATCAAGGTTTGGGATCAAAATATAGAGAAAGCAAATAAAATCATAGGTGACCTTATGGTTAATGTACTATAATTTTGTGCACGTTAGCACTGATCAATAGGTTAGTATTGATTGATGATACTAACTCGATCCTATGGAACCAATCCAATGCAAAAAATAGATTAGTTTTGAAGCTTAACGAACCATAGGTGTGGTTATCCTTGATTTTCATTTCTAAAATACAACCATAGTTATGCAATCAACCAAAAAAGATAAGCATCATGATTTATTTATTACTTTTCATATTTAGTATATGCCCTTGTCAAATTAGAAAAATCAATCCCCATCTTTTACATTCAAATGCATGCTTGAATGCCATAACTATAGATATGATTTATATTTCAAAGTTATCTCTTATTTAGATTAATCTCGCCCAATAAACCAAATTAGGGTAAAATATATCGATGAACTCATACACATATCAAACAATGCAAATCCCTAAGGTTTCATATTTTGTTTTAGGGTTTTAGATTTGATTTTTTATTTTCACCATACAAAATGCAATTACTATTTTCAACTTTGTTCCTAACCTTATGAATTCGTATATTATCCCATCTTATTCCATCCAAGAAGCTTTGTTCCATTGTACCTTTAGGATGAAGTGCAAGATTAAGTGGGACCCATATAGAGTATAATCAAATTCGTATTACTTCAGTTAAAATGGACACAATGAATGTTTGTTCTTTTAATGATGCATTTATTCATGAATATATGCAAATAGATGATTGTTTTGATATGCCTCAACTGAAAAATAATAATCAAGATAATCAAAATGAACATAATGATCAAGATATTTCTGAGGGCCTAGATAGAATTTATCTCAATGAACTTAAAGGGGTAGATCCTAACCAAGTTAAAGTCTTATCCAAATTTCACAAAGGACTCCACTAATGTCCTCAAGACGTGGGTAGAGTTTTGAAATTGATCCTAACATCTAAGGCCACACACCAAGATATGATTGTTAAATATTAAGTACCTCAACAAGATCCCTTTACCATTATTAGCCAATCATTTTGAGCTAATACTTCTACATTAGGTATTCAGACTACTATAATTGATACTAATCCTATACCTACACCTTCAATAACCTATGTGACATCTACTGATAGTTTGTGGGAAAAATGAGGCCTTTAGTAGATTCTGATACCTGTCCCTACACATATAACCTTCACTCATATTACGATGGCTATGCAAGTTTCAATGTCAACCTCACATAATGTACATTCCCTTAAGCAAGCTGTTACAATTCTACATACCAAAGTGTTGCAATTAGACAAGGTGCATCGATAGCTAATCATTCTATGGATTCATATGCATTACTCCATAACCCATTATCCCCTAAGATATCAGCCTACCCTTTACCCACATGATTCATAACTCCCGATCTCCCATTATATAATGGTAACGGTGATCCAAAATAACATCTTAGATCATTCCATGTAGCTTTCTTGGACTATGCATATAATGAAAAACTATTGACCAAGTTATTTCCAAGAAGTCTTAAAGAATAAGCATTGAGATAGTTTTAGGATCTCCCTTTTCAATCTGTAGGTTGACCAATTCTTAATGCACTTTTCCATCAACATTGATGAAAAGTTATCTTATGCACAAATTGATAATATAAATCAAGGATCTAATGTACCAATTTATAACTATATGCTTTTATACAAGACCATGCTAACGAAGATGACCAATGTTATGGATAACAATGAATTGCAAGATAGATTCAAACAAAGTTTGTTATCACCGCTCCATGAGTCAATTATATTCAAGAGATTCAAATCATTTGATAATTTATGCCATATAGTGTGGGATAGATAAGTCAAGTTAATTGCTTTGAACAAAATTAAGTGTACATCAAATCCTATGACTAAATTCAACAATGAAGTTTCAAACCAAACTGAATTATTATGTCAAACTAAGTGATAACACAAATGAGGCATAAAATACAATCAATGTAGTGTCGTAACCTAGAAACCAGTTATAATTGACAACTCCACCAAATAAACAGTTTTCATTATTACCATCGCCTCCTCATGTGCTACCAAAGAAGTTTATTGAATGTAACCTCATCACACTCTTTCCTGCATATAAATGCAATCCAAGTAGACCTAGACCAAGGAACTACAATTGTATCATTATATTGAAGGGCATTCAATGAATAGATGTTTTAAGCTAAGACATAAGATACATGACCTCATAAATGAAAACATTATATATTTGGCACTCTTATAGAGAAATATTGAACACAACACAATGGATATCAAAATTTGAATATTTTTAGTGATACTTTTCATAAACAAGATGCAATAAAACTAAGGACACTTCAAAGGTAAATTATGTATACAACATGCATCCTCCACTAGTGAGATATGATCATCCACTAGATGCTGTCATTGGTATACTTAACATTACTCCACCTCAATGGTCCATTATTACATTCAATGACAACAAGATAGTCAAATATGATTTAGATTTTCATGCAATATTCATGCAAACCTACATCAAGGAACAAACTATATATAGTGTTATGGCTGACAATGGATCAGGTGAGAACATTTACATGATGTAACTTCTCTGATCTATTAGATACACATGAAAAGATTTATAAGATACAAACAAATTAGCTAAAGGATTTTATGGATAAATACACAACACCTTGGGATGCATATTATTACATATTTAGGTGGGATCAATAATATTGGACACACCATTACTATTATTACAAATTAATGGGGTCTTAGACATGTTGTTAAGAATCCATTGGATGTATAGACTTCATGCAATTCCATATACAATATATCAATGTATAAAGTACATGTACTACAATCGAGTGGTTATAGCTCTAGGGGTATAATATGAGTATCCTCTAAAATCAATGATATCTCCTCCTCCACCCCCACCACCACCTAAATTGGTTCATACACATATTCATGATCATTATTCAGAGATGGATGATACACATATTCAGGATAACCATTTAGAGATGGTTGATATGCCCATTTGAGATCAATATACAGAGTTTATTGTTACACATATACATGATCCATATATACAACCAATTATTACACATCAATTAAGTTAGAGAGTTACTTAGAGACCACTGAGGGCACCATATTATACATTACATAGTCAATTAGCACTGTAGGTAGTTCAACTTATTCCACAATGAACATAAGTAGCGAGACACCCTCTTATTTCACACCAGATACCATAGAGACCTCGATCTTCAAGATCCATTCATCATATCTCAATTTATATGAGTATTGAGCATGATAGACATGATACATAACATGAGTCCATATTAGACTCTAATCCATCCCCAATCGATACTTCCCAATTATGACATAGTATGCCTCCACCACCCGATACAGGCACTTCCCATGACCCTCCCATTAAGTGTATCATTGAATAGTTTATTCTAGCTTCAAATATTCAAAAAATATAAGTAAAATAAAATAAAATAAAATAATCAAAAAATATAAAAAAATTTAAATATTTAAAAAAAAAAAAATCAAATCCTAAACATGACATGATTGCTAGTTTACACTATTTACGTATGTTATTTATCACATGTTTGGTAAATGAAATATTATTTACATACACACATTCATTTCATGATATATGAATGCTATGCATAATATGCATGTTACACATGAACATACAGATGTTGATTTTCCCTCTACTTAGTGGCCATGATAATACTGGGGGCATATATTTCCACATGTTTTACTATTAAAGGTAATATATTTATATGACCTTTGTATATGTTGAGCCACCTATATTTTTTACACATGACTTCTTAGTTATTCATTTATTAAATGATGATACATAATATGCCATTATACTACTATGTGACATTGATACATATGGATGGTGTAGACTAGTTTCTTGTTTTATACTCCACTCATACTATTTTACATGATAATTTACTTTGTATGTGACTATTTTGCATGGCCCTTGGCCTTGCTTGATGTGACATACTTAATGTCCCTTGTTTGAGACATTTTTATGTCATCATGTGTGTGGACCTTTGCCTTGTTTTTTATGACCTTCTATGTCTCTTGTATGTGGCCCTTGGCCTATGCATGACACTAACATTTATGCTTGTTGATCTTATTGACATTAAGGAGTGCCATGATCTATATTATGAAATTTTACTATGTATTCTTATTCAAAGATACTTATACTAAATGATTCATTGATGCACCTATCTAGACATAAAACTTGCATACCCTGAATTCTATATGTTACATACATGCCTTCATTGACACATACATTAATATGAGGACATATTCTGCACATGATTAAATGATTTTATATGATGTTATATTTATACATGACATGATACAATTAAATATTTATTTGAGATAAGTGACTTACAATGTACATCCCTCATATCAAAAGAGACATTACAACGAGTTTGTCTTAGAGACATAAGCCTCTATGAGTAAAAAATCATAGTAGAGTACATATTTTAGAGATTTTAGAGATTCAAATGGTTTAAATATCAATTTTTTTAGATACATGACATATATTGACACATTGATATAGAGTACAGGGGAATATGCCATGCATATGCATTCTATTTATAAATACTTGAGCATAGATTTATACACACTTGGGTGCATATGCATGGGAATATGCACAACATTTTATAAGAACACAATTTTAGGTTTTCATGTAGACATACATTTGAGACACAGGATCTCAGAATTAGCATTTAGATGCATGAAATTAGATATTACTTGGTATAAATTCAATGACATGATAATGGTTCATGTACATATACACAACAACACAGTTTCAATTAAATGATAAATGGTTGTCATTCCATTTCACACTTATTAGAACTGTGATTATGATGGGGCATTGACATGGTCCATTCTTTTTCGATCATGCAATATATTCTATATTGAGTGAAACTACATAGTCAAATCTACGTACATGATGGGGGCATGACCATTGTTTATTCCATTGTGATCATGAACTTTTTTTTCACATTGATCAAACTTGATTAAGATGGAGAAAATGTTTAAAATTAAATCTATAAACCATCTACAATGGTGATTGATCTTTTAGAAAACTTTGCTTGATTAGTTTTCTCATTTACTTTTGTAGTGATTTATTTTGTATTGAACTTACTCAGGTGGTTCTTTGTATTTTTATTGCATAATTATTTAGGTTAGTACAATATGTAATTTTCTCCACATTCATGAGGGTTGGGACATGTTGGCTTCCCAACTTAAGATCATGTTACACAAGTTTGGGACATAACTACCTCAAATCTCTAATGCTTCAATAAGGAAGCATCATCTCCAATAAGTTGCAAGGGAAACCTGATTTTCACCAACACATAGGTGTCCTCTAACCTATGATCTTTCAATTCTCAAATTTAGCTTTCAGATTTTAGATTTCACATATGGACATTGAATACTTCATTTTCATTATAGGTTTGTATGGATAAAATATTTACATTTGGAGCCATTGAATACACACTTAGGTAAATTTTATCCTTTGAACTAGTAATTCTATTACTAGAATAAAATGGGTGCATTTTTAGGTACTAAAATATGGTATTCAATTCTTGACAATGATAAGCTTGACACATATTTATTACACATGGCTTGAACACTCAAACAAGGTCCTAATTCTCCATCTTCTCAGACTTGCATGCCATCTTATGATTCAAACCTTCCACTCCAATGTTATATACCTATAGGAATCTCACTGTCTATTTCAGACCTAATAAATATCCTATAGACATATCCAAACTCTCATTTTAGTTCATCAATATGTGAAATAATTCTACTATTTAGGATCATATCACCAATATATAATGGCTTGAGTTGGTTGGAAATTAATTGCTCCTAGAAATAATTATTTTATAAAATTAAACCCATCCTTAGGGTTAGATCATAAGCCTAGTGTGTTGGTGGTATGAGGAATTATTCCATTGGATCCATATATAAAAAAAACAAGGTCTAATCCAAAAGGGATTGGGAACTCATTTGATATACATCTATACATTATCACACACATCAAATATGTCATATGCTTCCCAAATTTGCATACCTATCACTAAGATTAGTCACATTCCAAGTCTGAAGCACTCATAATATAATTCAAAGCAAGAATTTTCAAGTACCAAAGCCAATCATTAGATACATACACAAAAAATGAGCACAATTTTTCACCAAGTGGGAGAACTACGTGTGGATTACTTTTCTTCCTTGGTGTATTGGATACATAGGTAACAATCAATAATTAGATGAAGGTGATTGAGGTTAGCTCAACTTATTATAGTTATCCCATGTTTGTATTTTTATAACCATCACAAGTACATCTAGGATTTCAAGCCAAAGGAGGCTAATTTCTATATTTATGTGTGTCATCACGGTTTGAGATTGCAAATATAGAGCAAGAAAATATAATCATAGGTGAACATATAGTCAATGTGTTGTATTTAATTATATATTAGTATTGTCCAGTAGGTTATAATTGACCAATGATATTGAATTGATCCTATGGAATTAACTCAACGTTGATAACATATTAGTTCTAGAATCAAATGAACCATAAGCATGCTTATCCACAATTTTCACATCTAGAATTCAGTCATAGTCAGACAGTCAGCCAAAAAATCTGAGTGTCATGATATCTTTAGTAATTTCCATATTTATTGAATATGCCTTTGTCAAATCATAAGAATCATTCTCAATGTTTTACATTTAAATGTATGCTTGAATGCCATATCTATTAATCTAATTTACATTTCAGAGTTCTATCTTATTTAGGTTAATCTCACCCTTTAATCCATATTAGGATAAAATATAAGGTTATCAAATTTCCAATTTTTTTTTTATAAGAGGTAATACATAATGAAATATCAAAAGAAGAACCAATATTTATATTGAAGGCAAGAGAACACAAGATTCAAGTACATAAATATATCTCAATAAGAGCGTGTATAAAAAAACCTATTTCTTCCACACAAACACAACATCTTAACATTAATGAGAAATATAAATTGTTGAATATTATAAATGAAGATGATGAAGATAATATTATATCATTCCTTTAATCAAGGGTGCCTCCACACATTGATTTGGTTTTTGATGATACTCATTTTCGAGCTTATATAGATTATAATGATTTTTCACAATTTGTTTGACTATGATGGTATTATTGGTTATATTTTTTTAGCAATTAATTATGTTTGAATCTGAACACTCTTTATTTTAATTTCCTTTTTACCTTATGTTTTTCCATATTATGTGCTTCATTCTTTTCCCAAGTCACGATGCCTCTATTTCATTCCAATAAGTTGGGACTTCAAGCTCTTTAATTCTATCTCCCACTTTAATTAATTATGTTTCTTATATTGATGTTCATTATTTTATTTTACCTTTCACTATTCTTCCAAACTCACCCTTTTACCTAATTTCATCATTAGTTTTTGTTTCACTAGTCTATTTCACATTGTATTCATTGTTTTCTTTGCTCACAAACCATGTTTCTTTCCAAGATTTATTTTTCATTTATTTTTAATTTTCATCTTAGTTTCAATAATTCTTATATTCTTTTTAGGTAGCCTTTTCCAATGATTTTTCTATTGTTTATCCCCTTGATTTTGTTTTCTTTTACCCATCCTAAAATCCCATAATTACTTTTAAATGATGACAAAGCATTTTATTTTTAGAAACAATTTGGCACTCCGATGAATTTTGATTGAAGTTGTGGGTAAGAATCCTATTTTATCTTTTGTTATATGTGAATGCATGAATTTTCTTTCTTCCCAATTGGTTGTGCACATTTACTACATGATGTAGATATTTTGATAGTTATTTGCCTTCATCTTGTTAAGAGATGATTATAAAAGTATTTGAATATAACACTATAATAGGGTACACATTTTATGTTCATATCACAAGCTTATAGATAGAGACCTTATTTAATTTATTTTATACATGCGATTGATGAGTTTATAGAGATATTAACATGTTTCATTTTCAAAGGTTAGCAATTCATCATGGATGCTTACCATGTTCTCTAGGGAAACTCTAGGGGAAACATGGGACATTTCCTTAATATCATCTAGGTTCTTACTACATCGATTATTATTTATGTTACTATGCTTTCATTAGATACATTGCTTATGTCTCTAATAAATATTGTACCTATATTTATGCTTTTATATGCATCCAATATGCATATTATGTTCTTACACAAAGTCTAATTTGATATATATCATAATAAAACTATGATTACTAATTTTCTTGTCATGCTACTTCATTCTTGGTGCATTTTCATTTTCCCTAGTGTGTCTTCAATGTATATGCTTGACGTTAGATGCGACTTCACTATATTATGTGATTTTTACATACTTGGTGTGACTCCTATCTCTAAAGTGTTTACTTTATGTTTTGTCATATTTTTGACATGTCTTATGTTCTAGTTGTGCTACTCAAGTGTTTCATGTGTTTTATGGTGCCATTATACATATAATATATTTACAAATTTCCTAGGTTGTCATAATTTATATCATGCATCGCTTTTGGAAAATCTATTATAATCACACTTCACATTGTTATATCTGATGACGATACTATCATATTTATTGGACCTATATGGGACATATTATTTTTGATCTTACATTTCTTAGATCTTGGGCATAATATGAGGCATTTTAATTTTGATCTTACATTATTTATATCATAGGCGCATATGGACCAATTTTTCATAACATAATTATTTCCAAGGCTATATATTTATATGTTATATACCAATGATTTCATAATTTATCTTACACATAGTGTGTTTAACCCTTTTCTTTTGAGAAATGTGTTTCTTAGATTCACCTTAAATACCAAATGAGGGCATATACCATATTCCAAGTACTCTTGTAAAGGGAGACACTCATAGAAATGTTATCTCCTATAAAAAGAGGCTTTTAAACTTCACTCACTCCCATAAAGGGATGTATCCAGGACATGTCACCTATTCCCATGGAGGGATATATTCAAAATATTATTATTATGATTTTTTATAATACTTGAATTTTGTTTAGCTTTTTTTTTTTTTCACAAAAAATTATATTAAGAGTTGTGTTTAAGATTTAAATAAATTTGGAGACACTTGGATTCACATGGGTATTTTACTGATATCTAGTTAAATAAGGTATACTATTCAAACTTTTTCATTTTTCATCAGATTATTATTATTGATCACTCACCCATGCATGTGTGGAAAAATAAAGAATATTATTAATAGTTTATAGGCACATTGAATTATTCACTAGAGCTTCATTCATATAAAATTTTATATTCAAATGCCTTTCTTTCCTCTGATATGTATGCACACATACATCAAAGTGAGTAGAAAAACAAAGACCTAAAAATGACCCTTGATATATTTTTAATCATTAAATTGTATAATTATATCATGCTTGTGTACTTGTTGATTATTAGTCCAAATTAGGTATTATTTTTGTGTTTTATTGATTTCTTATGGACCTAACCTCTCTTAGTGTGTCCCAATTGCCCTTTTCTCTCTCCCTTAATTTATCCCTAATTAGATCGATTTGTTTAGAGTGTCCATATGATTTGGATACTCTTTTAATTGACCCATTTTTACTTAAGTGCTTTCATCCCTTGTTCTTACATTTTTCTCTTTTTGACCATTAGAGATCAATTTAGTGTCAATAGGGTCCTAATTTGAATTCAATTTGTATATAAATCTAAATGCATTCTAGTCATTTAGGCATTTAATATAAATCAAAATAATTCATTTTTACAAGTATTCTAAAGAAGAGAAATCATTTATTGAAGCACTCAAGTTAATATTAGAGATATTGCATGGCACTGATTTGGATGTTTAAATTAGTGTAATTATTGAGTTGCATTTTTTTTTTGATGTTATTACCATTAAGAAGCTTGAAAAATATAAAGTTAGTTTGTCTATTCTCTAGTATAATGCAGGGCCCAAAACATAATTTGTTTTCCTTATGTTTTTTGGATATTGTAAGCCTATTATGAGAAGAAAAAGAATTTTTGTTTTGCACGTGATAAGGGCAAAAGTGAAAGCTTTAGAGTGAGGTTTTGAAGAGTAGAAGTAGGTGAACACAATGGATTTATTTGGAAGTTTGTCTAGAACATCTGTATAGTCTAGTTACTATTTAGAGCATTAGTACAATATATACAACATTATTTATTTGAAACATTTTTTTCTAAATTATATCTATCTTAATTTTAGATGTACATTTCCACTATTAAAACTTAACAACTATCACTGGATCTTATGATATTCAAGATACATCTCTAAATATTAGATACTACCTCATTTTATTTAAATTTTAAAATTAATTAATTATATTTATTATTATTTTATGTATATATATAACATAATTAAATGTTTATGGAATTTTGTGTTGTATTAATTATATATTCATTTATTTTACTAGATAAAAAATAAAAAATAGTTTTTATGGAAGTGTTTAAGTTACCAAAGCCATAGTAAAAAAAAGTTACATGGATATTTCATTAATAGTAAAAATATACTTAATGCATTTAAAGATACAAGAAAAACATTTTTAACTTGCACATTCATGTCTAAAATTTTTAGTATCATAACTAAACAATCTATTCATAAATTTATTTTATTTATTTTTTGTTTTTAAGTGGTTGGTAGATTAGATATTTAAGTTTTAAGGTGCACCATGTAAGAGCAACAATTAATTAATATATCTTTAAAAGTATTTTCATATTTATAAAAATAAAAATTGCTATTATTTTATAAATAAATCCTAAATACAAATTATTTTAAATATTTTCTTAAATTGATTTTATGTTAAATTTATTAAAAAATATTATTTTTTTTCAAAAAACATTCTCAATAATGTTCCATAGAAAATTGCCTTTCTTATATGAGTGAGTGTTTGGTAGTAGTGGCCTTGACTTGGTTTATCCTCTACCTCTCAAATGAACCATTTTTTTCAGTTAAATATGAATCTCAACAAGACAAATAATATTTGTCATTTTCTTGGCCATCTGCATGCTCCTAATCATGTATTTCCCATTTTTTCTTATTTGACCTGAAACAAATTGTAATATACATAACACCATATCATAGTAGTGAGAGTTTTTTGCAAGTCATATGATATTTATAATTATAAATATTATTAGGCATTCATTGAGAAGCAATGGAGTAAGCGTTATATTGCATAGTTTCAAGACAACAATGTTTAATTATGTCACTTTATTTGTATATGGTAATAGTTGGAAATCTTTTCAATTGTTTTTTGATAGTTAATGGAGAACGAGTGTTAGTAGATAGTGGAACAAGACTATCATTGAGTAATACTTTTTATTTAATACTTATTGATAAGGGGCTTCATTATATTTCTAACAATAACAACTTGTTATCCTCTAATAAGCAATCAATAGAATATATTTTTATTTTAATTTTGTTGAAAATGATACACATTATGTGTTGATCGTTATATTTTTATTTTGATTTTGTTGAAAATGATACACATTATGTGTTGAGAGTTTTTTGCAAGTCATATGATATTTATAATTATAAATATTATTAGGCATTCATTGAGAAGCAATGGAGTAAGCGTTATATTGCATAGTTTCAAGACAACAATGTTTAATTATGTCACTTTATTTGTATATGATAATAGTTGGAAATATTTTCAATTGTTTTTTGATAGTTAATGGAGAATGAGTGTTAGTAGATAGTGGAACAAGACTATCATTGAATAATACTTTTTATTTAATACTTATTGATAAGGGGCTTCATTATATTTCGAACAATAACAACTTGTTATCCTCTAATAAGCAATCAATAGAATATATTTTTATTTTAATTTTGTTGAAAATGATACACATTATGTGTTGATGGTTTTTATATTTTACAAACGTCATTGATGCTTAATTATCATCTTCATGATGCATGCACATTCTCAAGTTAATATTATTCATATAATTGATATTAAGTGTATGCCATTTATAAGGCACAATTAAAATTTAAGGCCTATAAAAAAATGAGAGTTTCACTTTAAAAAAATGAGAGATTCACTTAATTCTTGGTAGGGCCATATGTTTATGCATTATATGAAATGCATTTGGGGTTTGTCAACTACATTCAACAATTTATGCTTCACTCATTAATCAAGCATACATACTATCGGTCATGAGGTTGCTTTTGGACTAGTGTATCTATGAAATAAGTCATATAAGATGTTAGACTAAGCATTGAATAGTGTTAAGAATCAATGTGGAAATACCACTCCCATGAAATAAGTCATATAAGATGTTAGACTAAGCATTGAATAGTGTTAAGAATCAATGTGGAAATACCACTCCCATGAAATAAGTCATATAAGATGTTAGACTAAGCATTGAATAGTGTTGAGAATCAATGTGGAAATACCACTCCCAAAACAATATCTCAAATGTTCCTTCAAAATAATATCTCAAGTTAAAATGAATGAATAGAGAACCATATTAAAAGATTAACACAACTTAAATGTTAGATAATCTAAAGTACCAATGTTTGGTACACCTCTAAATTAGTGGGTGATTAAAATGTGGTGTAGTGTTATAACCCACCTGCATATTCTATTTATATACTATTATACTTAGTTTTAACATACGTTTACATTATGTAACACTATTTAAAACTGTTATTTTTATGTTTTTCAAATACTAAATAAAATGTTAAAGCTAGAATTTATTTTTGTATATGAGATATTTGGTCCTAATATTTAATTTTATACCAAATGCTATTCAGTTTTGATTACATATGATTATACATTGTAGGTAATACTAATACCATTTATGTGTACAAGAATAGTTAAAATGAGGTAGGCTAGAGATGGATTTTGACGGTCGAGGGATAATGAATAAATATAGTCTACACAGGTAAAAAATGATAAAATAATGAACCAAAAAACTTGAAGCAGTTTATTATTTTATTATTTTTATTTTGATCATCTTCTTGACTTGTCTGTCATGCTTTTTGCTTGTCTTCACTTGTCGATTTTAATGAATTTACATGATTGCTTTTATTGCTTGTATGCTTCAATTTCAATTATCGTTCAATATTGTTACCAATGCATGCTTATTCCTCTCTTGTATAAGTTTAGGCATGTTGATTCCTTGCTTAAATTATTTGATGTCATGGACTCATGTGTCTTGGCTAAATCTCAAATTATTATTATTATTATTATCTTCTTGGATTATTATTGTTTATTTGCTCAGGGTGCTTGGTATTGTTTTATAACCCCCCTCTCTCACCATTCTTCCCCTCCAAGCTCTTAACAAAGGGACCCTAATGATTTGTCTCTATGTCAAAATTAGTAATAATGTTATTATTGACAAATAAGAATTTACCATGATAAGATCAGGGGACTCATAGGACTTTAACCGAAATAAAATCTAATCTAAACTATCATTACAATTTTTTTGATCTTGGGCAAAATTGGATTTTTACAATAATGATTTGGGTGACTTGGGAGGAGCTTAGCTCGATCCTCAAAGCTGCTTCACTTGCTGGGTCTATGGGTTAGTTGGATAAGGAGAGAGATGGATAGAGGTGTAGAAGGGTTGAGGAGAAGATGGAAATATTAGGGCAGCTTGGAGGAGATTTGGGGCATGATTTCCCTACCAAGGAGAGAGAATTGACCTACTTGGCCATGATTATAAAAAGGGGAGGCATGGTAAGGAAGTAGAACACAATTTTTTTTTCTATTTCTCCTCCATTGGTTACTAGAAAATAAGTAAGTCTTGCATCTTTTATTTTATTGCATATAGTTTTGTTCATTTTCAGAATTTGGAAGGCAAGTAATAGAAGAAAAATTACTCGTAGGCTCATAAGGAAGTTGTATGACTTCTTGATGAACCTTGCATTACTCCTTCAATGGTTGCTAAAAATTATGGTTTTAGATTGTAAAGTTTGTAAAATTTATTTGGTTTCAGTCAAATCCTTGCTTTAAAAATCATGACTGGGTCATTTTTTATCATTCTAGTTTATATTTTATTCCCCTTACTAGAAATGGTGACTTGGTTCAAACCCTAGGTAGAATTTTGGTCTTTTGGTTTAGCCATTTTGTGGGTTTTATTAACAGATTGGATTTTTATATTTACAAGTCAATTTTAAGGATTGTTATTCTGGTAAAATTTATGTCCATAAATTTTTGTGGGTATTTTGTTGAATAACTACTATTGGTGATTAGGTTTTTTATAAATCCATATCCTAGCTAGTTTATATGACTATACTTATTACAAAATTGTTTAATTATCATATATAGAAATGAGGAATTATTACAAGTAATTATTGAACTTGTCAAATTTTATAATTTTACTGATATAAAATTGAACCAACTCTTTGATGACCAAACCTAGAAAATTTGTTATGAGGGCACATTGTTGAAAGTGACTAAAATAATTAATTTTGGTCAGCTGGTAATAAATATGTGAGGTGTTTAAAATTGTAATGATGAATATGGGTTTAATTTTTATTTTTACGACTGAATCTTATTTGAACAAAGGTTTTATTATTTTATTCATTTAGTTACTTGAAACATATGACAAAAGAAAATGAGCTCAACTGGATGAGTAGTTGACTTCGAAAATCTTTCAAATGAATACCACGCTGCCAAAGTTATTTATGAATGATTGTATTTTAAATTTCAATGTGAATTTTTTATTATTTTAATTTGTACAAGTTAAATAGTTCATTTTCTTAGTGTGTTTGCCTACATTCTTGAAGTCCTAAATCTGGGCTCCACCTCCCAGCTGATGGTTGGGGTGGTAAGGGCTACCAATTGGGGGGCTCATAGGACAGGTTGAGATGGGATGGCTTGTGTGAGGAAGATAAATGATTTTAATCAGATAATTTATTATTGTATTTTATGACATTAATTCAGTATTAACATAATGATGCAACATGCTTTGCAAACAACTTATTTAATATTCCACTTCGAATCATTTGCTACTGCTATAGGTTAATGTCTCTTTCATTTATTTGTATCATATGAAATTAGTTTCAATCCATTTAAATTTTAGTTACATTGCTTAAATACTCTTAAAAATTTTATTTTCCTTATTAAATCTTTAGTTTGGAAGTGTTACTTTCAGCTGTAGGATTATATCTCTTTCATTAAGTTGTATGGATTTAGTTTCAATAAGTATAAAATGAGTTGTATTGATCTAATACTCTCATATTTATTATTCCATAGATTAATTTTTTTTATTTTAGCTATAGCATTATGTTTATATTCATTGGATCATGTCATAAATTTTAGTGACTATGCACTATGAAAATGTTTAATAGATGTTGAACCTAGATGTGTTTATATGGCTAAGTATAAACGCTCATTTAAACTTACATCATCTCTATTATATGATAACTTGACTCTTAGAGTGATTTAAATAAATATATCTTCTATAGGTTTCAATTAGATGATTGATTCATTAAGCAAGTGAAATCTATACCTTGCTAAAAAGCATCACTATTTTTACTTAATTAGTCATTATTTGGAATTTAATATGGTGCATCTGGTTATAACTTTCATTTACATTGCTGAACTTTAAATGGTTCAGTCTAATTTTTATAAACAACTACCTACAGGGGTACTTGCTATAAAATGACATGCCACTTAAGTATAATTTCTTTAAACAGGTTATTACACTTCTTGTACAAATTATTTCACCATCATACTTGGCATGCATATTTATTTAGGAAGCCAATCCTTAATTTTTTTAACTAATGATATAAACTTGAAAACATCTCTATTTCCTAAGGCAATGAGATGAGTAACAGATTAAAAAGGAGTTATGTTTTAATTCATCCTTATGCTTAAATTATTAACATTTGAAATAAAGGCAATTCAAATTGATAGACATGATAGGCTTCTTACTAAGATTTTTAGGATCTTTATAAGTCAAATTCATTATGTTATATTTTTAAAACTCTATCTAATTTATTTTTAGTCACTAATGAATCTAATTCAAAATAATTACAACACCATTTCTTTTCTTTGGTCACAATGACCAGATTATGTCATTACTATTGAAATTTTTAGTCACTAATGAATCTAAGTCAAAATAATTACAACACCATTTATTTTGTTTGGTCACAATGACCAGATTATGTCATTACTCTCTCAATAGGCAACTTGGTTAAAATGGTTATTTTACTTTATTAGCTATAGAAAGGCCATCTAAAATCCCCATTTGAAATTATGTTAACTTTTGGTAACTACTGTTCTAATTCTAGTTCATACTCTTTCTATTCACAACTAAGGCATATTAAGATTTGAGTACATAGCGTGATACAATGACAAAGAATTGTCTTCATCAAATACACATTTTTGTCAGGGGAGAAAGCCTACAACAATCAATATGCTCTGATACCAACTGTTAGGTGACCCCTTATCCAATGGAAGCACAATTGATTACTTTCTTATAAGCAATTAAACACGAAATTATACCAGAATGATAAAGTAACTAGAAACTTGAGACAACAAAGAATTTGAGAGACAATACACACTCTTGTATTAAATATTACTAGAAGAAAATACAATAAGGAAGATGCCACTTCTTCCTCCACCTCAAAGGCTTGCCACACCTCAAGACCTTCTTCCCTCTCTCTCTTGCTCAACACAACAACTATATAACCTAAGTTATTATCCCTCCTTGAATGCTTCAGCTGATCTCCTTGACCTTACACCTGTAGATCTCCTTGACCTTGCTTGCTTCAATGCTTTTACTTGCCTTCTTGATAATTACAATACATTCCTTATGGGTCTTTAAATAGGATCCCATACTTACAAAAATAGAACTCTAGTTACAATAATTAGACACGCAGCTCGTGACTATAATTAGTCATTTGACATGTAAACACTCGCTTCACTTAACTGACTATTCGTCAACAGTAGTTCTAGAAATACACAGGCGACCGATGCCGGTCCTTGCTTGTCTGGTGCTACCGACGTCGACCGACTATCTGCCGTCGCCGGTCTCTTTCTCCACTGCATATGACCGATGTCAGTCATGCTGTCAACGTCGGTGCCTCTGGTTCTTTAGCATCCTCTTCTTGTGTCTGCAAACAGTTGAAGCTTTTAGCTCCACACCTTAAAAATCTCCCACTTGGAGATAAATAGCTACAACTTGTACCTGTACCTGTACACCATCTATTTTGTTCCTTAGGCTCTGTATCCCTCTTCAATGTCACTCTTGAAGACCAACCACCACGCAAACCTGTGATGCAATACTTGTCTCTTATGCCACAAGAATTTTGCTGCTCCCAAATTCTCCATGACATACTTCTGAACCAACTCTACCCTTAGCTCAGAAAACTCCCTGTATATGAAACCCTGCAACAAGTAACACAATACAGTAATATGATAATGTAGCTAATATTATCCAACCTGGTAAAGATAAAATACAATGGTCAAACCTCCATTGTTCTGCAGCCTACTCAAGACCATATACCATAGCCTTCTGTCTCATGTGTCCATCCATTCTCTTCTATAAAATGGAAATCCATCCCTCTATCCAGTACTTCCTTCCAGCTGACAACACTACCAATAAATCCTTGTTTGGTTCTCCAAGGACTCACACTCCTCATCCATGCCAAGCTCCCACTGTTTCTGGATTCTACCTGCATTGCTTCTTCCATCTTCCTAGTTCATGACTATCAGTAAGCAATATAAAGAAGGTGAACAATGAATATGAGGTTCACATACCTTTCCTGACCTCCACATGGGTGTTTGAGACTTATTGATTCACCCAACATCCGTTCCAGTGACCGATCTCGGCCATCTCTCAGTCTGCTCCCGACCGATGTCAGTTCCCTGCATTGACCCTAACTGCTGACGTCATTTCCCTGGCCGACGCTGGCGTCATCCTGCTGACGTCGATCCTTATGACCGATGTCGGACTTCTCCTGACCGACCTACTGACCCTGCTAGTCTGCACATGACCGATGTCGGTATCTGGATGACCGACGTCGGTCTCAAGCGACCGACATCAGTGTCTGTGTGTTCCTGTAAGTGATGAAATTTTCATCCGCGAGCTCTTCTTGGATCAAACCTCTATCCATGCTGCTCTGCTCAAATTTATTCAGCCCCTGTGACTGATCTCTGTCCTTCATCTCCTCCATAAACACCAAGGCTTCTTTGTTCCTGTCAAAAGCATCAAATTTCCTCTTTCTGCAATGAACTCTATCTATGCTTTCCAAATTTGAACACATACCTTTTGAATCAAGAACTTCCATTCCCTTCCTATTCATGTGACCAAGCCTATTAGGCCACATCTTCAAATCTACACCAGAAGTAGAATCAGTAATACAAGTAGATAGATAAAGAGTGTCTACTTTCTTACCTCTTGCTAGAACAAGTGCTCCCTTGGTAACCTTCCAAGAATCTGCTGTGAGGGTTATTGTGCATCCCTCATCTCCCAACCTTCCTACAGAAATCAGACTCTGCTTCAGAATTGAAACATGCATGACCTCTTTCAACACTCATGTGTTGTCAATTTGCAATCTCAGCTGCACTTTTCCTTTGCCAACTATCTGACAAGGCGTACCATCCCCTAAATAGATCACTCCAAAGTCTCCCTGTTCATACTCATAGAACAAATCTCTGTTTGGGGATGCATGAAAAGATGAACCAGAATCTAAAATCCATGATCCTACCTGACTATCCGAAGAAAGTATGAGAGCATCCTGCATCACAATATTTGCATTCTTTGCTTCTTCCATACCTGCATGTTGATTCTCTTTATCTCTCAACCAACACTCCTTCTTTGTATGTCCTTTCTTTCCACAAAACCAGTAGGTAATACCTTTGGACTCGGATCTCCTTCCCGACCTTGATTTCCCTTGTTCAACCTTCTCCCTTTGCCTTCCCCTGCTTTTTGCACTTAGAGCATTCCCTGATGATTCACCTGTGCTTCTCCTGCGTATTTCTTCATTCAAGATCACACTCACAACATCATCAAATTTTAAGATTTTAGAAGCAGATGTAGAATTACTTATTGTCATAACCAAACCGTCCCAACTTTCAGGCAAAGAACATAAAATCAAGAGAGCCTTTACCTCATCATCAAAAACAATATTGACTGAAGCTAGTTGGTTTACCAAACCATGAAAATCACTGAGATGAGTATGTACCGATCCACCTTCCTGCATTTGCAAAGTAAATAGCTGCTTCATAAGATATACCTTATTAGAAGCCGAGGGCTTTTCGTATAAATTCACCAAGGACTTTATCAACTCTTTCGTTGTCTTACACTGTGATAAGCTGGAAATCACAGATGATGCAAGGCTCAACCTTATGGAACCGAGAGCCTTTCGATCAAGAACGTTCCATTCTTCATCCTTCATATCTGTGGGCTTGCATGCAACCCCACCCAACGGTAAGTACAAATCCTTCTGATAGAGATAGTCCTCAATTTGCATCCTCCAATGTTGATAATTCTTGCCGTTAAACTTCTCCATTCGTAGCCTACTTTCTTCTACCATTGATGAACTCCCACTCAATCAGAAAACCCTGTGAATGACTTGTAATCAAAAAACAATACCCTGCTTCCTGCAAATCGTAGCTATGATACCACTTGTCAGGAGAGAAAGCCTACAACAATCAATATGCTCTGATACCAACTGTTAGGTGACCCCTTATCCAACGAAAGCACAATTGATTACTTTCTTATAAGCAATTAAACACAGAATTATACCAGAATGATAAAGTAACTAAAAACTTGAGACAACAAAGAATTTGAGAGACAATACACACTAGAGAAAAAATAAATCTCTAGAAGACTATTTATGAGATGGTCTAGTGAGAGCATGATGCCACTATGAGTTAAAAATAGCCTATCTGCTTACAGACAACATTATCTTGACAAGAATTATAAATTAATTACTTAAAATGATAATTTATTTTCTAAAGTGAAGGTATGAGGTATGATGACCCCATAACTATAGATCATGGTAAAATGATCTAAGAATTAGGGGTGTACCATTTAGATATTTCACATGTATCAAGTACATGAATATTCAATTACATCTTAAAATTGCATAGGCTTAGTCTAAATTCTAAGAATTTTTCAAATCAGTACCATTACTTGAATTAGATAGTTCAAATTTAAGAACTTAACTTAGAGTAAATACTTGTTTGAATAATATTGATAACCTAAGTGATTAACTTAGGCATACTAAGTTTGAGGAAGAGAGA
The DNA here is from genome assembly GCA_037957365.1 of Torreya grandis. NCBI lineage: Eukaryota > Viridiplantae > Streptophyta > Pinopsida > Cupressales > Taxaceae > Torreya > Torreya grandis. Next base: position 4,648,976 of record JARHVA010000603.1, read on the forward strand.
ATTGACTACCCTAGCCTATACCAAGTTTTCATAGATGTTAAACACTTAGGTAGGATAAGGACACCTAGGTGGTCCTATTGGGAAGGTGTCAGATATCATGCAGTTATAGATATATTAATATAGATCAAATATTGATATACCTAAAATTGCATGAGAATATACCTAAGATAATAATATTCCCTAAAGAATCTCCTAGGGGTAATTACCCTAACTAAGGGTTTCATGCATGTAAACATAGTAATAGGTTATGTAAAAACCAAGTTTTAGATCATAAATATTTTTATCTTCCATTGTGAACTCTAAAAGAAAGAACACTCAATTTTTTTAGGGTTGTTTCATCTGGTATTAGAGCCTGCACTAATTTGTTGATTCTAAATATATTAAAACTTAGAAGAATTTATTTCTAAAATCTACCTAAGAAATTAATTAGTGGTTTCTCAGTAAAATGGTTAAGACTAGAACTAACAACAATCAAGTCAATAATGACCAAGGAATTAATAGACCAATCTTAAGAGGTCAAGGATAAGGTAGAGGTAGAAGCTAAGGTAGGGGCCATACTACCAAAAACATGAATTGAATTATGAATGAGCTTATTCCCCATAATGATAATAACAAAACACCAAATGATAATGTGTCTAAGAATAACCTAATTGATAAGTAAGATGAGATCCTTCATGGGATCTTATCTACTCTGAATGATATTCAAGGCAAAATTGAAAATAAAGATTGGAGGATAAGTAATCTTGAGGGTGCTCCTCATAAAGAAGTCTCTCAATTGGGAGCTAGACAAATGAGGGAGTAAACACTTCAGAAAGTGCCTATAATGATGGAATAACCCATCATTAGAGAACTTAAAAATCTTCCCCCACCTACCATCTCAAGTGAGGAATTAGGAGATGTAATCGATGCATGGCTCATCAATCTACAAAAATAATTTAACTTGCATGACATGCCATCCAATGTGAAGGTAAGGGTTGTTGTTTATTAGTTAAATGGTTCTAATTCCCCATGGTGGAACAATCTCTGTGCCTTGGAGGGATATCAACCTATGACCCTCACTTGGCTAATTTTTAAGAACTATTTCAGGAAAAAGTACTTAAGTGAAAACTTTAAAGAACAAAAATAATAGATTTTTAGCTGCTCAAGCAAGAACATATGTATATCCTTGAATATGAAAATAATTTTTTGAATCTGATACATCATGTAGACTACATGCATGATTAAGAGATAAAGATCACCAAGTTTAAGTTAGGATTGAAAGAAATATTGATGTATATCATCAATATGACTAATCCTAAGGCATTGAAATTACTATAGAGTTTGTCCACAGGGTATAAGAGAAAGAAAAGTCTCAATAAAATGTGAGACAAAGCTTCAAATTGAATTTGTAACAGTCAAAGGCTAATAACCTACTTCAAACATCAATTTAAAAAAAAAATTAAATCATAATCATAAATTCTAAGGGAATAACATGAATTTTAATTGATTCTAAGGTCAAAATAAGAATTTTAAAACCCAAAACAACTCTAAAATTAGGACTTTCAAGAAGGACCAGCACCAAAACAAATAACATGGACCATCCACATGAGCAAAAAATGTTCCTTTTAACTCCACAAAGGATAATGGTATGCTGAGAATGTGGTGATAAGCACTACCACAAGGACTACCTAAAGCTAAAATTAGGACAACCAACATACCATAGAGTATATACTGTAGTAGATAATCAAAAAGTTGATTTTCAGGCTACTCTGACTGAGATTAGTAGGAATCTTGATATAAATTTTGTAGTTATTTTAATTGATTTAGGTGCTATAGATAGATTTATTTCACCTTATTTAGTGAATAAATATAATTAAAAATCTAATCCATTGAGAGAAGGTTGGAAAGTTGAGTTTGATACTGACAAGAGGGTACCTATCCAATAATACTTGGAGAAAACCAAAATTGATATGGGCATTTTCAAGATAAAATTAAATCTATTTTTAACACCCTTAGGGTCTTATGATATTATATTAGGCATGAATTGGTTATAGAAACACCATGCAACCCTTGATTGTTCTAAAAAAAGGATGTAATGCACTAATGAGAATGGAAAACTTGTTGAAATCCAAGGTCTTGAAGGGCAAAAAATATAGAAAATATTTTTAACCTTGCAATTAAAAAAGGTTATCTAAAAAGGATGTAAGCTCTATGTCATCTAATTGTAAGAAATTCTCAAGAAGGAAGAACCATCTTGTGCTAATTTTCTTATCTTATGATAATTTGTGAATGTTTTTCTTGAAAAATTATTCAGTTTGCCACCAAAATAGGAATTTGAATTCTCAATTAAGATTATATTAGGGGCTACCCCTGTATTTAAAGCTCCTTACTAAATGAATGTGGCAAATTTGAAAGAATTGAAAGTATAGTTACAATAAATTTTAGAAAATAGAAGCATTCGACCAAGCACATCATGTTAGGGTGCTCCGATGGTCTTTGTAAGAAATAAGGATGGAAATTTAAGGTTATGCAATGATTATCATATGTTTAATAAAGTGACAATTAAAAATTATTACCCACTACCCCAGATCGATGATTTATTTGATCAGATGAAGGATGTAGTAGTCTTTTTAAAAATTGATGTGAGATCCAGTTACCATTAGTTAAGGATCAAAGAGGAAAATATTTTTAAAACTACCTTCCAAACTCAATATGACCACTACAATTTCACCATTCTACCATTTGACATTACTAATGCACCTGTGACATTCATAAATCTAATGAGTAAAGTTTTCAAGGACTTCTTGGATAAGTTTGTACTAGTGTTCTTGGCTGACATCCTCATTTAATAGAAGAATGAAGTTGAACATGATCAATATTTAACACTAATTTTTCAAAGATTGAGGCATCGTAAGTTGTTTGGTAAGTTGTCTAAATGCACCTTCTACCAATCATAAATACATTACTTGGGACATGTGATTTCCAAAAAAGGCATAATAGTGGATCTAGAAAAAATTCAAGCCATTCAAGAGTGGCTTAATCCATCTAACATACATGAAGTATGCAATTTCATGGGCTTGGATAGTTACTATCAGATATTTATAGATAATTTCTCTTGCCTAGCCAACCACATTACATCCTTGCAGTGCAAGGAAAAATAATTTATATGGAAAATAATTTATATGGACACCTTAGTGTGAAGAGGATTTTATAAGGATCAAGGAGCTATTAATAAAAACTCCTATTCTAATCATATTTGATCCAAATAGTCATTTTAAAGTATTGGTTGATGCCTCTAAAGAAGGTTCTAATAGCATATTGACCCAAGAGGGTAAAGTGGTGGCTTATAAATCTTGTAAACTTAAGGAAGCTAAAAATAACTATCCCACACATGATTTGAAACTTGTTGCCATAGTGCATGCATTAAAATAGTGGAAGAAATTTTTAATAGGCAGACATATTAAAGTGAAATCTGATTACTCCAGCCTAGAACATCTTTTATCGTAAGTTGACTTGAATGTCTGCTAGCATAGATCACTATAATTTATCAACAATTTTGACATGAACATCACCTATATGAAAGGCAAAAAAAATTACATGGCTAATACACTCAGTAGGCGTACATACCTTGATGCCTTGTCTATTTTACAATAAAATTTTAGGAATGATGTCTTATAATAACTTGTTGATAATTACTACCAAGAAGTAAGTGCAAGATTGGATGAGGAACCTTTGGCAAAAATATTTATTAATTTATATGTTAAATTAGATGGCCTTGTAAGGCATAAAAATATAAGTTTTTTACCTAAATTAGGTGGAATTCAAAATATGATACTATAGAAAGCAAACAAAACAACCCATTTCACCCATCCAAGGGTCACTAAGATGATTCATGAGCTGAAAAGGCTCTATTTTTGACTTGGTCTAAAGAAAGATATTACTGACTTTGTGGTAAAGTGTCTAGAATGTCAGTGTGTGAAGGATAAACACTATCATCTTGAGGGTATATTGTACCTAAATGACATACCAAGATATAAATGGGCAGTGGTTTATTTTAATTTTATTATAGGGTTGCTTAAATACCATAATTGACATGACACTATATTGATAATAATTGACAAAGCAACTAAAGTTGGTCACTTTATTGTTGAAAAATTAATTGGTGATGCTAATGTTTTTGGTAAATACCTTGTAAAAGAAGTGGTTTAATTATATGGTATGCTAGAAGTCATTATTTATGATAGAGATAAGTTGTTCACATCAAGGTTTTGGTGAACATTGACCACAACCTTTAGCACTTAATTAAATTTTAGTTCCTTATACCACCTAAAAATAAATGAAAAAACTAAAAAAATAAAATAAGTAATCAAAGACATGTTGCACATTTATGTTATAGATCAACAAACTAAGTGGGAGGACTATCTCCACTTAGTTGAGTTTGCCTATAACAACTCTTATCATTTTGCAATTAAAATGGCTCCTTTTAAAGCCCTGTATGGACAAAAATGTATAACTCCACTTGGCTAGGATAGCCTATAAAACTAGGGCATTGTTGGCTTAAAATTGTTGCTGGGATATGATGAACAAATGGACATAATACACTAAATTTTAAGACTGCTTTTAATCATAAAAAGAGTTATGCTGATTTGAAGAGAACGCCGCATGAATTTACTATTGGTAAAAAAGTTTTTCTACATGTAAGACTGCAAAAAAGTTTCATAAAGTTTGGGAAAACCTCAAAGCTATCTCCTTATTTTATTGACCCATTTGATATCTTACTAAAAATCAACCATGTTGCCTACCAGTTGCCTTTACCTCCTTTTCTATCAAGAGTCCATGATGTGTTCCATATTACATTACTAAAAGAATATGTACCTGATCCATATCAGGTGTTGGATTGAAAAAAAATACAAGTTTCAAAAGAAAAAATTATGCAAATAGAACTAATGAATATCATTGGTCATCACAACATTAAGCTAAGAAATCAAGAAATCCAATAGGTTTTGATACGATTGGACCTACTAAGTACTAGAAATGCCACTTAAAGGATACATAGTTATTTAAGCATCACTATACCTAGTTGTTTTGATTTATCATTTAGATGAATCCTCTTTATTTGGAGGAGGATGTTATAACCCACATGCATATTCCATTTATATACTATTTTACTTATTTTCAACATACTAATACACTATGCAACACTATTTAGAACTATTATTTTTATATTTTTTAGATATTGAATAAAATGCTATATCTAGAGTTTATTTTTGTATATGAGATATTTGGTCTTAATATTCATTTTTTTGTGTAATGCTGTTCAACTATGCTTGCATACGATTATATATTACAGGTACTACTGATGTCATTTATGGGTGTGGGAACAAGTGAAATAAGATAAGCTGGAGATGGATTCTAGTGGGATAAAGAAAAAAGGAAACTGACATAGAAAGGGGTAAAATAATGAACCAAAAAACTTGCAATAGTCTACCATTTTATAATTTTTATTTTTATCATCTTCTTGACTTATCCATCATGCTTTCTGCTTGTCTTCACTTCTCAATTTTGATGACTTTGTGGAATTGCTTTTTTTGCTTGTATGCATCAATTTTGATTGTTGTTCAATATTGTTATCAATGTATGCTTATTTAAATCTTATATAAGCTTAGGCACATTGATTCCTTTCTTAACTTATTTGATGTCATGGCTTCACATGTTTTGGATGAATCTAGAATTGTTGTTGTTAGTATTTTTTTCTTATTATATTATTATTGTTTGCTTGCTCAGGCTGCCTTGGCATTGTTTTGTAACACCCTCTCTCACCACTCTCCCCCTCCATGCTCCTAGTAAAGGAACCCTAATGATTCATCTCTAAGTCAAAATTAGTAATAATTTTATTATTGACAAATAAATATTTTTCATAATAAGATTAGGGGACTCGTGAGACTTTAACCCAAATAAAATCTAATCTAAATTATCATTACAATTTTTTTGATCTTGGGCAAAATTAGATTTTAGAATTAATGACTTGGGAGACTTAGGAGGTTCTTAGCTCGACCCCCAAATCTACTTCACTTATTGGGTCGATGGGTTAGTTGGATGAGAAGAGAGAGGGAGGGAGGTGTAGAAGGGATGAAGAGAAGATAGAAACCTTGGGGTAGCCTAAAGGAGATTTGGGGCACAATTTCCCTACCAAGGAGAGAGAATTAACCTACTTGTCCATGACTAGAAAAATGGGAGGCATAGTAAGGAAGTAGAGCACACAAAAATTTCCTTTTCTTCTCCATTGGTTACGAAAAAATAAGTCTTGCATCTTGTATTTTCTTTCAGTGAGTTTTATTCATTTACAAAATTTGGAAGATAAGTAATAATGAAAAAATTACTTGCAGGTTCATAAAGAAGTCATATGACTTTTTCATGAACCTAAAAGGGTTTGTAGAGGAATTTGTTTCAAAAAAATCTCCATTACTTCTTTAATGGATTCTAAAAATTATGGTTTTAGATTCTGGGGTTTGTTATATTTATTTGGATTCAATCAAATCTTTGCTTTAAAAATCATGGTTGGATCATTTTTTATCATTCTAGTTTATATTTTATTCCCCTTGATGGAAATGGCAACCTAATTCAAACCCTAGGCATAATTTTTGTCTTTTGGTTTAGCCATTTCATGGGTTTTATTAACTACCTAGATTTTTGTATTTATAAGTCAATTTTAAGGATTGTTATTCTGGTAAAATTTATGTGCATAAATTTTTGTGGGTATTTTTTTGAATAACTGCTATTGGTGATTGGGGTTTTTGTAAATCTATTTTCTAACTAAATTTATATGATTAGATTTATTACAAAATTATTTAATTAGCATACTTGGAAATTAAGAATTATTTATAGTAATTGTTGAACTTGTCAAATTTTATACTTTGCCTGTTATAAAATTGAACCAACTCTTTAATGACCAAACCTGAAAAATTTATCATGAGGGTGCATTGTTTCAAGTGACTAAAATAACCTTAGTTGGTAATAAATATGTGAGTTGTTTAAAATTGCAGTCATGGATATGGATTTAATTTCTCTTTTTATGATTGCATATCATTTGAACAAGGGTTCTATTATTTTATTCATTTGGTTATCTCAAACATATGATGAAGGAAAATGTGGTCAATTAGATGAGTAGTTGACTTCTAAAATCTTTTAGATGAACACTAGGTTACCAAGGTCAGTTATGAATGATTGTATTTGAAATTTTAATGTGAAATTTTTATTGTTTTAACTAATGCAAGTTAAATGGATCATTCTCTTAGTGTCTTCACCTACTTTTTCATAGTATTGAAATCTGGACTCCATCTCTCAGCTGATGGATAGGGGTGGTAAAGGCCACTGATTGGGAGGCTCATAGGATGGGTCAAGATAGGATGGCTCATGTGAGGAAAATAAATTCTTTTAATTAGTTGGTTTATTACTTTATTTTGTGATATTAATTCATTATTGATATAGTGATGCAACATTATTTATAAATAACTTATTTAATATTATGATTGGAATCATTTACTACTAATGTAGGTGAATATCTATTTCATTAAGTTGTATCATATGAAATTAGTTTCAAGAGATTCAAATTTCAGTTGTATTGCTTAAATGCTCTTACATATTTTATTTGCCTTATTAAATCTTTAGTTTGGAAGTGTTACTTTAAATTTTAGGATTATGTCTCTTTCATTGAGTTTTATGAAATTAGTTTTAATAAGTATAAAATGAGTTTTTTTAATCTAATACTCCCATTAATTTATTATTCCATAGAATATAAAATTTTATTTCAGTTGTATGGTTGAGTATAAAGGCTCATTTAAAATTACATCATCTTTATTATATGATAACTTGACTCTTAGAGTGATTTAAATAAATATATCTTCTATATGTTGTAATTAAATGATTGATTCACTAAGCAAATGAAAGTTGTACCTCGCTAAAAAAACATGACTATTTTTTCTTAATTAATCATTATTTAGAATTTACTATGATGCATCTAGTTATAACTTTCATTTACATCACTACAATTTAAATGGTTCAGTCTAATCTTTATAAATAAATACCTATAGGTGTACTTGCTATAAGATGACATGCCACTTAGTTACAATTTATTTTAACCAATTATTACACTTCTTGTACAAATTATTTCACCATCATACTTGGCATGCATATTTATTTAGGCAACTGATCCTTTGTTTTTATAACTACTTATATAAACTTTAAAGCATCTCTATTGCCTAAGGCAATGAAATGAGTAATGAATTAGAAAGGAGTTATGTTTCATTTCAACCTTATGCTTAAACTATTAACAATTGAAACAAAGGCAATTCAAATTGATAGACATAATAGGCTTATTACTAAGATTTTTAAGATCTTTATAAGTCAAATTCATTATGTTCTATTTTTATAACTCTATCTAATTTATTTTTAGTCAGTAATGAATCTCAGTCAAAATAGTTAAAACCCTATTTCTTTTCTTTGGTCACAATGATCAGATTATGTCATTACTCTCTCAATAGGTAACTTGTTAAAATAGTTGTTTTAATTTATTAGATGTAGAAAGTCCATCTAAAATCATCATTTGAAATTAATTTAACTATTTTTATTACTCTTCCAATTCCAATTCATACTCTTTTTATTCACAACTAAGTCATATTAAGATTTGAGTACATAGCATGATATAGTGATAAATAATTATCTTCATTGAATACACATTTTTAGAAAGCTAATGCATATAGTAAAACATGCTTTAGTTGATTAAATACACTTGTTAGTAGTTTATTTATGACATGGTAATGATTTTTGATTACAATCAACACTAACTTTTCTAAAAGAACATATTTTAGAAGTTAATGTGTTATAGATTGATGAGGATTGTTATTGATTGTTGAATTTTGGCATTGATGTTGTCATTGATGTCAAATGTTCTTGTGAAGGTGCATGGTCAAGTAAGATTTAAGAAATGTGTATGATGAGTTCTTATGCCAAACATAGTGATTGTTGTTTCTATGAGAGAGAATATAATCATGGGGATTGAGGTTGATGTCAAGTAGTTGTTTTGAGATTAGTGTCTAGATGATCAAGGTCAGTTGACTATGTGATATGTTGCTTGGAAAAAAGTTATGAGAGATCAGTGATAGTTGAATAAGGTCATGAGAGAGTTTTACAGTGTGATATGGAAGGCTCTTGCGAAGGTATGATGATAAGTAGGTCTGCAAGAGTGTTGGTGAGAGCAAGGCCAATTTAGTTGGTAGTGAGTCGTGTCAAGAAACTTGGAAGAGTGTTGATATATGAGAGTAATTTTTGAATAATTTCTTATGTCAACTTGAATTACATCATTTAGATCAACATGAGTGAGTATAAGTCAATGTGTCAAGTGCTTAAGAAGCCTAGTCATGGCAATAGTCTTGGATTAAGAGACCTTGTGAGAAGGTATGAGTATAGTAGCATGGTGAGATGAATTCCATAGGCATGAGAGGTTGTAAAAGTTTCATGGCATGTGAGTAAGGTGTTGAGATCAAGGTCAAGGGGTATGAGGGTCAGTTTCAAGTCCTAATGTGGTTTGTAGATCAAGGTCTAAAGAGCAAAGAGAGAGAGCATGGATTAATGAGGTGTCAGGATCAGTTTCCAAAGAAAGTTTGAGTAGGTGAGCATTGAAAAAGGTGATTCAATTTTTTTAAAACTTATTCATTCAGTCTAAGGTCAAAATTTGAAGGATAAGGCATGAAAATGTGTTCTAAGATATCTCAAATGCACAAAATGAAGGGTTCTCTATCCAAAAAGTTTTTTATTATACTAATTAGCTCATCAAACCTATACATGGGAACCTAAGATATTCATAGTAGATGGGGAAGGGTCTTATCTCAAAATTTTAGGTAATAGTTTTTGAATTGGGGGGTTATGCTTTATGAACAATCGTTAAAAGTGGAAACATGTTTAAACCCTCTTAAAACACTAATAAGGACTCAATGTTGAAGATGTTGATAAAAAGTGCCTAGAGTGGATTGGTATGATAATGTAATATATTGGATCTTATAGTGGACTCTACCAGGTACCTCCAAGTGGTATTGATTAGAGAGAGGAGGGAGAAAAGGTTGAGTTACAAACTTATTTTTGATGAAGTTATTGTAGAAGTCAAAAGTTACATTAGACAAAGTTGATAAATTGATCAAAGAAGAAGTTAGAGACTCATGGTTTATGTTCATGAAGGTTTATGGGTAGGTTATGGTCTTTAAGAGTGAAAATTTGGTGATCCAAGTGGGCTAGTTGCTAACAGACCTAATAGAGCAAAATGTGCAAAACCCTGACCACAATGAGCAGATGATGCTTGATGTGTTTTCAAGAAAGAGTGATGGATTGAAGTGCATGATTTTTTTTTTTTGGGACTTGTATATCATGATCATTCTTGGTATAAGTTTTTAAGATCAATTTAAGTGAAAAAAATGTGTTCATAAAATGCCTTGTCTATTCAGGATTGGACTATGAGACTGTAAGTCAAGGAAATGGTCTGTAAGACTAATATTTCACATTAGACCTTGTAATTTTTTCATTTTAGGATGATATGAATATGTCATATGATAATTTTTATGCATCAAGAGTCAATAAAAGTGTCTACATAGGTGGTTCGAGTTTAATTCTTTATGATTATGTTTTTGAGTATTCTGGCAGTTTTGAGTGAGCAAGTTATAGAGTTATTCTTGAGCCACTATTATCTGCATGAATTTATTAAAAGTAGTTGGGAATGTTCATGATGTAATTTAGTATATGTATATATGTTTGATTTATCATGGGAGAGCTGCTAAAGGAGTGATTGCACTTCATTCTTGTAAGACAATTTTTGAGGTATATAGGCCTAATAGGGCTTCAGGGTATGAATAAAGGATGCATATATAACCAATCATGGAAGAGGTCATAATAATTAATTGGAAAATTATTTTAATGGTTTGTGATAGTTGGATAAGTCCATCTAGATCCAATAATATCAAGTCTCAGCGTCAAGAGAGCATACCTAATGAAGTAGGTTTCCATGAGACCTAAAGGGTGAGTAAGACCAATGTTAATCATTGAGTCAGAGTGTTACAAGTGAATTAAGATGAAATAAATGTCATAGAGCTTATATAAACATGTTTTTTATGTTCTGGTTACATGACATGTAGATGATTAAGCATGAAAGAGATCAAATAGTTTTTGAATATACACAGGCCTAATGAGATAGTGAGCTGCAAAGAGTGTTTCATGAAGTAGTTGAATCTATAATGTGTTGTTAAGCTTAGAAAAAGTTAGTTGGAATCTATTCAGAGTTTATTTTAAATAAAATTGGTATCTATATAAGTGTAAGGTGTTGTAAGGGATCATGTTCTACACATTATAAGACAAACCTAATGCAATTAGGTCTCCATGAGTCCTAAAGAGGAGTAAGGCATAATTGAGCTATGACCAACTAATGTGTAATAAAATTATGATTAAAACATGTTAATAATAATTCATAAGATATATTACATGGATGACCTAAGAGGTTAAGGGTGTGTGGTCGACCAAGTGGTGTATGAATAAGAGACTAGTATATACGCAAGGCAATTTAGGCCTATTTGTGTTGTTAGTGAGTTGGAGGTGCAAACGAATGAAATAACACATTTTTGAGTATAAGGAAGTCTTTTAGACTATCATAATATTTTATAAAACCTATCATGAAGATATAATAGTGTTTCTATGTATGAAGATCAAGGTTATATGACCTAATCAGTCTTGAAGAGACCTAATTGGGTGAAGAAGCCTAGAGGTAATTTTGAGAGGGTTAAAGAATGTGAAAAGATAAAGAAGGTGATCATCATATGTTAGGTGAGAAACAAGGTGTTTTTAAGGTTATCAAATCAATCAAGTGGCTAAATTGGTGCCGAGTCATCTAGGGGGTTTAGTGCGTCCTTACAAGTGGATGCTTGCTAAAGCCTAGTCAAGTGGGTGTTTGGCTAGTTGGGGTTGGTGCTCCATGTAGAGTTGGTGCTTCACTAAATCTTGATTTTTATCTTATAATACTATAGTATATTTATAAATATTAGTGGGTTTTATTCCTCTTGAGGGTTTTCCAAATATATGATGTGTTATTTTTTATGGTTGCTTATGCTTGCTATATCTATGTACTTGTATGAATGACTCATGAATGTTGAGTTGAATTGAATGAATGTTTTGAAGACTAATTTTACCCCCTCTCTCAATCATTGTGATTCCAACATAGATTCAAATTTTTAAATAAAGTGACATAATTTAATCTTACAATCGTGACCAAGTGACACGTAAATGAGACTAGAAAAAAATGAATCTCTAGAAGACTATTTATAGGATGGTCTAGTGAGAGCATGATGCCACTATGAGTTAAGAATATCTTATCTGCTTACAAATAATATTGTTTTGTCAATACTTATTAATTAAATAGTTAAAACAATAATTGATTTTATAAAGTGAAGGTATGAGGTACAATGACTTCATAACCATAGATCATGGTATAATGAACTAAAAATTAGGGGTAGTAATAATTAGATCCTTCACATGTATCAAGTACATGAATACAATTATGTATCTTAAAATTACATAGGCGTAGTCCAAATTCTAAAATGTATTCAAACCAGTACCATTATTTGAATTAGGTAGAACAATTTATGAACCTATCTTAGAGTAAATTCCTATTTGAATAATATTGATAACCTAAGTGATTAACTTAGCCAACCCAAGCTCAAAGAAGAGCAAGTTGACTACCCTATCCTATATCAAATTGAATAATTATACAACTAAAGTTTAGGATTGCATATGTAAACATATTGAAAGTATATATTTTGAGAAATTATTGTGCTTTTAAATTTCAAAAGTTGGGTTTGGGCTTACACATAAAATTTGGAAACATTTACTATTAAAATTATATTTTTTTCATGTAAGTAGACAAGTAAAATGATAAGTGCAATGTATACATATATTTTGGGAAATCATTTATTGGAAGTGAGTTGATAATAAAATTATTTATATTTGTATAATTTAATTAATGTGAATATGTAATATGTGTAACTTGGTTGAGTAAATATGATAAAAAAATTAAATCATATTTATGAAAAAAATGTTGGAATATACATAATTTGGTTGAGTAATAATAATAATAAATTTGATATATATTTATGAAAAATATGTTGGAACATACATCAATTTCTCTTATATTAAACTCAAAAAAATTAAAATATTTAAAAATAATTGTAGGTGCAATAACAAATACATAGTAACTTGTGAGCGAAAGTCTAATTTATTTTAGAAATATGACAATCAAAGCTATAAGAGATGTAGGATTTCTATAGTTCAGATTAAATATTAGAGAGAAATTTAGTAAAATGTACATGTGATTTTATAAATGAAGATTTTAGATCATACTTGGTGATACATCTTGAGAAAGAGGATAAATAATTACGAAACATTGATCTATAAAAAAGGTACATAGTTTTATCTAAAATTCTCTCTCTAAATGAGAGTAGTTAGAAAGGATTCAAACTTTAGAATCATGTATAATATATGGCATCTATTCATAATTTATTTTACAAAACTCAATAGAGAGCCCAATGTATAAAATTTATACTCTTATATAAGGAATTCATGTTATTACTGACATTTATTTATTGGTTGATTAACTTTAAAATAGAGACATGGTTATTTCACGAAGTCAATAACTAGTTTAAATTTTAAGAAAATATAAAATTTATTAAACAAAGGTATATAATTTATACAAACTATAAAATAAACACAATAATATTAAAATTAAGGTTTTAAAAATAGAATGAAAAAATAAGAACACTGTAAGATTTAAATAAAATAGATCTACAAATATTAAATGTAAGGTTTAAACAAATAGAATGAAAAAATAAAAACATATAAGTATTTCTCTTCGAAATCTATAACTTAAGTTTATAAAGATGATAAATTTTAAATACTGTAACTTTTATAAGATATCTTTAAAAATACTCACATTATTTATGGTTTTAATGAAAACTTAAAATAAATTACTACCATGATTTTTAATGGTGAAAAGGCCTCCCTGTAATCATCACAAGGGTGGAATAACCCTCCTTTGAGGAGGGAGTGAGACAAGTTGAGCTGAGTTGAAGTGGCAAGTACGAGACACTTTTATTCCATTTTTAAAAGAAATGTAAGTAATTTTACACATAAAATGTGGTTTAGGTTTTAAAAATTTAATTGTTCATTACATGTAAAATGTGTATAAACATGTAAACTATATATTAAATATTAATTTAAAAATAATTATAAACATAAAATTTATAAATATATACATAAAATACATGTGTATATATATATATATATCTTAAATATATATTTGAAAAATGTTGAGAGAGATAAATTTTGAGGATCTTGTCTACGATTTACAATGATTAATAACTTCATCACCTTCTCCATGATTTTCCCACTCATTAGTGACAAATGGCTTTAATATATATGCACTAATGCATCATTGTCAAAAAAATATTACCAAAAAAAGGGGGCTCCAAAATCCACCTTATGCCCAAGATGTCACCATTTTTCTATCATTTTCTATAAGCAAGGAAAAAAAATCCAATATGATGTTCAAATAGATATCAAATTTAACATTGTAACTACCCTATAATAGTCAAATGAACATTAATTTTGAGGGTTAACATTTCCTTTGATGGTCAAATGGATGTTGAATTTAAGGTCAAATATTTCTATTGGTACCAATAACTATTATACTCAACCATCCAACTCCCCTTTGTCGATCAATGTAGTTACAACTTTTACCGTGATTATATATGTAAGTATATATGGAAATTTATATTAATATAATATGAATAAATGAATTTTCACTATTATAGACACATAAATTTGGTCATTGTTACGTGATGCTATTAATTATTGACACATTCCCAACCACATGACTTGTACCCAATTATATTACTCTTATTCATCATTCCTCTAAGTCATTTCTCTATATGCATGATTGACCCTTTGTTTATTTCTATCATTAAACATAACATTTCAATGCCAAAATCTCAAGTTGTTTAAAATAACCATAAGACTATCTCTAGCTCTAAACTCAGGTCCCTAACCTTTTTGGATAAGTTTGCCCTAGGCAGACAGGGCCATAGTGTGCCACTATCCACTTACGTGGGCCACATCATATGCCAAATAATTACTAGTTTATGAATTTGAAGCTACCCTTTTGGGTCTTCCCGCAAGTTTCATAAGGATGAATAAAGAAAATTGTCAAAATATTTTCCTATAAATACATTCTAAAAGTCATTTATTTGGACCACTTTTTATTGACTTTGTATAAACATTTACACTTCTACACATTGATCAAATCTACCCTATTCTTCCCAAATTATGAAATATTCTCAAGGAACAATCATAAGTCAAGATCTATCTAAAGCAAGTCATGATCTATTATTTTCAAGCATCAAATAAATCTTCTAGTTGTATACATACAGTCAAAATAACACATAATGCACATTCAATCTAGGTGGAAGAACTATGTGGGCTTGATTTCCCTCTTTGGAGTATTGGATATGTAGGTAATGGTCAATCATCAAGGGGGTGATTGAGGTCACCTAAACCCATTACACTCCCATCTTTTTCTTGAAATTTTTAAAGCTATCAAAGTGTCTTACAAGTCTCAAAGAAAAGAGAAGACAAACAATGATTTATACATGGTAAAATCTTAATTATGATATCTTATATTTCTCCTCATTTACGAGGGCAATAGGTGTAGCAATAAGTTTGGATGCAAAGTCAACCCAAACAAGTATGCAATCAAAAAAATTGGTGCATTACACCACTATATGCCTGTTACAATCCTATCCAGAATTAGATTCTTCCTTTGATTCTATTCTATAATTTCTAGATTCTTACTTTATATGTCTTTTCCTACCTATTGTCTATGACAGTCAACTGTAACAAGTTCATGGTAAATAGATTGGAGTGCACTATATCACTATCCACCAGACCTATCCAAATTCAATTTGTATTCCTTATATTAATACTAAGCCTGCACAATCATCTCTTCTTTTTATTTTCATAGTAAAATACTTAGAATAGTCAATAAAGATCAGTATGCAAGTTAAGTATATTCCTCAGTATTTTCTCAAAATAGTGATTTTATATATTAAACACTTTGTTTATATAAGAATAGTTAATCATTTTTATATCTTAAGCATTAAGAAATTTATAATTTTACATCTATATACATAATAACAATTCTTAATCATAATTATCATTTTTATAAAAAATAGGGTAAAATATATTAGTGAACTCAAACCTTTGTTTTCAAACCTATACTTTTTAATTTCATTTTTATTTATTTGTTTTTCCTTGAAACCATGTTTCAACAATTTTAAAGCTAATAAGAGTTATAGTTATGCGAAAAGTGGATTCCATTTTTTCTGTATTGTGGTGTGAGAGGTACTACCCTAATATTTAATCTATTAAATAACACTATAGATAGATTTTAGTTTACTGTACCTCACAGTTTATCAAGAATGTCTAGGGTTTGTTTTTCATCCATAGGAAGCCTTCAACATTTGTTCTTATAATGTATCAGTAATATGTTAGTCCTATGAAGTTACTCTCAATGTACTCCATGAGACGAGATAATGTGACTACGATAATGATGGAATCTTCTGTATTTAATGCCTTTGTAACTTCGTATTTAAGGATTTCATAACCGTATTCAATATATATGACTAGGATAAGTATATATAAGATTATACAAAGTAAACACACCCTTTCATGGTTGCATGATCCGAGAAAAAATTCAAGTGATAATTCGGATGACGGTTCTACCCCAATTGATGATAAAATTTCTAGGAGCCATAACTTTTGCACCGTAGCTCCAATTGACTCCCCGTTTGAATCGTTGAAAAGATAATAATGAGGAGAACATGGTGAGATGGCACATAAATATGGTTAGTGGTTTTTGACCCCTAAAAATTCAATGAAAGTGCCCCAAATTTTAATTTTATTAGTGTAATCTAAAAATAGTAAGTTTTTAAAAATAGTAATTCCTCAAATTATGTATTGTTTTAAATCATGGAAGTTGAACCAATTAATATCCCTCAATATTTGTGATCTTCCACATCCTCCTCCTACTTTCAAAATATGTATAAATGAAGATGTAACTTGAAATGGAAATCATACATCTCTTCCCAGAGATAAACATATAGTTGTATTGAAATCTTGAGTAATAAAACATCTCTTCTCAGATAATTCATTGTTACTATGTTATTTTTGTGTTCTTTAAATATATATCAATCAAAACTTTTAAGTTTTGGATTAGTGGTATCAAAGCAAATTATGAAATGAGAGGCACCAAAAGTGGGCCACATATCTGCAATAATTCCATTTGATAATCAAACACAAAAAGGGGAGCTAAAATATGACCATAAATTGTCTGAGCTACCCACCAATTACTGCACTCACAATAGTTCTTGACCTATGTGGATATGAGACAACCACTTGGGGTGCTTTGTATTAAGCAAATCTTGCCTTTGCTGATACATATTAGTTACTTCAAGAAGGTAAACATGTTTCTAATTTCTATTTATAAGATAATGTCCTCTATCATATGGGGCACATCTATGTTCCAATTATAGATCAATAGAAGATGATATGGGAAGCACATTTTAGAAGGATAACTCGACACTTTGGTATAGAAAAGACATTGTCAAATTTTTAAAAACACTTATAGTAGCTCCATATGTGAAAGGATGTGGAAAGGTACCTCAGATCTTGCACCCCATGTGTGATAGCCAATCTAAAAAATAAGAAGCAAGGATTATACATGCCATTGACAGAACCAACCATGCCTTGGGAATCTATCTCAATGGATTTTCTCTCAGGTTTTCCCACTTCAAAACATGGCAAGGACTGTATTTTTATTGTAGTTGATCATTTTTCAAAAATGGCTATCATGATTACTTGTAAGAAAAATATATTTTCTAAAAAAATTGCTCAACTATATTTTAGTCATGTATGGCTCCATTGTAATCTCCCCAAGTCCATTATCTCAGATTGAGATAGTAGGTTCTTGAGCATATTTTGATCCACTCTATGGAAGATGATGGATAACAACTTGATGAAGTCCACAACCTTCCATCCATAGATTGATGGTCAGATAGAAGTGGTGAACCACTTGATTGTTCACATGATTCAGATGTATCACTCCAAATATCCACACACATGGGATGAGGATCTTCTTTTCATACAATATGGATATAATTAGGCCCTGCATAGCTCAACCAAGCATAGTCCATTCCAAGTATGCTTTGAGTTGAAACCCATGGCACTGATTGATATATCTATTCCATTCTCCACCATGAAAAACACACCTCATGGGAGATCTGAGGTAGCAAAAATAATAAAAATCATTGAACAAATGCAACACATTCAACAACAAGTTCATGACATCTTGGAGAAGATGAATCAAAAGTATAAGCAATGCCATAACAAACATAAGATTGCACACCATTTTATTGTGGATGACAAGGTTTGGTTTTAGCTTCAAAAGGAATGACTTGCAGGCCCACACAGAAAAATTTAGCCTCTATGATATGGTCCCTACACCATCACCAAAAAATTTGGAGAAAATAATTTTGAGTTGAACCTACTAACATACCTTGGTTTGCATCCAATATTCAATGTGGAGCTCCTCAAATCATATCATCCACCTCTATTGGACACTTCAGTCATAGTAGAATAACTAGACATGGATGAGCTTGATCCATAGAGTTTTACTCCTGTGGAGGAGGATTATATTGTGGACACCTGAATGAAGATAGCAAGATGATGATCTATTCCACTTTATCAGGTGGTCAAAAGGGGCCAACTTAGCCACCAAGGTGAGTGGCTCATAGAGAATTAAATTAAGACACAACTTCCACACCTAATGAAGAATATTGATGCAATGGGGACCATTAATTATCAAGGAGGGAGAATGATATGGGCAATAATTTAGATGATAATTTGGGTGATGATTCTATCCTAATTGATGATGGAACTTTTGGGAGCCATAACTTTTGCATTGTAGTTCAAATTGACTCCCCAATTGAACTATTGGAAAGATAAGAATGAGTATAATGTGGTGAGATGGAATTAGATTCACTTGGTGGTTTTTGACCCCTAAAACCCCAATGGAAGTGCCCCAAATTTTAATTTTAGTAGTGTAGTTTTAAAATAGTAAGTTTCTAAAAATAGTAATTCCTCAAATTTTGTATTATTTTAAATCATGGAAGTCAAACCAATTAATCTCCCTCGATATTGGTGACCTTCCACATCCTCCTCCTACCTTAGAAATGTGTATAAATGAAGATGTAACTGAAAATGGAAATCAGAGATCTCTTCTCAGAGATAAGCATATAATTGTATTGCAATCTTGAGTAATAAAACATCTCTTCTCAGATAATTCATTATTAATGTGTTATTTTCATGTTCTTGAAATATCTGTCAATCAAAACTTTTGAGTTTTGATTCATTGCATCCATTTTAATTTAACTTTGGTACTTTTGTATGTCACCTAATAATGTGAAGACCTCACTAGGTTAACCAACAATTACACTAATTTTTTTAATCACATAGATTACTTATAAAATAATCTATAAATATTTATAAAATTTATTTTTTGACTACTAAATGTATCTAAGAAAATAATTTTAATAATATATTAACCCACTAGCTAAAAATTGATCCATCTAGTTTTTAAATAATCTAATCAGATTTCAAGCTGAGTAACTTTTAATCAAAGTATACTAAAAAAATCACGTATAAAAAATACTAATATAATGCATATTTTAAACACAAATAAGTTTACAACCACTGCTATTAGAATTTCAAAATAGTTTACAAATTACACAGCCACTACTGTGCTAAATATCTATCAAATAATAATGTATAATATAATACAAAGTCAAATATAGAATGCAATGTGTATAAAAGTACAAATGAGCTTCTAAAATTTTTTCATGATCTATAAACGTACCCTGAGTATAATCTAAAAGGTTGAATCAACTGACAGAGGGAGAGCATCATCTAAATGCTTTACCTCCTAAAACAAACCAACGGTCTTCCACTCACCTCCCCACTAGGAGGGGCCCTACCCTTCACGAAGGGGAAACTAAGAACAATGAAGATACTAAGAAATCAAATGGAATCCATGCATGTACTATCAATATTAAATGAAACAATCAAATAAACCATAAAATCTAATCCTCTATCTAAATGATACTAATACATATAAACTAGAATTACAGTGGAGAGACAATGTATCATTTATAACATTATTTTGGCCAAAGTTTTCATTATAGAAATTAGATCTAAAAATCTAATCAATTCCACTCACATAAAACTATTTATTATTGAATTATGACTATCTTATGATATCAAGGGATAAGTATATGAGTACCTATGGGTATACTCATATAACTATATTTGATTATCTAAAATATAGTCTAAAAATATCATACAAAGATTCAAAATAATACATATTTCAGAATACACTTAGTCCAACTGAAAAATAATTATAATCAATTATAAATATAGAATACCATTGATTTCATTCACTTAACCATTAAGTGACAACATAGGCTATTAAAATGATCTTTATTCAACCAATTATGCAAAAGAGACTAGAATAAGAGTCAAGTCATTCTAATTCCCTTTTCAAACACAATTCAGATTCATAAACATACATAACTGATAATAACACAACCAATATGATAACCTATACATCTCATAGTAACTCATCACACGGTTAAATTCATAAGTCTCCTTTATACATCTCATAATGTTAGGGCCTTTATATTAAGATATTATTTCAATGAAGTTATAGATTGGTTATTTCTTTCATACAAGTTGCATCCCAAATTTTCACTTACAAACAAAGCTATTACAAATATTGTAAAATTTGAGAATATGCATAATGTATACCTTAGTTTACTCTTTTATATTCAATTAATGACATACAAACCAAGAACAATCACCCTAATCTCTCTCTCTATACACACATAAACAAAAAATCTATAGAGAAAACATTCTCTTATTTAAATGTTTTACTCAAAATCTATGTTATCACCTTTAGCTATGTAAGCATCTAGGTCCATCAATTATAAGCTTGTATAATTAAATTAGTTTTTTAGTAGATATCCTATGGCATATGCCATTATTTAAAAAAACCTCAAGCATCTATATTACCTACCATACACTCCCATATTTCATCAGTATTCAAGACAATATTTAGCTTTACAAAAACTCCTTATTTACATCTATAGATACTTTATATTTCAACTATGTACTATCAATACAATCTACTATAGGACCTGCAAGTATATGACCTTAATTTTAAAAACTCATAATTCATTATAAATAGTTAATATAAACTAGGATACACATATGTATACATATTTCTACCTTTTATTATTCCTTAACCCAAACTGTTATATATTATACAACCTTATATACACAGTTGTGTTTTTATGAATATAATCATATTTATGCATTTACATACATGTATATTCAAAAATATCATAAAACTATCATTGCTTCATGCAAATCGACCCAAAGTCTAGGTTGTAAATCAACTAAAAAAATAATTATAGGTCATACATAAAATTCAAATTTCCTTATTAACACTTACAACTGTAATGTATCACTATGAAGGGAGATAATAAGTACAATATTTCAAGTCTCAATGCTGATTGATTGTTCATTGGCATTTATGGATGAGTGTAACCAATTATATCCAAACTTAACAGTGTTTTTTACTTAACCACTCAAAAACAATTTTACCCAAAGATTAAATTGGTTATTTATACGTAGATTCTATTACCTAGAAGTTCATAACCATGTCTACCAACATCCACACACTATATATATATATATATATATATATATATATATATATATAAATGAGTATATATATATATATATATATATATATATATATAATTCTCATATTTTCAAAACAATTCCTTAACCCTATAATAGTTTTTTAAATTTCAAGAGGAAGTATTTTAATATCATTCAAGTCAATGCATAGGATAAAATAATATTAAATAAAAGGTTGACTCTGCCCTAGATAATAATCAATAATAAAATTTCAAATCAATGTAGATCAAGACTACATTTATTATGGTTTGACCCTCAACTTTATAGGCCTAAGGATCCTAGGGTTTAAAATAAAGGTTTTGTCAAAGTCAATCATTCCACACATTCAATGAATATGGAAAAAAATATATCAGAAACCCACATTATCTCTTTCTAAATATCACATGACTTGGGTATTTGAAGTTTGCCATTCAATGTCTGGAATGATTGCCTTTCCTTCACTATTGCTGAGGTTTCTCTTTCCTTATTCCCCTTATTTTGTCATGATGATCTCTTTTTTATTCTTGTCTTCATTCTTATTTTGTTTCCCTCATCTATGCATGTCTTACATGACCTCCATTATCTCTTGTTATTCTGTGAACTAATCATCATGCAACTTCCCTTCATCAATGCAACATTCCTTTACTTCTATTAAAATTGTAGTCAAAACTCGATATCCAGGCATGGATGTAATGTCAAACTGATAAACACATTAAATGAGTCAACTCTCAATCATATAAAATATTAAAATGAACCCTAAATTATATTACCTTTTTATTTTTTGGAATTTGATAAATGAAACATAATAATATGAAATCTCAAAACTTTGAAAAAAAAGCTAGATTTTATTCCATTGATATTTGTGATGTATCTATATGCCTAAGTAAGCAAAAATCCCCTAATGTCTAAAGATTTGAATTCATATTTAAATCAACTTGTTGGGGGTGGGTATTTTAAATCTATTAGACCTTTATGCATTATCACCAACACAGGAAAATGTAACCAAATCAAGATAGTCAGGAAATTGAATAAGATAACTGCCATTCAACTTCTGTGAACTAGAAACATAATAAATATTATAAAATTAAGGTTAATATGAGATAAATTAAATAACCTAACATACTCAATAAATTTATTATGTTATATCATTAAAGCATAATGTGTCCACCTAACAAGATGCATAAGCAATCCAACTAGATCAAAACACTCATGTCTTTCCCAGATATAATGTAGTGAAGGTCAACACAACACAATAGAGATTTAACATACATATTCAAATCATGACTCATAATGAAATCAAAGAAAATAAGATTCAATTATTACAAAACAACCAATGCAAATAATATTCATTTTCTTATACAACTATATATGGTGTGTGTGGGTTCAGTGGAAGTCTCTCAACCCCTAAGTGTCAATATATTTACCCCCCTCTCTGATGATACTCTCCATCTATACTACTTGAGAGGGAGGAATAGTTCTACAACCACCTCAATTAAATTAATAGGTAGTTAGTCTAAGGTTATCCAAAAAATCAACATATAAGCATAAATAAAATTTTGAATGCAAATAATCTGCAATAACTCATCATGATCATAAAGCATAATAAAACATATTCAACAACTATCCATCAAGATACCGATCATGAAAACAAATCATATAAATTTCAATTATACACCATGTATATATCTAGTTCATAAATAAATCTCAGAACTTCTAATTAGTAGTATCATAATCCACTATTTAATGCTTAAATATTTTGTAGAGGAAACTGAATGTGATAAATAAGGATACTTTTTATTTTCCTCTAAGTATAGTGCTAGATTAAGTAAAGTTTCTATGACACATGTTAAAATTCTTATAATTTATTCTCCAATGGATGATATAGATACTATTTATCATTATGATGATGTAACCCTTAAAAAATATATGCACATTTAAGATAATGTTAGCAATAAAATTTATAATCGAGATAATGTAACTATGCTTAATAATCCCAATGAAGTTGATCCAAATGAACTTAACAAAGTAGATCCTGAACAAGTCAAAGAATTATATGATTTTTCTCAAGGGTTTCAATATTATCCTAAACAAGTAGATAATATTATCAAGTTACTCCTAGCATCTAAGAATACTTGTCAAGAACATATTACTTCATCCCAAGTGATGCATTTCAAAGTGGTTAATCCTTACACTTCGAATACTCTAGTTACTATTATTTCTATCATTTGTGTATCAACCCAAAAAATTACATATGTTGCAACATTCTTGGGTATGGGGGCATCATTTTGTTTACCATAGATTAACATGCCTATCTCTACAAGATCATGATTTGCACCTCCTATAATTAATACACAAGGTCTATTCCCACCTCGTCTAATGTATCTTATCTTTACAAAATGGTTTTAGCCTTACATGACAAAATATTGCAGTCAAATCAAGGTGTCTCCAAAGGTACTCACACAATGGACTCTCATACTCTACTTCATAATCCTTTGGCACGTGAAATAGCCTCTTACCCACTACTAATAGGATTTTTATCACCTAAGCTACCGATATATGTGGGTAAAGGTGATCCTAAGAAACATTTTCATTCATTCCATGCAACATGTTCAAATTATATTTATAATGATAAATTACTCATTAATATCCTTCTAATAAGTCTCAAAGATTATGCACTTCGATGGTTCTAAGATCTCCCACTTCAATTATTTAGAGCCTTTAACCTATTGGCAAATTAATTTTAACACATTTCTCAATCAACATTGATGAAAATTTATTTTATGCACAATTGATAAACTCAAGTAAGGGTCAAATGAGCAAATCAATGACTATGTTTTATAGTATAAGACTATGCTAGAAAAGATGACAATCTCTCTCTCTCTCTCTCTCTCTCTATATATATATATATATATATATATATAATCAAAGCTTGTTAGAACCACTTCATGAATCAACAATGTTTGAAAAATTGAATTTTTTGATGAGTTATGCCATACATTCAAAGAAAGGAAAGCTAATATTTTAGTATATTGAACAAGTTAAAATATGTACCAAGTTCTCCTTCTACATCCAATGTTGAGGCAATTTACAAGGTTACCACAACCTCCGCATATATTATTACAAAAGTTTATTGATTGCAATCTCATCAATTTATATCCTCTATTTGAACTTGATTTGACCAAACCTCAACCTAAAGGCTATGAAAAAAATTCATACTATGATTACCATAGATGAATTGGACATTATAAAAATAATGTTTAGGCTAAGGCATAAGATACATTACCTCATCCATAATACTACTACTGAGGTAAGCACACCCACATAGTAAGTTAGACCGTAATAGAATGATAATGCAAAGCTAAAAATATTAAAAAATACTTTTTTAAAATTATGGTACAATAGAGAATGTAGATAATTTAGAACTACATCATGAATACAAAACACATCCTCCTCTAAAATAATATGGTAATCTAATCATTGGTACATTTATAGGTACATTAGTAGAATGTCTAGTACTCACATTTGATGATAGTGAAATCAATGATGATGCTTTAGATAGGCATGCACTATTTATTATAACATACATTAACAAGCAACCCATCCATAGTGTCATGATTGACAATGGATCAAGTGAAAATTCATACACATTGACATTAACTTACAGTCTTGGATACATAGATCAAGGTTTACAAGCCTCATCAAATGTAGTCAAATAATTTGATGGGTACACATAAAATTGAATTATGTAATAACATTACCTCTTAAAGTGGTTCTATCAATAGTGGAAACCCTATTTATATCCATGAAAAGCATATGGCTCTTAAACATGTTATTACGATTCTCTTGAATACATAATCCTTACCTAGTACAATTTATAGTGTATAGATGCCTCAAATACATAGATTGTAATCAAGTGGTTAAATTTTAGGGAATTTCATATGAGCACCCTCTAAAATTAGTGGTATCTCCTCATCCTTCACCCCCCTTACCATTTATTTTTGCACCTATTCAAGAGCACCATAAAAATGAAATTAAAGAATCTACTCCAAAGCATAGTACAAATATAATTAATACACCCATTTAAGAGCATATTATAAATTTAGTTATCGCACTTATATATAATCTATATATAGAATCAGTTAGAGTTTAAAAAGGTATACCTTCCAAAACATAAGGCGTCATCTCAAAGGGTTAGTCAAGGTTCAAAGAAATATCCTAAAGTAACCCCTAAGATAATTCCACATATTCCACAACATTAAAATTCAGATAAATAACATACTTCACCATGTCATATACCTTTTCTAATAAATATTATGGAAATATACTCTATAAGAAATGATCATTGTGGTTATGATATGACACTTGATGATTTTTCAAATTGAGATACATTTATATCTAACATTCCTCACCCATGGAACATCAAATTACAACTCTTTGATGGGGAAACACATTATGATCCTTCCATTGATACGATCATAGGTTAATCTCACTTTCAAAATATCAAAAATACAAAAAAATAAAATCAAATATTAAAAAAATACAAAAAACATTCAAAATATTTTTAAAAAGGTGACAATAAGAACCTAAGCATGACATGAGATGCTAGTTATTTTTTTCATATGTTATTTATCACATATGCTGGTAGATAGCATACTTTTTCTACACACACATGAATTTTATGATGTGATGTAGGACATACATTACATATGCATTCTTTGATGATGGAATTACCTTTTAACCACTAGTCATGCCTATGTTGGGGGAATCTAAATATACACATTGAACTACAAAAGGTTATATCTATCTATGACCTCAAATAAAATTTTGAGTTGCATATCTTACAAGTGTATTGCTAAATTGACTCATATTTTACATTGTGTTACCAAATATTCTATTTTATAACAAATATGACATTGATACGTATGGATGCAATAGATTGATTTCACTTATTCTATGCTCCTTTGATGTTGTTTACTCTATTGTATGATAGGATTAACATTGCTTGATGATTATGTGTGGCTCTTGGCACTTGTGCACAAATTTATTGAGCACACATATGAGATTATTTTTCAGTTTAAGTGCTATTTGAACATATCCATTTATTTTGAACCATGGCATTTTGTGTGTGTAATGTTTGCTTATGTGACATTTAAACATGCCCCTTGTATGTAGCCCTTGGCCTTATAGTATGACATTATTGTGTGTTAGCTGAGATTTATTAGGGGTACCATGATCTTCATCATGTACTCCTAGGGCATATTCTACTTCAAAGATATAATATTACATGTTTCATTGATAAATACATCTAGACATGAAACTTGTATGCCTCAATTTTTAATATGTTACATACATGCTTTAAATGAAAATTGAAATACTATGTTAACATGCTATCCAACATGATGAAATTATATTATATGATCATTTCTATGTCACATTAATACAATTGAATTTTTTTTGAGATGAGTGACTTGTAGGTTACATCCCTTATCTTAAAAGAGGCATCAAGGTGGGCATTGTAATAAGAGATTCACACATCCATGAATAATTTTGGGACAAAATATACTATCAAAGATATATAATATAGGTTTCATAAATACACATGTTTTTACAAATTCAAAGTAATTTAATATTAAATCTTATAGTAAAATATAGGTTTCAAATATTCAAAGTGATCAGAAATCAAGCACATTATAGGGGCATATGACATGTATTTTCACTCATTTATCAAAGACTCAACATATAGACTTATACACACTTGAATGCATATGCAAAAATAGTTACAAAATAAAAGCTATAGGTTGAAAATATCATTGAGCATATATATATACATAACATTATATATCATTGGAATATATTCATAAGGTTCATGATACTCATTCATGCTTAAGTTATTCAAAGATGCAAAATTAAAGGTTTCACATTTTCAAAATTTTAATGTTTCAAAGCTTAAAGAGCATAATATGAAAATTCAAAGGAAAAATATTCATTGCAAAGAAAATTATATGAGAAATTTAGTCATGAGGGGGGTATGAATAAAATTCATTCCCTTTAGATCATATATATATGTCTATAACTATGTGATTATAATTTGTCTAGGTGATGTACATTTAAGTCTAGTAACACTTAATGGCTTTAGCATCACTTCTAGTTAATATAATACAGTTCCACATTTTGGGGGTTAGTGCATTAGGTATTACTCCTCATTATTGAGAGTTAGAATAATGCATATTTACAACTCATGGGCTTGATTAGTTATATATAAAATTTGAGACTTGATCACTCTCAACTCTTCAAAAAGTTCTTCAACATAAGCAACTGCATCCTCTAAATGCTTCAGTAAGAGGGAATGGTTCTCCATTATTAGTTATAGGTTATATGAAAATTTGGTTTCACCTATATATAAGTGTACTAATCCCTTGTTCTCTTTTCAAATTTTTATTTTTCAAAGTTAAAGCTTTTTAAAATTTCAAATGAAAAAATGACGATTTCATGAGTTATTGTAGGGTTTGGTAAATTAAAGTGTCTTGCATGACTAAAGTATTTTCTCAAAGAGAAAGTGTGTTGTACACACTCAAGTTTAACTCTTTCTCCTTTAATATAGTAATTTCATTTCTAGAATAAAGGGGGGAAATTTAGACACATAAATTTGGTCATAGATACATGACAATGTTAATTCTTGACACAATCTTAACCACATGACTTGCACCCAATTATGAATCTTATTCACCATTCCTCTAAGACTTTTTTATATATTTAGGATTGACCCTTTATTGTTATCATTACATAAAAAATTTCAATTTGAAATTTTCAAGCTATCTCAAATCACCATCAAACAATATCCAGATTTGAACTCAAGTCTTTGACCTTCTAGATAAGTTTGACCTAGGTAGAGAGGGACCCAATGCACCACTTTTCAATAATGACTAGTTTACAAATTTAAAGTTACCATTTTGGGTCTTCCCACACATTTCATAAGGTTAGATAAAGGAAAATTTCAAAATATTCACCTATAAGTACATGCCAAGAGTCATTCATTCAAACCACTTGATATTAATTTGATACAAACATTTACAATTATTCACATCTATCAAATCTACCATATTCTACCCAAATTGTTTAATATTCATAAGGAGCAGTCATAATCTAAGTAAAAATTTCTTTAAGAAAAGTTCATAGATATCATTGTCAAGTATTAAAGTCATCTTATATCTACATACATATAGTCAAAGGAACACACATTTCACATTCACTCTAGGTGGGAGAAATATATGGGTTTGATTTCCCTCCTTGGATTATTGGATTAATAGGCAATGATCAATCATCAAGGGGGTGATTGAGGTCAGCTTAATTCATTACACTTCCTTTTTTTTCTTGTAATTCTTCAAGCTATCAAATTGCCTTAAGGTTTTAAAAGGAAAGAGAAGACAAATAACAATTTTTGGGTAGTAAAACCCTATGTGAGATATCTTAGATTTTTCCTCATTTAAAGGTGAAATACATGCAATGATAAGTTCAAATGCACAATCAACCCATACAAGTCTATGGACAATGAACTCAAGAACACTATGCTACCATTTTCCTACTACACTCCTACCAAAAAACATTTTTTACCTATACTTTTGTTATGTCATTTACAGATTCCTACTTTATCTATCTTTTTTTGTCTACTATCTGTCATATTCAAATAGGATAAGTCCTTGGTCAACATACTAGAGCATATTATGCCACCATCCACTTACAATAGACCTGTACATATTTTGTTTCTATTCTTGATTCTACTATCAAGCCTACAAGGTCATATCTTCTTCTAATTTTCATAGTCAAACCTTCAAAACAATCAATAAAGATCAATATGCAAGCTAAGTATATCCCTTCTTAGTACTTTATGAAAATAAAAAAATTCTACATTCACCAATTGTCAAAAGTAGAATAGTTAATAATTTATATAACTTTAGCATTATGATATTTCTAGTTTTACACTTATATACATAATAACACTTTTTAATCAAAATTGGTGTTTTGTCAAAAATAAGTTAAATAAACTATATATCAAAATGAATACCTAATTATAATTAATTAAGCCAAATAATATGAAAAATACAAACATAAATCCTAATTAATTATTTTTAAATCTAAAAGTATGGAAAACACACAAGGTTCAGGCTTATATGTTTTTCAAGAGTGATCTAATGTTAGATGTTAATAAGTGATAATGGAATGGCATGCCCAATAGTGATCCAATTTCACCCAAATTTTTTATGATAAATAGGAAAGTCTCATAGGAATGTTTTGTAATCTCATGAGACGTACACCTTATTATAGATGATCTATAACAATATAGGTAGGTTACAAATAATTTGATGACTTTGTTCACTTGGACCTAATATCCAAAAACCTCACTCAAAATTCTTGCTCTTTTGCTCGAATCACCTATAAAATAAAATTATTGTTTTTGCCTTGATTTGGTAGCAGTATCTAAAAACTTAAGTAAAACAAAATATGTTTTGGGACTTACATTAAACCAAAGAATAATATATAGTGATACTTATTAGGTGCCTAGATAGTAATAATATTGAAAATAGAAAACCTAAATAATTGGAGTAGCTCTAATAGGATGAAAATTATTTTATTTTGGTGTGAGTATAAATATAAAGTTGTGTGCTTCAATGAATGTTGGGTTCTTTTAGTTATTTCCAACTTCAGTGCTAAATTTTCTCCCAACAAGCTAACACATTGGCCCTATCATGAGAGAGTTAAGTCTCGCATTCTCACCTGAAGCATGCAATGAAAGACCGTTTCTCGAAGGCTTTGTAACACACTGATGTATGTTTATTCATCCTTAATAATACAACTTTTAAAGGATTATTCAATACCATAAATACACTACTATTATCCTTCTTGTTCTAGATGTAACTACCACTATTACTAGGATCATCACTATTATCTAAAAGTAGTGACAAAAGAAAAATATACCAATAATACAGAGACAAACCATATCCATATTCTAACACTTAGAATATTTCATCACTCATAACATAATTTGGCAAAAACTGATCTTTCATTAGTTGCTTAATGAATTATAGGGAAAAGCTCTATTATCTACTCTCCAAAAATATAATCATCATAAATGATTACAATAGGGGTATTTATACTTATTTATCCTGACCAAGTGTCATAATTATAAATTCCATGAACAAATGGCACACAAACTCTCAATAAACTGAGAGTCATGGCTCTTACAATAAGTTCTTCCTGTAGACTCAGGTCCCTATGCCCCTAGATCCTGGTGCTATGTTATATTCTGACAGCCATGTATTTTATTCCTCATGTGCTGATATAAAACCTATGATCAATGGGGTTGAAGTGTCCCATTTGAATTTTTCTTCTAATTGCTCCCACATTCCTTGTGCTCTGCTTTCCATGCGCTCCCCTAGTATTCCACTTTTGTTCTGAGTCCTTTGTTCTTGGGTCTCTCATGACTTATTCCCTTTTGACTAGGGCCTCTTACATTGGGTCTCCTATGCCATTGTCCTCTCACACCCGATAAGTTCCACACCATGACACTTTTGCACCTGACAACTACACACCGTGGTCCTCCCACACCATGGTCCTTTTGTGTCATGTTGATAGTTACATCAAAATGGACAATGATCTTTCTGCATCATATGCCAAAATGGAACAAAAATTAATCAAAATTTAGGGGCCAATAATGAATACATTAATGATTGCTTGATTTCCTCTAGAATGCTTGCATGTGCTCAATAGATTTGCATGAATAATAAAATAAATCATCTAGATCTCCTTTCATACAAATGAAATAGAATGTTTATGTATTTATATAAAATTTAAGTTAAATTAGGATCCTATTGATAACCAAAACAACATCTAATGGTTTTAAAAAAGAAAAAAAAGGAATAAGGGTACATGGGCAAGGGCCAAAATGATCCACACTAACGAGATGAGGAGTGCCCTAATACTCCATATAATGTAAAAATCATTAGAATGCTCTAGAGACAGAGCATGAGGAGGGGGAAATGTGAAAGAGATATAAGGAGACATATGAAGGGTTCTAGGGAAGGTGTGTGGACCCCTAAAATTTAATAAATGCATCAATACTGCCTAATTTGGCCAATAATCAACACATATGTATAAACATCCTAAAATCATGCAATTTGATAGTTGAGAAATTCTAGGGGAATATTTATAGATGTCTACATTTTCCCCCACTTTAATGCATGTGTGTTTGTACGTACATATCAAATTATAAAAGAAGATAAGGTATGGATACAAATTTTTGTGTGCATGGATCTCTAAAACAAAATCTTATGTACCTGCAAACTTGTAAAAATGTTATTTATTTTTATACACATGTATGGGTGAGTGATTAATAATAATAGTATGTTAAAATATGTAAACTAAAAATAAGACACTTAACTCTAGTGAGAAATGGAATGGATTTAGGCACCCTATCAATTTTGAGCCTCTGTACCCATCTTGCTAAATATGGTAATGTATATACCAAAATTACATGCATTTGAATATGGTGAGTGGGATATATTACCCCATTTGATATTTGGGATGAACCTATAAATTTCACATCTCAAAATAAAGGCTTAAACACACCATTTACAAGATATATTAAAAAATCACTAGCATATAATATATAAATATATAACATGGGAAACATGTATGATATGCATAAATTTCCCCATACGGGTCCATGATATAATAAATTTAAGAGTAAGAATAATATGCCTCATTTGGGCTCAAGATATAATAAGTGTAGGATAATCAATGTAATATATATCAATGCAAGACACGAATATAAGATTTTACTCCAATGGAAGATGATAAGCATCATGGAAACCCAGGAAAATAATGAAACCATTTTGCATGATATGAATCATGGCAATGTAATAGTTACATAAGACATAAAAATCATAGGAGTAATAAAATTTTAGCAAAATATATGTCAAATGCATGACCAAACATAAAAAAATAACTACAGAAATTAGAGTCATGCCAAGCACATATAAGGAACATAAGCAAATATACTCACATCAAACATGTAATAGGAAAATAAAACAAACTAGAGACACAAAAATCACGAGAATATATATGCCCAATATATTACAAGGCACAAATTAGTCACTTTAAACAAGGTATAAAAAGCATAACATGCACACTCTAGGGCACAATAAACACATAAGATGTATATAAAGTACAAATTTCCATATATAATATGTATAAGAAATAAATAATCAGATGAAGAAGTGGAAATCACGTCAAAAACATAAAAAACATCTTGTTGTTGAAGAAACACTAGGCATAAAACCTACTAGGAACTTGAGAACATATCAATAAAATAAGGTACACTCAATAACATAAAATACATATCAAAGACATAAAACACTGTATCAGGTGAAACATAATAGTATGAAAATAATTAATAGAATAATACTTGATTTAGAATAAGAAGATGTCCCATATCTCCCCTAGAGTTTCACTTGAGTGAACATGTGACGTATCTCCATCCTATGGAGCCAAAATCATGAACTTGCAACATTTTGGAAAATAAGCCTTACATCTACCTTAACAATTACATGAATAATATATAAAAAATAAGTGAAGTAAAGCATCTATCTATAATCATATTATATGAGAATGAATTATGTATCCTATCACATTCAAAATGTATTTGATGTATGATAATTTTTTTTACATCAACAATGTACTAACTAAACCATACAACAATGTGTAATTCAAATATGAGAATTTAACCTAGGTAAATAATAAAAACAAACATACTTGTAGCACATGAATGTTATACAATAATTAAAATGCACATAGAGAGGGTTCTAAGAATAATAACTACTTTTTGAAAAATTGTAGACTTTATGTAATTGAAATCAAATGGAAATAACTCGAGGAACAAAGGTGAACAAAACCCCAAAACCATTATACAAACTAAAAACTTTGAAAATTGGAACATGATTAGAATGCTACACTCCTAGTTGTTGTTATAAGATTATGGATAAGATATGATTCTAGTCAATGTAGAATTATTTAGAAAACATTTTAAAATATGATACTATACTCCTAAGATCTTAAAACCTTGCTCAATTTTTTAGAATTCACTATGCATCAATAGGGAATATTTATTCTTTATTGAAACCCTAATCAACTCACATGACCTCTAAAAAACTTAAAAATAAGGTATTCAACTAGGGGGTTTACCTCATTTAGAGCCTCATTATTGAAAAACTTGGAAACCAACACTTAATGCAAATCAATATTTTTTTATGATGCAAGCCTTAATCATTTTTAAAACTACATGAACTATTGGAAATGATGTAATATGAAGACTCCAAATTAAAATTTTCCCTAGTCACTTCAATTTTAATCTTATATGTTTTTTTAACACTCTTGACCTTTTATTGGAACTCCTATCACTCATTATTTCACTTGTCACTTCATTCCTTATGTCCTATATGCACTAATGCACTAATGTATATATGTATATATACTTATAAAATTAAAATTAGAACCCTATTAGCAGTCAAAGCAAAACACAAAGGGAAAGAAAGTAAAAAAAAGAAGCACAAACGCTGAAGATATAGAGGGATTTAAGATCCTAAAAAACACAAACATTGAATGAATGGA
This sequence comes from Torreya grandis, assembly GCA_037957365.1. Taxonomy (NCBI): domain Eukaryota; kingdom Viridiplantae; phylum Streptophyta; class Pinopsida; order Cupressales; family Taxaceae; genus Torreya; species Torreya grandis. Next base: position 4,683,554 of record JARHVA010000603.1, read on the forward strand.
GGAAAGAGACAAAAGTACCCACAAAAATTGTGGGTCATGAGCATGGTATTACGCTATTAGTCAAACCCAAGAAGCATAGAAAAACATAGGGGGAAGAAAGGAAATCAAGAAGATAGAAAATAAGGGAAATGAGAAGCAATGGGGTGAAACTAGATAAAACACATATTATCAAGATCTTAATATGAATTGATAAGTGAATAACACATAAATACCCTAAATCAATAAAATTTGACATCTAAAACTACCATCAAACCAAATTTAATTGTACACATAATGCCCCACATTGATGTGTGGCATCGTAAAACAAACAAGTGTACCTAAGAGGGATTGTATACGATATTGTAGCTTAAACCTATTAGAGTTATACAATAAAATAAAATAAACAATAATGATCTAAATGTCAAAAATAGGAGGGAGTTTACCTTATCCTAAACTCTAGTTCCTGCATCTTGAAAAATAAAGGGAAACCCTATACTCATCAAAATTTTGAATAACTATACTAATTTCCACTTGGAAAAACTATGAAGAAAATATAACAAACATCCAAGATCTTGTGTCTATAAATATGAAAATTCTATACCTACAAACATAAGGAAACGTGAGTCAAATTTTGCATAAATCTATAATCAAGGAACATGTTGAAATTGATTAAAAAATGAAAAATAGGAACATATACACTTGGTTACATGAATGTAGACACTAAATATAAATTATATAGCACCTTAGTCTTATATAATTGGCAAGTAATTCTCATGGATATACCCTTTAGTTCTAATACCTCCCTATTTTTTAAAGGTTTGCATCCACTATATCTTATTCCTATTGCTTATCTCTTGGTCTGACCATATGTTCTTCTGATGGCCTATATGATGATCAAAATTATATTAACCCATTTATTATCATATTTTTCAAGTTTTGGACCTATACTTGTTTTCTATCTTCTTGGACACTTGTGTCCTAGTTAGACACTTACATTGATGCTAATGTCCTATGCTAAACTAAGTGTCCAGTTCCCTAAAGTCATCAAAATTGTAATTGTAATGTGTCCTTATGGTCATCCTTAGTTATTTAATATGATATATTACCAAAAGGGATTGGTATATATACAATATCAATCCTTATTCATTCCTCACCTAGCATAGACCTAACAAATCACAAGACAACCTACCAAAATAATTCAATCAAGCATTCAAGTGAGCAAAGATTCCATATTCTTTCCAATTTCAATACTAGTCATAGAGACAACCCATATATAGGTATTATGTATTGAATGAACATTACATGAGCCATATTTTATATGTCACAAGATAGGTCACTCTATTTACTTATTTATCACATGTTGCATTCTTATTCACACACAAGCCAACATGTAGGGGATAACTACATAATTTTGAAGCCCTCTTCAGAGTATTAGATATATAGGTAACACCCATTAATATAGGAGTCCTTGTGGAAGATCAACACCTTGTATCCACTAACCTATTTTTTCTGTAGTCACTCTAGGGTGAAAAATCTAAGGTTTGATCATTTGACAAAGAGTGACAACCTATGCATGAGATTTGAACACATTAGAGAAAAGGTGATATAAAAATTAAAAGGTTCTAGGTGGTCGCATCTAGATATAATTGATATTATGTACTAGAAAACTATGCCCAAATTAGATAGTAGTATCAATGTAACCGTCTAGATTCGATGAAAGCATCTAAGGCCCCAAAATGCAAAATTATAAAATTTGATGACTGTTTCAAGATCTTGATTTAGTCTACTTCTAGCTTGTTCCATATTATATTTGCATGCACATAGTAAACCAACCAATCACTCTTGTTTCTAATTTATTTTAGTATCAATCAATGACCATACTTACTATTTTTAGCATATCTTATTATTATAAATTAAGGATATTATTTATTTAAGTTTTTAATTAATTAGACTACTATAGATTTGTTTATCATCCTTATGTTTATTCATTTCTATATTCCTAACCCTATATTATATTCTTCCATATCAATTTAAAGTTAAAAGGTTGTATGTTTTATTCATGTTGGGTTCACCAAATGCTTAAACATAAATTGAGATGGGTCAATATAGTGTAGGGTTAATAATATAGAAATGAATAAGCAAAAAGGTGGTAAATAGATCTATTAATTAATTAAAAAATTAGATAAATAATATTCTAAATTTAAATGCTAAGATATGCTAAAAATATTAAGTACAACTATTGATTGATATTATAATAAATTATAAACAAGGGTATTTAGCTAGTTTACTATTTCATGTGTAGATTTGGGTTGAAACAAGTTGGAAATGGACTGGATCTAGATTTTGGATCAATCATCAAATTATATAACTTTGCATTTTAAGGCCTCAAACACTTATGTTAGATATAGACGGTAAGCTACCAGTATGAAATATCAACTAGATCTATGTGCAACCACCTAGAACTTCATAAGTTTTTTCTCACCTTTACTCTAGTGTTTTTAGATCCCATGAATAAGCCGCCACTCTTTGTCAAATGATTAAACCCTAGCATTCTCACCCTTAGAGAGACTTTGAAAAAAATGGGTTAGTGGGTACATGGTGTTGAGCTACCCCAAGGACCCTCTATCAATGGGTACTGCCTACATAAGAAATAATATAAAGAGGACCTTAGACTTATGTAGTTCTCCCCTACGTGTTAGTTTATGTGTGTGTGTTAGTATGCAACATGTGATATATAAGTACATAGAGTGACCAAATATGTAACTTGGAAAATATGACTCATGGAATGCTCTTTTAGTATATTAGACCTATAGATGGGTTGTCTTTATGACTGATATTGAAATATGAAAGAATAAATAAGCTTTGCTCATTTGAATGTTTGATTGAATAATTTTGGCAAGTTGCCTTGTGAGTTTCTAAATCTATGCTAGGTGAATAATGAATGAGGGTTGATATTATATATATACCAATCTCTTTTAGAAATATATCATATTAAATCACTTAGGCCTACCTTTAGGATATGTTTCATTTGTAAATTTGATGACTTTAGGGCATTGGACACTTAATTTGGCACATGACACTAGCATTAATGTATGCGTTCGAATGGGATACATGTTTATAGGAAGCTAGAAAATAGGTATAGGTCTAAAACTTATAAAGGATGATGATAAGTAGGTTTATAAAATTTTGAGTTGTATATAAGGATTGGTTATTAGAATAACATATGGTCAAACTAAGAGAAGCAATAGGCACAAGAGATAACAGGTGTGAGCAATTCAGTAACAAAAAAATATTATAACTAAAGGTTACAACCATGAGAATTAATTACCAAGTATACAAGATTGAGGTGCTATATAATTATTGTATATATTCCCCCATTTAATCTTGTAATGAAATATCTAGTTTAAAGTAAAAGGAATGCATACTTACGTGTGTATAACATATTTTGTCTTTGCATGAGTCCAACTTGAGTGATTTATTAGTGACTAAAATACAATCAATAACATGTTACAATATATAATCAGTGCATATAATATAAAATTGAAAAACTTTGAAAAACTTTAAAGTAGATAGAGCAAGCTTAAGAGTACAAATGAGTATAGATAAAACATAGTGAAGGTTTATAATGTAATTTTGGTTATGATAAAACATTAGGGAAATAAGAATAAAATTTTTTGGCCAAGGATGAGTATATATGTGCAAACATTTGTTTAAGATTGTAGAGTTTTCCAACTAGATAAAAGGAGAAGTTAAAACGCAAGGTTGTATCAACCATTGTCTATTCCATAGAAACTATGGGATGATATAAGTATGGATTTTATTTTAGGTTTGCCTATAACACAAGAAGGAAATGATTAAATATTTGTGATAGATGATATATTTTAAAAGATATCACATTTTGTGGCATGTATAAATACTCGTGATCCAACAAACATTATTAATTTTTTGTTTAGAGAAGTTGTAAGATTACATGGTTTACCTTGAAATATAGTATCAGACAAAGACATGATTTTTTTTGGACATTTTTGGAGAAAATTGTGGAAAAAGTTGAAAATTTTCTTAAACAATTGATTTTCCTTGTGTGATATGAAATTTCCTTTGAAAGATTATATTATTGGAAATTAAGTGTTTAGTATTGAGAACTATGTTGCAACTACTTGAATTACTCAAATGGAAATGGTTTTTAGAGTGAGTTGCAGTAGTGTAATGTGCATTATAGAAAGATTACGATACTTTCAAACTATAAACAGTTATAAAGTAATGGAACCAAATTACATAGCATAAATTTTAACCTAGAAACCCTAATATGGGGAAAACTATTTGGAAGTGTAAATTATAAATCATCCTCACATTTACTATGAGTACTAGGGCAATACAAAGAGCTCATACATATTACACTCTATGATGTATCCTATATTACTAATGCTACCATGTAAATAATTAAAAGGAACATATGGTAATTACAACCATGAATAAGTGACTACTCATTGATTATTTGTCATAATTCACTAATTCCCTCCTACACTCCACTAATTATTAATCCATGATCCTCTGATTTTAATTCCCTATCTCAAAGAACTTATGAATTCTAGAGATGTATCTATGAATAAAAAATGTTCTTAAAATAACTAGGATGAGAAGTTCAATTGATTCGTGCCATTACTCTAATTATTGAGTTGATGTGAGTGAAGAATTTGCTTTTGAAAGATTGATGATTTCAAAATACTCTAGCATAAGGGTTTTGAAACCCTAATTTTATGTATATTTATGGTTACATAAGCACCACATACTTTAATTTATGTATTTACAACACTAAAATGCCTTGTAACTTATGGAGGCCATAATAATCTCATTTCAACTCAAAATAAAGTGTCATTTTTCAAAGGTGTACAATGTTTTTAGAGGAATCCATAATGCATTAAGAAGTTAATTTTGATGAATCATACCATATGTTTTTCCTTGATGAAGTGTGTGTGTGTGTGTGTATAAAAATAATTCACAATATTGTCACTCATAAACCTTTCTCTTTTATTTGTTTGGACATAAATATAAATTATATTCATGAGATTGATGAATTAAGTTATTAAACCATTTGGGTAAGTTTTTCATTGTGTGTCTCAATGACATTGATTTTCATTAGAATAGAGGAAGAAGATTTACAACATCTATGCAAAGTGTTAGAAAAGTTGAGAGAGGAAAAGTTAATTGTAAATTTGAAGAAATGTAGTTTCATGAAATAAGAATTGGTATATTTAGGCTTTGTGATTTCTAAATAAGGTTTAAAGATGGATCCAAATAAGGTGCAAGTTAATATTATATTGTTTATCACTATAGAGTACATTTTAAGTACACAATTTTCATGGACTAGTAAGTTTTTACAAGAAGTTCATTAGGAATTTTAGTGGAATATGTGAAATGATGATTGATGTGATTCACAAAGATAAATATTTTTGTATAGATAGTGGAATCAAAACATAGTTTCCAATAGTTAAAGAATAAAATAATAGATCAACTAGTGTTAGCATTACCATATTTTAATATATTATTTTAGGTAGATTTTGATGCTAGTGACACCATAATAGAATTTGTATTGAGTTAAGGAAGAATACCTATTGCATATTTAATTGAAAATTTGAATGATGTAAAGAAAAATATTCAGTATATGATAAAGACTTATATGCAATTATGCAAGCACTAAATAAATGGAGACATTATTTGCTGCCAAATGAATTTGTATTATATAAATATCATTAAGCATTGAAATTTACTAATAGTCAGTATAAGTGTAATAAGATACATATGAATTGGGTTTAATTCCTATAGAGTTACTTAATTTTTTTTTGAATCATATGAGTGGAAAATCTAACAGAGTTGATGATGCATTGAGTAGAATAATTCTTTTGTTAAAATTATTAAGATTAGAAGTCATAGAATTTTATCTTATGAAAGACTAATATAAAGGAGATGAAGATTTTCAATAAGCATGGAAGTCATGGAGAGAATTAATGGGTCAAGATAAAACACCATGGTTAGATTATTTTATTTAAGAAGGTGTGTTATTCAAAGGAAGACAATTCTGTATACCAAAAGGTTCAATGAAATAGAATTTGATTAAATAAAAGCATAGTGAAGGTTTGGTAGTTTATTTTGGTTATGACAAAACATTAGCACAATTAGAAGGAAATTATTTTTGACCAAGAATGACTATATACATTCAATTTTTTTTTAAGAGTGTAAAGTTTTCAAACTAACGAAAGGGAGAATTCAGAATGCAAGTTTGTATCAATCATCGCTTATTCCAAAGAAACTGTGGGATGACATAAGTATGTATTTTATTTTAGGTTTGTCTAGAATGTAGAAATGAAATGATTTAGTATTTGGGATAGTTTATAAATTTTCAAATATGGCATATTTTGTGGCATGTAAAAAGACTAGCAATGCCATAAACATTGATAATTTATTTTTTAG